>CM057450.1:898110526-898545526 GCA_016271365.2 Neoceratodus forsteri
TTCATTGCTCTTTCAATAGCTATCCTTTGTATAAAAGGAATTAGGACCTAAATTCTCCTGGCTACATGCTATTTAGGAGGGACAAGGAGGATGCCAAGGAAGGGGTGGCAGTTCATGTAGAGACAGTCATAAGGGTCTCAGAGAATGAATCAGCCTCTGGAGTACAGAAGTTGAGTCACTATGGCTCTAGTTGACTGATAAAGGAGAAAAATATATAAAATAATAGTAATGTACAGGCCATTAAATCAGGAGGATGAGTGGGATGAGGAAATGGAAAGAGAAATTAAGACAGCTGCCAGCCAGGCTAGAACAGCACTCATGGGGGACTTCAGCCTCCCAGGCATAGATTAGGACACTCTAACACCAGTAAGCCAAAAAGTTAGAGATGCCAGCCCAGTGGCATGGAGGGCTGAGGTGCTGGCACCTTACCTCCTGCCACACTGGTGAGCTGTGTTCGGTGATGAGCACGGTTACTGTGGGTCATCTGAGGGAGGCTGGGTGTGGATTGAGTGGCTGCCTGGCAGCCTCTTCTTCCGGACTGTGGAGGTTAGATTTCTGGGCTTTGACTGCCACCACGGGGGCAAGATGGCAGTGTGGGTGACAGGGGTGGGTCTTGGCATTAGACCAGATGGAGGGATTGGGGCAGTTCAGGCCATATCATTATGCATGCCTCTGTACACACACACACACACACACACACACATACACTCAGGACAGGAGGTCAAAACCGCATGGCAGAATGTCGCGGCTCATGCCATTGCAGTTTCACTTATATTTTTCTTTCTAACATAGCAAACAAAAGAAAGGTTTTCTCTGTCAGCTTGCTTAGACAAAGAGAAGTGCTGACAGGGCTCTATTACATGTGGCATATCTGTCTGAGTGTAAAACACACACTACATATAATTATATGAGAATATAAGATACAGTGATCACTGACGATCCTCAGAGTCATCTTATCAGTGATTAGGTAGATTATATATGGAATATAAGTAAAGACAAACATAATGCATTATAGTGAGGTATAATATTCATGCATGTTCTAATCCTATGAAAGGATGTAAACATTACCAAATATTAGCATCAAGCACATTCCTGGCACTCATGCTTATATGATGGGTGCCTAAATCTATATATTAGTGCAAAATAGCAGTATCATAGTATCACAGTATAATAGACTGGGAATACAGTGTGACGTGTATGTGGGATGATAGAGGGCCTTTCCTGGTGTAACACAGGCTGGTAGAGAATCATGAGGAATCAACAGCATGAAAGAGATGTAGAAAACAGTCACACTGCACCTCAATATAGCAGTTAGTATTTAACGCCAAAATGTAAAAAGATGCACATTGGCAGCAAAAATCAGGAGATAGAATATAGCATCAAAGGAGTCATGGTAGCATTCAAAAGAGTAAAGGAACCTAATGGTTGTAATAAATAGTTTAAAATCCTCTTCTCAATGCATATGGTAAAGGTGATATTTCCTTGATGTATGTACTTTCTTAAATGTAATGTTTTTATAATTTGTAATATTTTCGTATTTTTGTGTCTGTAGAAATGGAAAGAAAACCTCCTTTTGGCAACTGTAAATGCAAGAAACACATGGTAAGTTTCAGTGCTCCATTTTTTGATGCTTTCTTGAACTTTGAAATCTTTAAAAAAATATAATAGGAATGATGAGATGAAGACATAGTTACTGTACATTAAATATATTCCATAGCATTGGTCACTGTTCTGTCCTTTGACTTTAGCTAATGACAGCAATAATGCATGCAAAAGAAGTAAAAGATGTTTTAAAAGGAATGCGTACCTTTATAATTTAAACTCCAGTATGAGACTCTACCCTGCCCAAATTCTTTAATCACTTTTGAAGGCATATTTTTTTTTAAATAATACAAGAGTTAATAATATAGGAGTGTCCCATTCTCATGGTGGTCAGCACTATTGTTAGGATGTCTCGCTGCTCTCTAGCATGCCAGAACCACATCAACACCTATTCTATAAATTTAGGAAAACTTTCATTCCTATATAATATTGAAAATTAGAACTGGATGCCCTAATAGAATGACTGAGTAATTTTAGAAACCAGGAATTATATTTTTGATTTTCAAGTTTTGGATGGAGGATTTAATATTTCATTTTTGGTAATCAGTTTAGTGCACTAGGCAATAACGTGCCTATTTTCAGGAATCATCTGGGATAAACTGAACAAAGACAGTATCCATTCCTTTTAAAGCAGCAGTTCCTGTTAATTTATTATCTGATTAATTATTTTTCCATTTCAGCTCCTGATATTGATCCTTACCGATAATGTATATTTCTAAATGCATTAATAAGGTGCCACAATTCATTTTATGCTCACCATATCAGAACTGTTGTTATCTGCCATGGGGTTAGTTTTTGTCTCCAGAATCCCATAAGGTCAGGGAACAGTTTCTGTTGCATTCAAGGTTTTCTTGATGACAAGTAACATCATGAATTCATTCTTAGCCAATCTGAATGGTTTATTTCTAAAGATTTCAAGTACTATTATACAATGTTACAGATCAAAGAAGTGTCTCATATGAATCAATGTGCTTTTTCCTCTACATGAGAGACACACATATTCTGTGAAGTGTCTCATGCGCAACTGCCCTGGAAATTGGCACATTTGGAAAGTTTTTTTTTGGTAACACTTTATTTTAAGTGTCCTTAACTACACTGTAATTAATGTATAACTATGCTGTAACTTCACTCTACTGTGTAGTTACATGTAACTACTATGTAGTTAACTAGTTTCATATTTGCATGTTAAGTAGTTACACATAATTTGCATGAAGTAACTACACTGTAACTACTGTGTAGTTACATGTAACTACTATGTAGTTCTTAACTAGTTTCACATGTGGGTATGGTGTAGTTACGACTTTCATATGTGTGCAGCTACTACAGTCTCCCTTTTGCACAAATCATTTAATTCTGACAGGTGTAACTACACATGTAACAGCTGTTGCAAAGTGTAACAGCAAATCTGTTGTGCAACTACCACTCGTTCTCTTCTGGCATTGTGTTATTTGTTTGTATAAGGGCAATTACACATGTAATAGCTATTGCAAATTGTAACAGCAAATCTGTTGTGTAACTACTATGTTACTACTTTTGTCATTATTTAAATCTGTTCTTACAAGTGTTTCAATTGTCTATGTCTATCTGACATATATTTAAAAGGTAATCACACAGAAAATGTTAAGGTGTAATCAGAATGGTAACTAAAACATGAATACAATGCAACTTCAGTCTGCTACAGTTATATATACTGACTGGCAACTCTTTAGATGATGTTCCATGTTTGTATTCCAGTTTTTCATGAACTTACAGGTTAGTAAACGTGCAGTCTAATATTGTGAATTTATATGTATTTGTACACAAAATATTTCATTTGCATAAATACTAACTGACACTCTAACAATATTGTGGCTAAGAAATAATGGTACTGTTTTCACAGTTCATGTCTAGGTAGCATGCATTTGCTGTTGCACACACTTACATTAACCATAAGTACTATAGCTGTGATGTAAGTTCTCATACAGAAATCAGTCCCTTATGTACTTACTACTTACTAAACATGCAATACAATATTAAACCCTATTCACAGAGGCAGCAGGAATGTGTGAAATGTACATCCCCAGGCCTGGTGATCAATAGCAGCCATCCAATCAGATGCACTGACCAGGAGCAGACTGCATCTTGCACTCTGTGTGGAGTGGGTAATTGTAGGTTATGGGCTATCTTCCCATTACTGCTGTTTTCCAGTAAGGGACCTACTGGTCTGCTTATGTTTACTATTTGCCCCAGCCCTCATGGTATAGTTAAGAGGCTGGGGCAGCTGGATGTGAAGAATGATGCGATAGCAGTCACTCCATTTGGTCAGTGGAAGGGCATGTAATACTAATGAAGGTTCCCTGCCTGTGTATATGGCACCATCCACCACCACTCCACACAGCAGATCAGTAATAAAGCATGGTATGTAGTCATGCCACACCCCAGACACCCACCTGGGCAGTAGCAGGCCAGGAGTGTGGGTGTAGAAGAGTGGGTCAATACCACAAAACAACACATTTCTTAGTATCTTCAGCAATGTTACAAGACAATAATTAATTATATACATGATTTGTATTGTATAATTTATTTATTTATTTATTTATCAAGTCTAGGATTACAAATACCTTTGAGCCATGGCTCTTTTACAAAGGTTCCACATCAGAGAAATACAAATTATAGGGAACATCAAGACAGGCATTACAACAATGTGGACATTGCAAACAGAGTACAGATTAATACAGTTCAAGGGTAGCATTGTAACAAGGCAGCCAGCGGTATTTGTCAGAGAAGATAGACAACAGATAAGAAGTGCCAGAGTCATAGGGAGAGGGAAGAGGGTGGGGGAAGGAATGTAGGAAGGGTGGCAAGAGGGTAAAATGCAGCATTGGATATACCAACATGTGAGGGTAGAATCCAGTGGGGGACAACTAGAGCAGAAAGGGATGTGGAGAACAAGGCTAAGCTGGGCAGTCACAGGAGCTGTTGGTAGTGAGATAGTCCGGAGCCTAGTTTTAAACATACCAATAGTTGGGGCAGAGGAGATGGTTGGGCTGAGGCCATTGAACCAGAGTGGCACTTCGATAAGCAAAAGCGTTGTCCCTGTGAAGTGTGACAGTGGGGACTTTCAGTAGCTGTAGTGTGGATCTACTAAGGTGCCATTTGTTAATTCGGTGTTGTAACAGAGTTGAGACCCCAGAAGGTGCAAGGCCAAGGTAGATTTTTTTCACCATGGAGCAGGTGAGAAACTTTATGCGGTTTGATAGTTGGAGCCAGCTGGTCTGAGTGTACAGGTCACATGTGTGAGTGAGACGGTGAGCACCAGTGATGAGCCGACATGCTTTATTTAAGGTAGTTGAGAGGCATCTAAGGGTTGTGGTTGTGGCGAGCCATAAATGATGAGATCATAGTCTATTACAGAGATCACAGAGCTCAGGACTGCAACCTTCAAAGCTTCTGGCGTGAGGTGTGGTCTGTGTTTGTAGAGGAGACCAAGCCGTGTATTAGCAGCTCTAGCTACATTATCTACATGAAGTCCATAGGAGATATTAGGGTCAAGCTGTATCCTAAGTATTTGAAGGACCCCACCTGATCTAGAGTGTTCCCTGGGTGGTGGAGCTTGTGTGGGTTATGAGAGCTGCAGAAGAGCATAGATTTGGTTTTCTTGTCATTGAGGACCAGTTTATGATTAAGAAACCATGTCTCTATAGAACTGAAACCAAGTTGAAGGTTGTGTTGAAGAGTTGCAGGATCTTTGTGAGTGGAGAATACAACAGCATCATCTGCATATAGTATGATCTGCTCAGAGCAGTGGTAAGGGAGGAGTTTAAGAAAAGGCTAAAAGGAGAGGTCCCAGTATGGATCCCTGTGGGACACCAGCGAACAGGCAGGGTGTAGAAAGAGCGTCCATAATTTTACTCTCTGTGACTGGTTTTCTAGGTAGCTTTTAAACCAGAGAGAAGAGTCAGGTGATAGCCCGGCATTCAGTAGTTGGTGTATTAATAATCCATGGTGTACTGTATCGAAGGCCTTGGAGAGGTCAACGAAAACGGCCCCTGTGAGAAGGCCATTGTCAAGGGATTTGTGCAAAGCTCCAGTGAACTCAAGAAGAGCTGTGGTGGTGCTGTGACCTTTCTGGAAGCTGTGTTGTTGTGGACAAGGTATATTGTATTTATCCAAGTGGTCGGTAAGTTGATCAGCCACAATGCGCTCACGTGCCTTAGAGAGTGGGGGCAGTATGGAGATAGGCGATAATTTGAGTGAATCGTCTTGTCCCCACTTTTATGGAAGGGTGTCATGGTGGCTGTTTTCCATAGGTCCGGAATTTTCCACAGCTGAGAGAGAGGTTCAGGATTTTGTTAATGGATGAATTACCTCATCGAGGGTGAGCAAAAGAAGCTTAAGGTCCAGGATGTCGCTACTAGATCTAGATTTAGAGACAGCTGCAGTAATATAATGGTGAGCTTCATTCAGCCTTACCTTCCTGAAGTAGAAGAGGGATGGTTAGACTGAGGGGCTGAGGTATTTGGAGAGTAGGCCCTGTTTTCGAAAAAGTCATGGGGTAGAACAGCACTAAGGTCTGAAAAAGCCGTGTTAAAGATGTTTGCGATCACCTTGGGGTCAAGGGTTGAGGATCCATCAACCATTAACATGGCTGGAGAGGTTTTGGCTGCTTCCTGTGACATCCTTGATATTGTCCCAGAAAGCACGACCATTTCCCCATGTATTGGTGAGAGCATCTTTGTAATAGGTGGATTTCATTAGCCGTATGGCTTTTGTGCAGGCATTTTGTGCTTGTTTGTAATTTTGATGTCCAGTTGTTTGCCAGTGGCCCTGGCAACTGCCCAGAGGTGATCCTTAGTATCAGCTGTGAGAGAAGAGCTGCAGTGACCCATGGGTTAGAGAGGATTTTGTTTGCGCCTTTTAGCAGGGGCAAAGAGGTTGCAGGCTTTGTTGAAAATTGAGATGAAGTGATCAAGAGCCAAGTTAACATCTGTTGCTTCATAGATGGGTAGCCAGTCTTGTAGAAGCAGGTGTTGTTTGAGATGTGGAAGTTTCCATGAGGAAGGACTCTGCTAGTGATAATTTTGGGAGGGGCTTAAGGAATTTGTTAGTCCACACATGACTGGGGAGTGGTCACTGAGTGAGTCTGGGAGAATGGTCATACGAGAAATCCTTGTGGGGTGAGTGGTGAGGACCCAATCCAAGAGGGTACTGGTGCCAGTCTTGTAGTTAATCCTAGTAGGGAGTTCACCATTTGCGTGAGGTTAGCAGCTGAGGTGGAGTCTTTATAGGCACTGGCACTCGATGCCAACCAGTTTATGTTGAAATCCCTAGTAGAATAAGTTCAGTTTCGGGAGGATGTGGTTGATAAAGTTTAGAACATCATTGAATCCATGTTTAGGGTCCCTGGGGATGTATATGGAGACAATAGTCAGAGCTTTATGGTTGGGACCTAGGATGATTTTTATTGGCAGAATCTGGACTGAGGCAGAAAGTGATGGAGTTGCTACAGGGTGCCAAGACAGGAGTCTTTGATAAAGATTGCAACCACCACCCTTTTGGATATTCAGTCCAGCCTGTGAACATTGTAGCCCGTATTGTTACTGCTGAGTCAGGAACTTTAGGTGTCAGCCAAGTTTTCACCACTGCAAGGATGTCAGGGTTGTGTTGGCATATGAAGGCTTGGAGTGCATTAAGCTTTGGTAGTAGGCTGCAGATATTAATGGTTGCAAGGATAAGGGCACCTGAGGTTTGTGTGTGGCCTGAACTTCTAGGGCCAGGATTGGGATGGATGCTGCCTGAGATGAGAAGGAGGAGGAGCAGGAGTTATAAGGAGCAGAGTCGCAGCTCTTTGAGAGATAGTTTTGATTGTTGTTTCCTGGAGTAGAAGTTGCAAGGTTCCAGGCAGTGTCCCATATGGACTGCAAGGTGGTACAGTGTAGAGAGGTGGCCACACTTGTTGAGAGTAGTGGTCATGTTAAGTAACCAGGAATATCCAAACAGTGCACCAAGCACAAGTCTTGAGTGGAAGTGGAGAGTTCCCTTGGAGTTGCAGTGGAAACCAGGGTAGAGGGTGGTGGTGGTGGGGTGGGGGTGGGGTGGCTAGGACCAGGAAAGAGAAGAGGGGGCCAGAGCAAGGAGGAGGAGAGGCGAGAGAAAGGCAGAGAGAGACCACATGGCTTATGTACTAGATAAAGAGATAGAGATATAGCCCTCTAGTAGTGAGAGGATATAATCTGTTAATGGAAAAGCCAACAGGATTTTTAAAGGCTGGAGAAGTGGGCTGGTCACATCAGAACAAAGAGAATAAATATAAGTGGGCAGGTGAGAGAGCAAAGCAGACGGTTTGGGGAGGAGGAGGAGAGAGGAGAAAGATTGCATAACAGACAGCAAAACAAGGATTTACACAGTCAAGGCTCTAAATTCACTTCTAATATCAACTCAGAACTTAAAATGACTGTAAAAGCTCTAAATTCACTTCTAATATTAACTCAGAACTTAAAATGACTGTAAGGATTAAACAAATCATTAAACCCTAGCACATAAATTCAACTAGAGACATAGAGGAGATACAGTAGTTAGAGGTGCGTTCAGCAGCAGATAGTATGGGCCACTTGAAATCAGCTTCCACTGGTACCAAATCCAAAAGTCAGGTTAGTACCTTGCAGTACAGAGAATTTCTGAAAAACTGTTTAGTAAACAATGTAGTTGTATAGGAACTAACTATTTTAGATTGTGTGTTTATTAAGCAGTAAGTGCACGAGGAATGATTTCTGAAGGAAAATATACATCAGAACCACAGCACTGACATTCAATGTAAGTGTATAGTAATTACACCCTTCTTCCTATAGCTTTATTTTTAAGTGTCAGTTTCTGTGTACTTACTTTGTAAGTACATGTTAGTTAGCATTAACTGTGGAAACAATGTCACAGAAGCAGCACATTCCTTAGTAACTACAGAACTGTTAAAAGCCTATAAGTAATTATGTAAATTAATTATTTTTATTGTATAGCAAATTACAATATTAGATAGCATGTTTATTTATAGTTCTTTTGGGGGTAGCATAGTATACAAGTGGCAGCTCTAGGATTCGAACCCAGTTCTCCCGGTTTGCAAGTTAGTTCTTTTAATCACTACACTATATTGTAGTAAGTTCATGAGGGAATGAGTTCTGAATTATAATTTTAAGTGTCACTAACTACACTGTAACTACTGTATGACAACACTGTAACTGCACTACTATGTACTGTAGTTAACTAGTTTCACAGTGCATGTTGTGTGCTTACATACCTTTAAATGTACTGCTTTTGACGATTGACCCACACCCTGTCCTGCTGCTGGGTGGCTGGGGGTGAGGCATAGCTACCCTTGGATGAGAGTCCTAATTTGTCTGTACCTAAGACTATACTGTCCTGTTGTACAATGCTGAGCAGTCATAAGACTGACTGATTGTACATTGTGGGCTGTATATTGAACCCATACTTTAGTTGCTACTTTATTGTGTTTCAGATGTATTTTGCACTAATTGTACCAAGCTGTACTCAATATATTCAATGTATTATATTTCCTGTACCTTTCTTTGTTAATTTAAGTGTATTGTCTGTATTGCCTATGTACCATCTTTATGGCCTGGGTCATGCCTGAAAGCAGTCCATTGGATCCATGCACATACCCAGTAAACAAAAGTTTTATATATATATAGCTTTATATATATAGATAATGTCACTGATCTGCTGTGTATAGTGATAGTGGATGGTGCCAGACACACATGCAGGAACTCTTCCTTAACTGTTACATGCACATGTTCACCACCAGACCCCAAACCCTCAAGGTGTAGACAGAAAGCTGTGGTAGATTGCTGTGTAGGATGGTGCCATGGCTGCCAACTCATTCAGCTAGTAGTAAGGGCATCTAATGGCTAAGGAAGAGTCCCTGCATGTGTATCTGGCACTACCCACCATCAACACACAGCAAATAGGTTATATATATATATATATATATATATATATATATATATATATATGTGTATATATATATATATATATATATATATATATTCATTCATGGCAAAAATTCTGTTTAATGCATCCAGTTGGGTTGTTCCACAGGGACAAAAAGTGAGAATTAGGTGTTAGGGTTGCCGCCCATTGCACCACAAGCCCACCACATCTCCGTCAACAGGCATCAGGGTGTGCGTTGAGTCGTCCGGTCCTAACTCCCACCCCATCCCATGTGTAAACAAGCTGAGGTAGTGCAGCATAGGAGAGTGGGGTGAGAGTTGGACCAATGACCCCAACGCACACCCGATGCCTGCTGGTGGGGATGGAATGGGCTTGGGGCAAGGGTGGCAACCCTAACACTGAATTTCCTCACTTTTGTCACTGTGAATGTCCCTTCTTTCTGAGAATTAGCACTATAAATAATGAATGGAATGTGGTGGTGGAGCTGGGCCCACCATGTGATTTTTCTCACATAGTAACGGTAACAGTAATGCAAATGCAAATGCAAGTGCAAACAGTAATGCACATGGTGATGCAAACATAAATGGTAGCATAAATGTTAATGAAAACAGAAATGGTAACACAAACATTAATGCAAGCGCTAATGGCAACAGAAATGCAAGCGTTGATGAAAACAGTGCGTAAATGGTAACACCAGCGGAAATGCAAGCGGTAAGAAAAATGCAAGCGGTAACACAAACACAAATGGTTAAGGCACACGACACATGAAACGAAACAGTAACATAATCGACAATAGAAATGCAACTGAAAACACAAATGCTCAGGGCGACAGAAATGCAAACAGTGACAAAGATGCAAACAGTAATGGTAACCCAATGGAAACACAAAGAGTTACAGTAACAGCAACGATGATGCCAAAGTGAACAGTAACACAAACAGAAATGCAAATGGTAACACGCACAGTCATGATACGCAATTGGAAATGCAAATGCTACTTGATAACAACAACAATGGCGCCAAAGGACAAGCATAAACACAAAAAGAAGCGGCGTATGCAAATGCAAATGGTAATGCACACGGTGATGCAAAAGCAAACGCAAAACAGAAACAGTAATGGAAATGCAAATGGTAACAGTAATGCAAACGCAAGTGCAAACAGAAACAGAGTACATGGTGGCATAGACTGGAATGTTAATGCAAACAGTTACGAAACGCAAGTGGAAATGCTAACTGCAACAGTAACGAAAGCGCACACCCTTTTTTCCCTAAAAATTGCATCGAAAACACAGTGAATACAAAGAATGTATGCATAATAATGGGACTCGAGCAGAAAATGAGCACTTGGAATACTAAATTGCTTATATTTCAGGAACCGTACAATGTATAAAAATAATTAAAATTTCATATAATTTATTACTTTCCTGGCTAGTATTGTACTTAGCCCCTAGTGGGGGCTAAGTATTTTCTGATGAAAAGTCTGTATCTCGAAGTGTTTCGAGATATGGGCCCCCAAAAAGGGCACGCGCTGTAATGTTATATTGTTTGTTTACTGGGTATGTGAACTGATCCAGTGGGCTGCTTTCAGGCATGACCCAGGATATAGAGATGGTACATAGGTAATACAGACAATACATTTACATTAACAAGAAAGGTACAGGAAATAGAATACATTGAATATATTGAATGCAGCTTGGTACAACTAAGTGCAAAAATACAGCTGAAATGCAATAAAGTAGCAACTAAGGTGTGGGTGCAATATACTGTACATGATGTACAATCAGTCAACCTTATGACTGTTCAGCATTGTACAATGGGACAGTTTAGTCTTAGATACAGAAGAATTAGGACTCTCATCCAAGGGTAACCATGCTTCATCCCAGCCACCCACCTGGACAACAGCAGGACAGGGGTGTGTGGGTGCAATAGAGGTGTGAGTCTCACAAAATCAGCACATTTAAAGTTACTTTATGTACAGTAAGTACACAACACACATTGTGAAACTATGTTAACAACTGCATAGTAGTGCAGTTACGATTGTGAATTATACAGTAGTTACAGTGTAGTTAGTGACACTTAAAATCATCCTTCAGAAATCATTCCCTCTTGAACTTACTGCAGTATAGCATAGTGGTTAAAAGAACTAATCTGCAAACCTGGAGTACTGGGTTTGAATCCCAGAGCCACCACTTGTATACTGTGCAGCAACAAAAAAAAAAAAGAACTAAAAATAAATATGCAGTCTAATGTTATAAATTACTATGCAATAAAAAAATCATTAATTTACATAATTACTTATTGGCTTTTAACAGTGCTGTAGTTACTAAGGAACATGCTGCTTCTGTGACATTGTTTCCATAGTCAATGACTAACATGCATTTGCAAGGTAAGTATTAAAATTGACACTTAAAGTGTAAGAAGAAGGGCATAACAGTGCTGTAGTTACTAAGGAATGTGCTGCTTCTGTGGCATTGTTTCCACAGTTAATTCCTAACTAACATGTATTTGCAAAGTAAATATGCAGAAATGGACATTTAAAATAAAGCATAAGAAGAAGGGTATAACTACTATACACTAACACTGAATGTTAATGCTGTAGTTCTGATATGTATATTTTCCATCTGAAATCATTCCCTCATGCACTTACTGCTTAAAGAGCTACTGATGCCGGAAAAAATTAAAATAAACATAATAATTAGGTACAATTCTGCTTGCATTCCATTTATATTTCATATATTTCTCATCCCATAATTTATTACTAAAGAAATGTGTGAATATATGATTGTTGTCCCATAGAGTTCATTTTATGTACATCTGCCTCTATAGCTTACTCCCTACTTCAAGTCATAATCATCTGTTATGACATCACAATCTGTTGCCATGGAAGTAACCGTGAGGTCACAAGCAGTGCTCTATGACTTCAGGTAGGAGAAAACAGCAGGAATAGATGAACTCTTCAGGAGCAAAGATCCTGTTTTCATGGAAATGATCTCACTACTAAATAATGGGAAGGAGAAGACAGAACTAATGAGAAATACAAGCTTGACAGTGCCTAAATATTACATTTTATTAAAGTTTTCCTGAACATGTCACCATCTCTTTATTAAACACACAGTCTAATATTGTTAATTGCTATACAACTGCATTGTTTACTTATACAACACAAATCATTTACATAATTGCTTATTGGCTTGTAACAATGCAGTAGTTACTAAGAAATGTGCTACTTCTGTGGCATTGACCCATGCCTGTCCTACACCACACTCCTGGCCTGCTACTGCTCAGGTGGGTTGCTGGGTGTGGGGCATGGCTACATACCATGATTTATCACTGATCTGCTGTGTGGAGTGGTGGTGGGTGGTACGGATGTACAGGCAGGGAACCTTCCTTAGCTATTACATGCCCTTCCCACGGCTGAACTGTGTGGCTGCCATAGCATCATCCTTCACATCAAGCTATCCCAGTCATCTGACTATACCATGAGGGCTAGGAGCAAGGCAACAAACATAGGCAGACCAGTAGGTCCCCTTTTGGAAAACAGCAGTAATGGGAAGACAACCCATAACCTACAATTCTCCTATCCACACAGAGTGCAAGATGCAGTCTGCTCTTGGTCTGTCCATCTGATTGGATGGCTACTATTGATCACCAGGCCTGGGGATACACATTTCACACATTCCTGTGGCCTCTGTGAATAGGGTTTAATATTGTATTGCATGTTTAGTAAGCAGTAAGTTCATGAGGGCTGATTTCTGAATGAGAACTTACATCACAGCTACAGTACTGACATTGTAAATGTAAATGTGTGCAATTGCAAATACATGTTACCTAGACATGAACTGTGGAAACAGTACCATTATTTCTTAGCCACAATATTGTTATATTGCCAATTAGTAATTATGCAAATGAAATATTTTTGTGTACAGTCACATATCAAATCACAATATTAGACTGCATGTTTACTAACCTGTAAGTTTATGACAAACTGGAATACAGACATGGAATATCATCTAAAGAGTTGGCAGTCAGTATATATAACTGTAGCAGACTGAAGTGCCATTGTAGTCATATTTTAGTTACCATTCTGATTACATCTTAACATTTTCTGTGTGATTACCTTTGAAATAAATGTCAGATATAGACAATTGAAACAGTGCACACAACCTGAATTTATATGTAGTTACACTTGTAAGAACAGAATTAATAATACCAAAAGTAGTAACATAGTAGTTACACAACAGATTTGCTGTTACAATTTGCAATAGCTATTACATGTGTAGTTGCCCTTATATGAACTAATAACACAATGCCAGAAGAGAGCAGTGGTAGTTGCACAATATATTTTCTGTTACACTTTTGCAACAGCTGTCACATGTGAGTTACACTTGTCAGAATGAAATGATTTGTGCTGAAAGAGAGACTGTAGTAGTTGCACATGTATACAAGTTGCATAACTACACCATACCCACATGTGAAACTAGTTAACAATTACATAGTAATTACATGTAAGTACACAGTAGTTACAGTGTAGTTACTTCATGCAAATTGTGTGTAACTACTTAACATGCAACTGTAAAACTAGTTAACAACTACATAGTAGTTACATGTAACTACACAGTAGTTACAGTGAAGTTACAGCATAGTTATACAGTAATTACAGTGTAGTTAAGGACACTTAAAATAAAGTGTTACCTTTTTAAATGTAATATATTATTGCTTGATTTTGATCAGTGATATATTAATACCATCACAGATGCTACCCTTACAGTCATAAGAGTGGTCTCATTTATATCGTTAGAGAATTAGAACCTCTCACTTTTTGTTTGCAGTTCTCATACCCTTGGAATGCATGAAAGATCACTCTTACAACAATAAAAGTGGTTTCTGCTGCAGTACAAACATACATAAGAGGGTATCTCATAGAAACATACACTCTGTGTACAAAAGGACCATTTGGCTCATCCAGTCTGCCGGCATGTTTCCTGCCTAATCTATCTCCACAGACTCTACCTGGTCTCTGGCACCCCTACTGCCTTACTGCCTGTTTTATATAATACTCTTATGTTTATTCCATAAATGCTTGAAGCCCTCCACTGTTTTAGCCTCTACTACATACTCTGGCAGTCTGTTTCAGGCATCTATCACCCTTTCAGTGGAGAAATATTTCCTCACATTTCCTTTGAATCCCCCAGCTTCATCACTGCCCCCTGGTTCTGGTGTTCTTTCTCATTTGAAAAAGACTTTCCTCCGCACCCTGTTCACCCCTGTGAGTTATTTCTAGGTCTCCATCATGTCACCCATCTCTCTCTCTCTCTCTCTCATCTTCCAGGGTATACATGTTGAGATCCCTTAGTCTCTCTTCATAAAGTGTCTCATGCAAACACTGTACCATTTTAGTTGCTCTCCTCTAGACTGCCTCCACCCTGTCTACAGTATGTCCTTTTTAAGGTGCAGTCTCATAAACTAGACACAGTACTTCCCGAGGGGCCTCACCAGTGAGCGATTTATTGCAATATTATTCCCACCTCCTCCTGAAAATATGCTTCCTTATTCACCCCAACATCCCACTAGCTCTTCCTGCTGCCTTGACAGACTACCTGCCACCTTGAGGTCCTCAGATATGATATTCCCAAGGTCTCTTTGATGTCTAGTGATTGTCAATACCTCCTCCTCCACCTGATACTCAGATTTTTGTTTTCTATGCCCTAAGTTTGTAACTTTGCACTTTTTAGCATTGAATTTCAACTGCCATGCTTTTGACCCCTTCTCAAGTTTCCCAAAATCCTTGCACATTCTCCCCAACCCCCCGAGTGTCCACCCAACTGCAGATTTTGGTATCATCTGCAAAAGGAATACCTTTCATTTCAGTTCTTCTGCATTGTCCCCTAGAAACACAGAATTTGTCAGCAGAAAAGGACCTCTAGGCCCATCTAGTCTGCCCGGCTGGTTCCTGACTAGTCTGTATCCCCAGACCCTAAGTGTTCTCTGGTGACCCACCCCTCCCTGCCTATTTACTAATATCCACCTATGTCTATCCCATGCATCCTTGAAGTCCCCTACTGTATTTGCCTCCACCACTTCAGGTAACAGTCTATTCCAGTCATCAACCACTCTTTCAATGAAGTAGTACTTCCTCAGATCCCTCTTAGCCCAACCCCCAGCTTCATCACATGTACTCTGGACCTGGTGCTCATTCTCCTTTGAAAGAGACCCTCTCTTGCACCCTGTTAACCCCAGTGAGGTACTTGTATACTGTATCTGTACCATGTTCCTCTCTCTCTCCTTTCTTCCAGGATATACATGTTGAGATCCTTAGTCTCTCCTTATAGGACTTTTGATGCAACCCCTTCACCATTTCAGTTGTCCTCCTCTGGACTGCCTCACACTGTCTATGTCCTTTCTGAGGTTTAGCCTCCATATCTATGATCTTCCTGAGGTGTGGCCTCCAGAACTGTACACAATACTCCAGGTGTGGTCTCACAAAAGAGCATTACATGGCAACACTACCTCCTTCTCCTGCTAGAAATACCTCTTCCTATGTATCCCAAGTATCCCACCGCCCTACCCACCACCTTGTTACATTACCTTCCACTTTGAGGTCATCAGATATGATTACCCCAAGGCCATGTTCTTGCTTAGTGACTGTCAGTACCTTGCCCCTATCCTAACTCAGCCCCTGGGTTCTTATGCTCTAGGTGTATGCTTTTCACTTTTGGCATTGAACCACAACTGTTTTGCTCTTGACCACTCCTTGATTATCTAAAGGTCTACACATTCTTTCTAGCACCTCTGAGTGTTCACCCTATTACAGATTTTGGTGTCATCTACAAAAAGGCACCTCCCTTCCAGTTTTTCTGGATGAGACACTGAAGAGGACTGGTCCCAGTACCAAGCTCTGTAGTAGCCCGATGGTCATTTCCACCATTAGAGTGAAAGCTGTTAACCACCACCCTCTGTCTCCTATCTGTTAACCAGTTTTGAATCCAATTTACCACTTTTAATCCCACTCCAAGGCTGTTCAACTTTTTTTATCAGCCTCCTGTATGGTACAGTGTTGAAAGCCTGGTAATGTCCAGATAGGCCACATCCACTGCCCCGCCCAGTCAAAGCAATCTGTCAGATTAATTTAGCATGACCATCCCCATGAATCCATGCTGCCTGTGGTCCTGAAGCCCATTAGATTCAAGATACTGTACCAGTCTTTACTTCAGAAGGGTTACAGTTAATTTCCCCCAATGGAAATAAGACAGACTAGCCTGTAGTTGCTAGCCTCTCCTCCTGCTGCCACTCTTATGTAGCAGGACCAGTCAGTCCTTCTCCAGTCCTCTGTAACCATGCTTGTTTCCAGTGAGCTGTTGAGCAATGCCATCAGTGGGGCAACTAGGACATCACTGAGTTATTTTAGTACCCTATGGTGTATTCCATCTACTTCCATAGCCTTGCCCATTTTCAAGACTGCAAGTCACTTCAGGACTCTTTCCTCTGACAATGGACTTGTATCCTGCCCCCCAGTTCTTCCTGGGAATCCATCCCCACCCCTCTCACTGTGAAGACTAATAGAAGTAACTGTTTGGATGTCACATTTTCTTGGTCCTCTTTTACAGTCTTCCCTTCCACCCTTCTAATACTATTCCTCCCTTACTTTCCTCTTTTCACTTATGTAATTGAAGAAGGTCTTACCCCTGTAGAAACATAGAAACAGCAGCCCTTTGGCAATCCTTTTCTCTGTTTGTGCCTTTGCTCCCCTCATTGCCTTGCCTGCCTGCTTACTTCTGTTTTACTTGGTATACCTTCCCACCTCTTCCTTCTGTGTTTCTTTATACCTTTTGAATGCCAACCTTTTCCTTCTCCACCTTTGCCCTTCATTAGAGAACCATAATGGTCTCTTTTTTTCTTCTGTTTTTTATTACTTCCTTCATGCAGAGTTTGATTGCTTTAATTATGCCCTCCCTTATTTTTCACCACTGTGTATCTACCCCCAAGCAATCCTTCCTATTTCAAGGTGGTTTCCCACTACTTTACAATATGTCCTGCTAAAGTCCAGGACCCTCGTCCTCATGTGGTGGGCCTCAGCGCCTGACTTTATGTTGAACCACACTGTACCATGGTCACTGGTACCTTGGGAGCTGCCCACTGTGACACCTGTAATGCTGTCCTTGTGTGGGCACCAGATCAAGCACTGCCCTGTTCCTGGGGGTTCTTCGATTAGCTGCCTGAGAAAAGCCCATTGAATAGAGTCAATCATGGTCATGGATGACTCATTGTACATATAGTAGTTTACAGATAAGTCCCAAGTTCAGCTGGCACAGTACATTTCCCACAAGGGGAATGTCTAATATTCAACAAAGTATAAAATCCCAGCCTTGCCAGAGCAGTTGAGTCCAATCCACTCCTTGTAGCACTGACTAAATTTATAAGACAAAGATCATTCCACATTAATACACTGAAGTCTGTGATACACCAGTTATTGCCCACAAAACTACCACTGTATGCCACTATTGTGTGAGTGGTGAGTGAGTGAGTGATTGACCTGACAGCTGTTCAGACACTGTAAATCCCCTACCCCACTAACATATAACAAGCTAATTTGAACATGCTTAAATAACCAGAAATGATTAATACAAAGATAAACCAGTCAGTACACAGTACCCATAACTACAGTGCTATGAAGTTGGTTATGTAAGTAATTAGAAAACAAATTAGTTAATTAGTTAAACAACAATGTCAGGTCCTACCATGGTAAAACTAACCATGGCAGGGGAATGTCAGGTGTGGAGTATCATAAACATTATTTTAAATTGAAATTCCATTTCTGGTCTAGAATGTGATTTACAGTATGTTTATGTATACAGTGATTGTATCTGTTGTGGTTATAAGAGGTTTTTCTCAAGTATTTTGTGTGCCCAAACTGCTCAACTTTGCTTTGCGATTTTCTCACGAAGGAAGAAGAACGTAGAGCGGACTGTCATTAGTAGTGTAGCTCAGAAAATAAAACAATGTATCAGTTGAGCTAATGATTATGGTCAAACTGAACCCAGTGACATCAGCTAAGCTAAACTCATTAGATTCTGCTTCATTGGATTCTTCAGCTCAGCTGATGTCACTGGATTCTGGAACTGCAAAGTAATTAAAGAGGACAGGAAATCATCTAGCTGGTAGTTGTTTATAAACATAGAAATATAGAATTTGACAGCAGATAAGGACCGCTTGGCCCACCTAGTCACCCATTTCCCTACCTGATTGATAAGCTACAGATTCTAGTTAATCAACAGCTTACTTCCTACCTCTCACTAGAATTGCCTTATGTCTGTTGCATGCATTCTTGATTCTTCCACTGTTCCTGACTCCACAACCTCCTCAAAAGCTGTTCCATGCATCCACAACCCTCTGTGAAAAATACTTTCTAACATTACCTCTGAGCTGTCCCCTCTATCTTCAAATTGTGCCCCTTGTTCTTGCACATCTCTCCTTCTGAAAGATGATACCCTCTTGTACTTTTTAATTCCCTTGAGATCTTGAAAGTTTCTATCATGTCCCCCTTCCTCCTTTCCTCAAGGGTATACATATTAAACTGCTTTAGTCTCTCCTCATATGTCTTCTGATGCAGAACCTGCACCATTTTGGTGCCCTCCTCTGAACAACCTCTGCTCTGTCCATGTCTTTGCAGAGATGGGGTCTCCAGAATTGCACGCAGTACTCCAGATGGGGTCTCACCAACTATCTGTACAGAGGGATAACAACTTCCTGTCTTCTACTGTTGATGCCTCTCCCTATGCATCCCAGTATCCACCCCAGCCCTCCTTACTGCCTTCTCACATTGCTTGCCCACCTTTAAGTCATCTGATATAATTACTCCTAGGTCTCTTTCGATTTTTGTTGTTGTTATTAACTCACCCCCATTGTGTACTCTTCCCTGGGTTTTTGTTTCCCAGATGCATTACCTTGCACTTCTTTGCATTGAATTTGAGCTGCCATATATTTGACCATTCCTCCAACCTTGCCAAGTCCCTTTTCATCCTTTCCACCCACCTTGTGTATTAACCCTGTTGCAGATCTTTGTGTCGTCTGCAAAAGACATACTTTTCCTTCAGGTGCTCTCCAATGTATTTTATAAAGACATTAAGAGGACGGTCCCAATCCAATCCCTGCGGTGCCCGCTTCTACCCTCCTTTCTTTACTGTGGACTCTGTTTACTATTACCCTTTGTGTTCTGTTGTCCAGACAGTTTTTATCTGGGCTACCATCTTGGAACCCACTCCAAGGCTGGCTAACTTGTATATTAATCTTTTGTGTGAGACTGTATCAAATGCCTTACTAAAATCTAGGTAGGCCATATCCACACTCCTGGTCTACTACTTTGGTCACCCAGTCAAAGAAATCTATTAGGTTTATCTGACATGACCTTCCTGCTGTGAAACCATGCTGCTTTGGGTCCTGTGCTCCACTGGCCTCTAGGTACTCAACAATTCTTTCCTTCAGAAGTGATTATATCATTTTCCCTACACTGAGATCAAACTAACTGGTCTGTAGTTTCCTGCCTCTGCCCTGCTCCCACTTTTGTGAAGTGGAATCACATTTGCCCTCCTCCAATCCTCAGATACCACCCCATCTTCCCATGATTTGTTAAAGAGAGTAGTCTGTGGTGTTACTAGTTCTACTCTTAGTTCTTTTAGAATTTTTGGTGAATCCTATCAGGCCCATTGCTTTATCACCCTCAGTTTCAAGAGTTCTTTCAAAACCCTTTTTCTGTGAATGGACTGGTATCGACCCCCTATTCAGAGTTTCTCTCTTGTTTGGTTTGGGTACCTCCCCCTTCTCTTCCGTTGTGAATACTGAGCAGAAATATTCATTCAATATCCTACTTTTCACTGCCACCCTCTCCCCATTCCCTCTTCTTTATTAAGTCTCTGTATCCTCTCTTGGGCTTTCTTCACTCCCTAATGTACCTATAAAGGTTTTATCCCCCTTCTTAACAGAGTTGGCTATCTTTTCCTCAGTTTGTGCCTTTGCTATTCTGACTGCCTTCCTGCCTCCTTCTGCTTTAACTGATAAAGTTATCTGTCCTGCTCCTTCTGTGTTTCCTTATATTTCCTGAATGTTATCCTTTCTCCTTAACCTTCCCTACCACCTCTTTTGAGAACCATAGTGTTTTTTCCTTTGTTTTGTTTTGTTGATTTGCTTCACACAAGGCTTGTTGCCTCTGCGAAGGCTGTTTTGATTATTTCCTATTGCTCCTCCACCCTCCTTCTTGCCTGTTTGCTAGTGCTTTTCTGAGGCACTCTCTCATTTTCAAAGTCAGCCTTCCTAAAGTCCAATACTCTTATTTTTGTAATCTGACTCTATGGCTGTGTTTATTGTGAACCACACTGTTTGGTGGTCAATTGTTACCAGATGGCTACCCACTTCTAAATCTGAGATCCTTTCTCCTTCCCCATTTGAGAGTACCGGGTCTAAGACCACTACCTCCTGAGTGGGTTCCAACACTAGCTGCCTGAGGCATGCCCCTGTAGGGCATCAAGAATGACCCTGTTCTTGGATGTGCCTGTAGCAAGAGTACTCCAGTTAACATCTGACATATTCAAGTCCCCATCAACAATATCTCCCTTTTTCTGCCATTTTAAGGATGACTTCTATCATTTCCTTGTCCATTTCTCTCCCTGAGATGGGGTCTGTACACAACCCCATGTGGATTGTGGTGCCATTTTCTGTCTCCAGGGTGACCCATAGTGACTCATCAACTTCCTGTTTACTCTTTCGTTCTGTTGCTTTAATCCTTCCCTTATATAGAGCTACTCCTCCTCCTCTTTACCGACCTGTCCCTCCTGTAGATTGTGTATCCTGGTATGTTCTTATTTTGTAAAGTTTGATAAAGTTCTTATTTTGAGAAAGGATATTCAGTCCCTAATTTATCCATATGTAACTATGTTTGAATAAAAGTGACATGAAAACTATGTTTTGCATTGCTTTGTTTTATGGGCAACATTCTATTACAGTTCTCTTCCTGAAGCCTGTGATCTAGAGTTTTAAAGGAAAAGTTTCCTTAGCCTATTTTCTGTATATCTGTGTAGTTTGTAGGCATGGAACATGATTCCCTCTTGCATTCCCTAATTTCATCCTAATTTAAATATAAATGATGCTGCCTCACTCTGTTTTGCCCTGGTATGAAAACGTGTTTGTCTCCATTGTAAAGGTCATGACCCCACTCATGCAAGGCATCAAGGGAGTTGATGATGTGTACCTGCACAAACCAATAAAAGTTATGCTGTCATTCAGTTCTGTTACATGTCTTGTGCAGTTCCCATATTTCTAAATGCATTTTTTTCTAAACTGATACACTTTTAATTACAGAAAACAGCAGGGCACTTATTATGCCTTGACATGTTTCATGGTCAGCATAAAACAAGAACATAGTCAGTGTCAGTGGCTCAGTAGGTAGCACACTTGCCTCTGAGGCCAGGAGATCAGAGGGCTGTGGGTTCAGTTCCACATCTGGCACTTGGGTTAATATCCAGTACTGACACTGCAGTGCAGCATGAGAGGGTGCTGTACTTCTGAGTGCCGTCTTTCAGATAAGACATTAAACCAAGTTTCCATCTGCCTGGATTGGTGGCAGTTCAGGTGGATGTTAAAGATCCATGGTACTTATCAAAAGAGTAGGGAAATTTTATTGAGAAACAAAACAGAGACAAGCAAAGCAAAGACAAGTCAAAAAAACAGAACACTGGTATCATAATCAAAAGAACACAGTGTCAAAAAGAAATACCCATCCATAATCAAAACAGCAAATCATTACCCCAATACTGCACAGAATAGGCTCTAATAACCCTGAAATAGGAAATTGAAAACAGAAAAAAACAGTACATTCTGTATATAGAAACCAAAAAAAAAAACACATAGACTAGAAATACTTTATCCCACCCACTCCACATCCATCCAAAAATCTTGACAGAAAGATGCCCCAAAGAACAGCATTCATTCTGATAAATCTTAGCTAATTCCAGTTGAACTTGACATAACAAATCCTACATAGTGAATTCTTTTAGTTGCAACACTCTAAGACATCTAGCATGCCAAATTACCCATTTCAAACAGGTCAAAATCACCCATACCATACTCTTCCTCCATTTATTCCACCCACTGTACAACTGTCCCAAAACCAAAATATCATAAGTCATATGAGCAAATAGACTTCCCCCATAATGCAGCTAAAGAATCCAAAAACCTTTCATACAGGAACAATCAAAAATAAATGACACATAGTCTCGATTTGATCCACACATGTCCCAACAACAAAGCCTGTCATTCAACATTTTATGTTTCTGATTCCCTTAACGTTCAATTTTGATGTCCACAAAACCAAATCATGTCCTGCATTTTGTGCGGAATTCATGGTTCAATAATACTTGCTATTAAAGTTGATCATTCAAGGAAGCCAAAATAGTAAATACTGGAGTTTCCAGATAACATTGAGCAACAATAGTTTTATAAAACTTCCTTCTATCAGAATCTATAAACCAATGTAACACAATTTTCCACATCTTAACATAATTCAATGTGGTTTGAATGTAGACAGGCAAACATTTATCTGAAACATGCCATTTCCTCTACCCCATGCAGCCAAAAACTGAGCTTCCCAGTGCTTCATACCAATTATACCTAAATTATTTTTGCCTAAAAGTAGCAGACGAATATTACTATAAAATAAATTACTAAACAAAGAAACCAATGGCTGTATCATGTCCAGTCCACCCTCCTTCCTAACTCTGTAAGTATGGGCTTGTTGACTGGATTCAACCGACTACCCCATAAGAGCAAAAAGAACAGTCCCATTATCTTGGAATGCATATTAAAAGGTACTAGATAAATATGGGAAATATGCAAAAACAGGCAGAACATAAGCTTTCAACAAATAAATTATTTTCTTTCTCGTCATTTTCAAGATTTCCATGACATAACTTTCCAATGTGCAGTATCAGAAACCTGATACCAGTTCATTTGTTCAGCTTGTTTTGACCCAAACCATAACCTTAAAATCTTAATATCATTTTTCACAATCGGAATCAGAAATTGTAAAGGAAAAGATGCATTACCTAATATCAATAATTGACATTTAGCAACATTAATCTTAATTCCCATAGTAAGATGCATATTAGTCAATAAATCAAGCACACCTCAACCAGAGACCAAATCACGCATTATGATAGTACAATCATCCATATAAGCAGATACCTTTGGATACTGTACACCAAAATATTATAAACAGGCCGTATATCCTCAGAAAGTTCAATAAGTCTCAAGATCGGGTCAATGGCAAAGACATATAAAATTGGACTTAATGAGCATCCTGCCTGACTCCATTCTGAAGTTGAACAGTGGTCCCCAAATGTCCATTAAGCAATGGAATCATCATCACCTTTGCATACAAATGCTGGAGTACACCCACAAAGGAATGGGAAACTCCATACTGCAATAAAGTATTCTAAAGATGACCATGTTGCACTGCATCAAAAGCCTTTCCTGATCCAGTGAAAGAAATAGCAATCAATTGCATATTCAAACCCTGTCAACAATCTCTCAAAGAAAATCAGATTCTGGTAGATAGACCTCCCAGATACAACACAAGACTGATGTGACAGTGTTACTATATGCTACACGCTTCAACGAGATGTCAAAATCTTAGTTAATATTTTATAATCACAATTTAACAAACTCAGAGGTCTCCAGTTCTGAATTTGCCATGAATCACCTTTTTGTATAAAAGTCATCACCCCTTTCTGTATACTCGGGGTCAAACAGCTGCCTTCTAGAATCTCCTGATTCACAGACCGAAGGTCTTTCAATAGTATTGATTTAAGAAGCTTATAAAACTCATTTAGGATACCATCTAAAACAGGAGTGGTACGAGCCGATAAAACGATCAATAGCAAACCCAATCTCCTCTTCAGAAATAGGGTTCATCAAAGCTTCCACTTCACTCAAAGGAATCTCAGGTAAAGTTCCAGATTCTAGCAACACAGATTACCATGTATATGTGACAGTCTGATAAGTAGAACATAAATAGTCAAACACTACTTTATTAATACCATAGTGTGTAGTTTGCAAAATCCCATCCTGTCCAATCAAAGCTCCTATCATTAATTTCTGAACTCCTGCAGTTCTATGTCATAAGGATTAACAACGTCCTCTCTCCCTGTGTCACACAATATTGACATCTAGCCATCTCACTTTCCCTCCATGTATGATAGACACACATTTGTTCTTTAACAATCTGAGCTAAGCCAGGGACCCTGTACCATTCTCCCAGGCCTGTGTCAAAGCTTCACATATTTGGCTCATAAATGCAAGTAGTCCAAATATTTTGAAGTAACAAAGAGCTAGAAGTGTTTTGCAAAAAATCCCTGACATCTTTTTAGTATCCTTCCACCATGCACCCCAAGTATCATACAGAAAATGAACATTATGACGGAGAAGCAATAAGTCACATAAATCCCACTGTACTACTTCCTGCTGTAAAATGGAAGCATTCAATTTCCAATAACCTCGACCAAAGTTATCTTATGTACTAAACCAACTTCTGCTTGAACCTGCACGTGATCAGAGGTTTCCAGAGGTACTATCTTAACATCAGTGCAAACTAGCCGATTGAAACAAACCAAAAATCTGTATGAGTAGATAACTTCCCTTATTGAAAGTATGTTCAGGTCATTCATCTAGAACATCATAGAGATCACTCAAGCCAGCATCCATCAAAATTGTCCATAATGCATTTGTATCACTAAATATTTTTTAGTCTGCCTACCCCAATCCTGGGAAGACAAACCACAATTAACCCCTACAAAACCAATTTAGAGGTAAAGAAAAGGTGCAACCAGCCAAAATAAAGGCTACTCTATCTGCCTTTGTTTGAGGTGCATAGATATTAATCAGTCGATAAGCTAGTCCACCAAGAATAACATCTACCAATATGACCCTACCAGGAGAAATATCCAATACCTTCAGTATACAGAGAGGTAAATTAGAGAATAAAATACCCACACCAGAACACAAGACCTCTCCACTGACCATAGAGATGGTTCCACCTCCAATCCTTTTGTCCTGTTCTGGGTCAGAAATAGTATGCAACCTAGTGTCATGGAGAAAACAAGTTGACCTGAATTCCTATGTACACTAGCAAAAGTGATAATACGCTTCTAGGAATTACATATACTATTAACATTAATAGTGGTAAAAGAGTAGAAGAATGCATAATAAGCCAGAGAAACAAACAAGCAAAAAAAAGGCATCATTTCCTCTTTTTCTTTTTTGGTTTTGCTTCTCAACCTTCCCAGTTTCATCTGAGGGCTCCAACTGTGCAAAGCCACTGAAGAACCATCAGACTAAGCCTCCCTATCCTCACCAGGCACATCCATAAGAACGTCAAATGGATTTTGAACGGTATGTCATCCCCTACACAAATCCTTTTGTTGCTGCTTTAGAGCATGTGACCCTTTGGAATGGAATGTCCTCCCTAATCTCAGGCCAGGGCATCACCACTGTGAGGTCCTCCAGGACTAAGTTTACAGTCGACATCTCCTGATCTTCCTGTTGTAAGTCCTGAGACAGACCCTGGTCAGTTGAGCCGTGATCCGAAACCTGAGGAAATTCCTTGTCCACAACAGCTTGTGAGGATTCCGGAAAACACAGTGAAGAGGCCTGGGAACTCTCAGGTACATCCCCCACTACCACAATAGGAGCAGGCATTGATTGAGGAACAGACTGTTGTTCGATATCCACTAACCTGTCAATTAAATTACTGGCTTTCATTTTTCTTTTGAGCAGTCATAACATAATCATCATGTTGAACATGTACTGACTGGTCCATGCTACTGTGAGAAGCCCAAACACAGGATCTAAAATTATGACCCACTTCCTCACACAGATTACACTTCTGAGGTTGCTTGCAGTGTGCTCCAGTATGAACCAGTTCCCCACAGAGACCACACTTCAGCTTTTCATAAACATTACTCAAATGCCCCAGCTCACCACACTTATAGCAAGCTCTAGGTTGTCCTGGGTAAAAGATCACTCCCTGTCTCTGCCTAAAAAAACAATTAGGCAGATGGTGTATCACCCAGTGCTCTTGTTTCAAAGTAGCCTTATATTTCCAGCCCCGTCCACATGTGTTCTTCATCAAGAATAAGAGTCAGGAAGCCATTAACCAAACAGTGATGTTTCAACCAGTAACGTTATGTCCACCACATTTACACCCTCATTATGAAAGAGGACTGTGATGGTTTTAGACATGGGTTTTGTCAAGCGGATAGCTAGAAAAGGGCGCCATATTGGACCATTTTGAGAAGATTATATTGCTTCCAAAACCGTTCAAGTCCATTCGAATGATTAAAGTTAATATCATATATAGTATCCCCAGGCATATGAATAAGCGCATAAATCTCATAGTCATAAAATTTCATGCTGTTCTAAAGCAATGCTTTCCCCACAAACAACCGGTCAGGTGCATTTGAGGATTGTCCCTGAATCACAACTGAACAACATTCCTTCTCGTGGCAGGTTCAGAAGTATTTCTAACAGAAGAGGGAAAACTTAGCACGTGCCCCAGGATGCCAAACACTCGGTTTAGGGATGACTGGATTCAGAAGTGTGGTATCAGAATCTAGTCCCTCTGAGACAGGGAGTGCAGGCTGTACAGGTGAGATTCCCACTAGAGGGAGGATAAATTAGATGTCAGAGGGACTGGAAAAGAGGGGAGCAGAAAGGTCACCAGAGTCCCCTTCAAAACCCTAATGTCAGACATCATATCCTCATGGCCAATATCGAGAGAAGAGGCAGAGTCTCTCACAAGCTGCCCTGATGGAATCTGGGAGGGGACACATCAGGGCCTAAGTCATGTTTTCACACTGATCCCACAGTGATCGCAGGACAGAGAGCCAAGGCAGAAGCATCAGCATCCCAACACAAACCACAACACAAATCTGCTTTTCTAACCCATCCTGCTGCCTTCAAAGAATGAGAAACCCAGTCCACAAGAGGAGAGAGAGACCAAAATTCTGCCCAGTCATCAGAACAACAAAAGACAGTAAAAGGACCACAATCCTTCCCCACCAACCCAACCTTTCTTCCATAGGAACGCCGGTCCTTAACAGGGTATTTTTATTTCATTCCCCAGAGGAAACACCAATATGGAAACAAGCTGCAGGGAAGTCAGTAATAGGAGCATCAGGTCTAGAAATGGAAGGTCGCTGAAGCATTTGACCATCCATTATAGGCACTAAATAGACAGCTGCAGCCTGCTCAGATACTGAAGATTTACATTCTGAGCCCTTCCACAGCAGAAAAAACTAACCATCCCCAGAATTAGGTACCTGTGAGACTGAGACCACCACCCAACTGAAGAAGAATTCTCACCAACCGCAGACGCTGGAGCAATACACACATCTATAGGTGCAACGCAACAGCGGCATGAAGTGGAGTCATCAGTCGCTTTCTCAGTTCGGACACATTCCATCAACGAGACTCTAGTTCCTTCCATTGTGCAGCGTATCTGCACTTCTCAGCAACCATCAGCTTGCGTATTTCCTTCCGCAGTCACCGCAGTACCTTCCTGACAGAATCTCCCGCGACAAACTAGAACCAGATAGGAAATCCTCAACAGTAGAGTCCTCGAACTTGTCAATAACAGGAGTGGCCTCAGTAAGATCTGAGACTGGAGGTGAGGCCTATTCCCCATCTCGCAGCAAATCCTTCCTCATTGGAGTCTCGGGCAGACTGGCCATTGCAGCACCAGTCACAGGGCTATTATCCAAAGAGTAGGTGGATTTTTTATTTGACAAAACATGAAAACAAGAAAACAATATAGTCAGTCTGATAAACAAACTAAAAAGAAACATAAAATAATACAGAAGATTAAGTCAGCATACAAGTGAACAAGAAGAGTAACTAACACCATATTCCACACATAAAACCAAAATAATCAAGGTGTGTAGAAACACAAGTCAGAACAATAAAAGAAACAACTGACTAATATTATGTATTCAAGTAATCGGCTTGGTAGTAGTTACCAGGGCAAACTTTTCCAAGATTCTAACAACAGTCTTCTACCTAACCTCTGTATATCTTCAGAATAACAAGTCCTCAAATCTAACATTACCTTAGAATAAATTTCTATGAATGTACCCTCTTTTGCTGCAATGTATACCCACATCTAGACAACCAAGTATTCCATTTTAATACTACCATAATCAGTTGTAGTATGTATAAATTCCAGTGACACCATTCATCTGAGAATACATCATACATCAAATTATCCAGAGCTATAGAACTCCAGATGCCCGAGCCCCATTTGTTTGCTAAAAATCCCCAAAACCTTAATAAAAGAACAGTCAAAAACTAAATGTACCGTTAGTTTCCTCCTGTTGAATACAGTCCAGTCTACTGCAGAAACATTGCTCAAGTTTTTATGTCTCTTGATTTGCTTTAACATTTATTTTGTCATGACATGACAGCCAGTGAAAATCCCACATTTTAATAGGAATCCTTTTATTATTAAGAAACTTTAGCAAACAGACTGAGTAATCTAATGGGCAGTGCCGAAAAACCACATCCTCATGACAAACAACATCTAAAAGATAAAAATATAACTGCTTTCTAGACAACAACCTAATCTGACCTTCTGTCAACATCCATTGTTTAAGCGAAGAAAAGTACATCTAAGATATTCTGGAAAAATTTGAAGATCGTTTCAAAACCTTAAGCTTGTTGGAGTGCCACAAGTCTAACCAATGGCCACATTACTTTTAATCAAAGGTTCCCAGCCAGCCCCTTGAAAAACCAATAAAGGCCTGATATTTGTGTAAATAAAGAAACTATTAAAAATAAAACAGGATTCACCATGTTTAAACCTCCACTCTTTAGGGAGATATAAAATATTCCTTTTACTAGGTTAAGTCAGCTGCCTTTAACAAGCTTGAAAAAATATACTCAACCAATTCTGTTTCCCTATGCTTAGGTGGGGGAATATATAACTAATAAATAGACAAATAGGAATCAGAAAAGTTTTAATAAGATAAATTCTCTTTGTTTTGCTTATTTTCCATTTATTCCAGGACATTATCTTTTTCTTACCCAAATCTAATTTCCTTCTCAATTTAAATCATCCAGCCCAAACAGAATTCCCAAAATAGAGATAGGACCCATATAAATAAATATATATGCTACAGTACCCGAATATCCCAGTGTAAAATTCAAACATAACCCCACACACTTCTGCAAATTCAAAGAAGCCCAGAGATCTTGCCAAATCGAGCACAAAGGCCAATAACCCGAGTTAATTACATAGATACATAGACAGTGTCGGCAGATAAGAGGCCTATGGCCCACCCAGTCTGCCCATTTGAGCTTGTAAGTTCAGTTTACATTTTCCTAGAAGTCTGTTGCCCTTACCCCTGACCTCCAGTATTCCTTTATGTCTATCCCATGCATTCTTAAATCCTGTGAATGTTTCAGCTCCCACCACTTCCTCTGGCAGGGTGTTCCACTTGACCATCACCCATTCTGTGAAGAAATTCTTCCTCATGTTTCCTCTGAATCGTCCTCCCTCCAACTTCATCCCATGCCCTCTAGTTCTGGAACATATTTTTCGCTTAAAAATAGTGTATTCCTGCACCCTGTTTCTCCTTGTGAGATACTTGTATTCTGTATCATATCCCTCTCTCCTCCTCTCCTCCAGGAGTACATGTTCAGTTCCTTCAACCTGTCCTCATAGGACTTGTGATGCAATCCATGCACCATCTTTGTTGCCTCCCTCTGAACCTTCTCTACCCTGTCTAGTCCTTACCAGGTATGGTCTCCAGAACTGTACACTGTACTTCAGGTGGGGCCTCACTAGTGTCTTGTATAGCGGAATTATGACCTCCCTTTTCCTGCTGATGATGCCCCTGCCTATATTCCCAGCATCCTATTTGCTTTACCTGCTGCCTTGTCACACTGTTTCCCTACCTTAAGGTCATCAGAGATGATAACCCCAAGATCCTTTTCCTGCTTGGTGCATGCTATATCCTCACCACCCAACTGATATATTGTGCCAGGTTTTGTGCCCCATATGCATTATCTTGCACTTCTTTGCATTGAATTTCAACTGCCAAACCCTGACCATTCTTCAAGTTTCTGCAGGTCCCTTCTCATTCTGTCTACACCCTCTGGTGTGTCTACTGTGTTACAGAGCTTTGTGTCATCAGCGAACAGTGAAATTCTGCCTTCTAGGTCCTGTGCAATGTCACTGATGAAGATGTTAGATGGGACTGGTCCCAACACTGATCCCTGTGGTACCCCACTGGTCACTCTTCTCTCTGTGAGTGACAGCCATTTACCACCACCCTCTGTGTCCTGCCACCCAGCCAGCTACCAACCCACCACACTACTGTCCTGCCCACACCCATATTCCCAGTTTGTGTAATAGTCTTCTATGTGGCACAGTGTCAAGGCCTTGCCGAAGTCCAGATAGGCCATGTCCACTGCCCTCCTGATCCACCTCCCTAGTCACCCAGTCAAAAATTCAACAAGGTTGGTCTAACATGACCTCCCCTGGTGAAACCATGCTGCCTTGGGTCCTGTAGTCCATTGACAACCAGATGTTCCACCAATCTCTCTTTTAGTAGTGTTTCCATGATCTTCCCCACTACGAGGTGAGGCTGACTGGTCTGTAGTTCCCTGCTTCCTCTTTGTTCCCACTTTTGTATAAGGGGACTACATCTGCTGTCCTCCAGTCTTTGGGTACCTCCCTGTTTCCAGTGATCGGCTAAACAGGATAGCCAGAGGCTCAGCCACCACCTCTTAGTTCTTTAAGGACCCTGGGATGCACCCTATCATTGCTTTATCAATTCTTATTACTTCCAGTTCCTTCAGGACCCTTTCTCTTGTAAAGGGACTTGTGTCCATTCTGCACCATTCCCACCCCTTATAATCCTTCAGACCCATTACCCTCCTTTTCCTCAGTAAAGACTGAGCAGAAATACCTGTTCACTATGTCAGTTTTACTGTTGTCATCCTCCACGTGGCTCCCATCCTCCCCTTCAGTCTCACTATCCCTCTCTTTGTCTTTCTTTTTCACTTATGTACCTGTAAAAGGTTTTGTCCCTCTATCCACTGATTTTGCAATGTGTTCTTCTGTCTGAGCTTTGGCTTCCTTACTGACCTCCCTGCCTCCCTTTGCTTCTCCTGGTACTTCTCCCCATCCCTCTGTCGCCTGTGTCTTTGTATTGCCTGAATGCAATCTTTTTGTCTTTCACTTTCTTTGCTACCTTTTGGAAAACCATAATGGTCTCCTCTTCCTTTTCCTTTTGCTAACCTGCTTAATTCATAATTCTGTTGTTCTTGTAATCCCCATTTTAAATACTGCCCACTGTTCCTCAACCCCTGATTCCTGTCCCATTCCCTTAATGCCTCTTTCAAATATCTCCCCATTTTCTCAAAGTCTGCCCACCTATAATCCAGGATACATGTGTTTGTGTGGTTCAGTTCTGCTCTTTCTGTGATTTCAAACCACAATGACTGGTGGTCGCTGTTTCCAGGTGCTCCCCACTGTTACCCCCATCACACTGTCCCTGTTTGTGAGCACAATGTTCAGTATTGCCTTCTGCTGAGTTGGTTCCATGACCAGTTGCTTGAGGAAGGCACCCTTGAAGGAAGTCCAGGATAAATCTGCTCCTGGGATGCTGCAGTCCACATCTGGAATACTGAAGTCTCCAGCCAGTACTACCTCACTCTTGTCTGCCATCCGCTGGATGGCTAGCATCACTCCCTATCTGTTTCTTCCTCCTGGGCTAGTGGTCTATAGACCACACCTGTGTGGATGGCTGTCCCCATTTTCCTTTCCAGCTTAACCCACAGTATCTCTCCCCATTTTGTTCCTCCTGGATCTATGTCATTTTTCACATACAGTGCCACTTCTCCTCCCTTCCTGCCTGCTCTGTCTCTTCTGAATATGTTATAGCCAGGTATGGCCATCTCCCAGTCATGGTTATCATTACACCAGGTTTCAGTGATGGCCACAATGTCCAGGTCTGACTGCACCATGACAGCCTCCAGATCTTCCATCTTGTTGCTAAGGTTCCTGGCATTTGCACACATGGCTTTCCATGATTTGACCTCCTAGACTGTTTTGCTGTTCTACTTCAGCCCCTTCCTTGGTTGTCCTTTATCCCTGGTTCTCCTTGCTATCTGCCCTTCTGCTGAATTTTCCCTTTCTGCCTATCCACCTCTTGGGCACTAATCTCCATCTTTGCACACTGCTTTGCAGAGATAGCCACTCCTCTGGTTCACTGGTTCCACTGCTAGCTGTGGGGGTGAGCAAGTGGGTACCCTCCTTGCTGGCCTGCCACCCCCTCCTTTGCTAGTTTAAATGCTTGTCAATGTAGCATTTAAACTTATCATTGAGTCTTGGATTCCCTCCAGGATGGATGCAGGCCAGTCGAGCAGACAAACCTCCATCCTTCCAGGTGGGTCCCCAGTCACCAATGAATCCAAACCTTCCTCACAGCACCAGTTCTTCAACCATGAGTTAAAGTTCCTGGTGCATGCACCCTATGTCTCTCCTTGCCTCTCACAGGTAGTACTTCTGAGAAAGTGACAGAAGTAGCTACTTGCTTGAGACCCTCCCAACTTCCTAAACTCTTCCTGAACTTCCTTTGGCTCCCTATTTGCCAGGTCATTAGTACCTAGGTGGATAATGACATCCAGCTTACCCTCCCGTCTTGCCTTCCAGTGATCCCCAGGATCTTCCTTCCATCCCTCCATGCCGTGGCACCTGGTAGGCACCTCACCCCCTGTCCTCCCCTTCTGTGTTCCTAGCTGGATCCTCTTATGATGGAGTCCCCACCAGGATTCACTTCCTCCTCCTCTGGGGTCCACTGCTTTCCCATGCTGGGTCACCTCCTTGGCTTACCTCCACATCCTTTCCTTCCACTTCTCGGTACCTCTATTTGGTTGTCTTATTTGCCAGTGTGGCATATGAGTTCTTGAGTGTGCTTCTGCCTGACTGCTCTAACCCCTCCCTGAGGCCACTGTCATCCAAGTGCTCCTCGTTCTCTGCATCCTTTGAGTCAGTTGCATTGGACTGGGTGGTCTCTGGATAGGGTGATGGTACTCTGACCCAGTTTACTTCGCCTGAGTCTGGCAACTCAGTTCCTGCAGTTCAGAGATGAATGCGAGATGGGCAGCACCTCAGTGTCCAGAAGGTCTGCCTGAATATGGCTGCCCCACAGCCACTGCATTGCACCACTCCCCACATTATACTGCAATTATACTGCTATTCCACTACTTGTCTGCTACTGAAACCTCCTAGTTCCCTTTTATTAATTTTCTGTCCTAAAATCCTGCCACTGATCCTCAGATAATTTTCTTTAAAAAAAAAAGAAACCAATAAATAAATAAATGAGTCAAAACACTTGTGCTGAGGGTGGCTTTTCTCCTTATGCCCTCCTACTTCACCCTTACTAAACCCTGTGTTTAGCTCCTGTCAATCAGATTTAACAGGGCATATAATTAAGAGTTGGGGAAGGGGAAAATTTGCAGCAATTAAAGACAGCACAGAATTACACCATCACTATGTTTTAAATTTTCAACAGCCCAAAAACAATTCTAAGTAAAGACAACAAAGAAAGTATAGTGTCACTAAAAGCCCACAATCTAAATTTAAAAGAAAATAGCAATTACCAGTAACTCTAAAGCACTGAATTGAATATGTTTGCTTCCTTCCCATTCTGGCTTCTTCTGAGAAAATAAAACTCTACTTGCTACCTCAACTCTGACTAAGCCCCACTCTCCAGTTATCACGTAGCTGAGGTCAGAGGCCAGACAATAACACCCTTCACCCAACTACAGGGCAGTCAGACAAGCCAAGATAAAATTTGCAGCAATTAAAGACAGCACAGAATTATACCACCACTACGTTCTAAATTTTCAACAGCCCAAAACAATTCTAAGTAAAGAAACAAAGAACGATAGTGTCACTAGAAGCCCACAATCTAAGTTTAAAAGAAAATAGCAATTACTAGTTACTCTAAAGCACTGAATTGAATGTTTCCTTCCTTCCCTTCTGGCTTCTTCCTGTTCATTCTGAACTACAAGTTCATCCTGAACTACAAGAGTCATATCATCCACATACTGTAAGATAGCATTTTGTATGGAAAGGTAGTGCCATGGAGTGTAACTGGAAGAAGCAAATTAGAATCATTCAACTTTCTTAACAGCGGGTCCAAAAAAAAAAAACACGTAGAGAATAAGGCTAAGTGGGCATCCCTGTCTCACACCCTCTGTAACTGTACTATGCATCATTTCCAGCCTTGAACTACAGGAACAACTGTAGCAGTTCAGTAAATACATCTCAGCCAATTTACCATTAAAGGCGGAATATGATAGTGTAACAAAACATTCCATAGAAAATCATGACTAACCCTATCCAAAGCCTTCTCCTAGTCAAGTGAAACCAGAAACCATCCACCATTCCCTGTTTACCTGACTCAACTATTTCCTGAAGAAGCATTAAATTATCTTGAATAGGTCTTCCTGTAACAGCATAAGATTGGGCTCTGGAAATGACTTTTGAAGCTATAAGCTGCAGTCTATTCACTAATAATCTAGCCAGAAGTTTAAAGTCTGAATTTAACAAACAAAGAGGTCTCCAATTATCTAGTACTCTGGCATCCCCTTTTAAAAAGCAAAGACAAGATCCCTATATTCTTTGAAAGAGGAACAGTCTGAGTAGTCAATATATGATTAAAGACCAAAGTCAGTTCCAGGAGCAACTCCGCAATAGAAGTTGTAAAACTTCATTTGGCAAACCATCAGGTCCTGGTGATTTACCAGACTTTAAAGTTTTCAAGACTTCAGTGACTTCAGACTCCTGCAATGGTCTAGTAACATGGTCTAGTAAGGCAGGATCTAGGTCTGGAATAACCAAATCAGACAGATAGTGAGAAATAGTCTCTGTACCCATAGCTAAGGTGCATACATAGCTCTAGTATAGTCCTCCACAATACTCAAGAGGGACAACTTATCTGTACATATATTATCATCTGGACCCTTAAGAGATGTCATGTCTTTAGCCTTTTAGCTCTAGCAAAGTTCTCATACAGACATACTACCTCTGTCCTTCCTGTGTCCTAATCTATGCTGAAATTCCAATGATCGATTCTTACTAGCATGATATTGTTTCATAGCCATTGTCACCTAAGATATCTGATCAGTAAAAGCATGTCCTCTCCACAGAAAGGGAAAGCAATCATTGAGTTGCAATCTGTTTTGCAGATATGCAAAATGAGATGTATGGGAGTTATTTTTACCAAATTGTTTACAGAGCTCTGGAGATCCATTTTGTATCTTCCCACCATAGACAGGGATCATCAAAATCAAACACTGATCTTCTAGCATTAATAAAATCCTGGAGAAGATGCAGAAAATATATATCAGAAAAAAAGAAATATTCAGTTTCCAAACCCGGTCCCTTTAACTATCAAGGGGTTTCCTAGTTTAATACCCACAATTCGATGGTCCAAAATTCAAGAGGAAAATTCTCTGCCCCAAACAGGCAGATGACTAGACAAAAAACATAATCAATTATAGATGTCAGGGAACCTTTCTGAAAAATGGGAACAAGCTTATTCATATATGTATAAAGGAATCCTTCAAATTCGCCTATGAGATCAAATTATGCAAAGATGGGAATCACAATAAGTTTTTGGGACTAAACAATCAGATGACAGTTGAAATCTCCTGCAAAAATCAAATGGTGGGAAGTGAACAAAATGGCTGTATCAATTTCAATAAAGCACAACAATCCCCTTAGTTTGGGGTATATAAAGTAATCAAATGAAATGATTCTCCTGTATGACAACATCCAAAACAAGAGCTCTTCCCAGCATCAGACCATAAACTTTCAATAACCTGAATTCAGGCAATCTAAATAAAATCCCTACTCCTGAACAGGCTTCCAGCCCAAAGGACCAATAAGAAGGCCCTACCATCCACTCTTTAGAGGCCAATTGCAACTATTTTAAAGTATCACATCCTGTAAGAAATAAATACCAAAGAAGAGAGATTTCAGAAAGGAAAAACTATCCTACGCTTGCTAACCCTCTTAATGCTAGTAACATTGTGAGTATAACAGGTAAAAGGAATAAGCATTAGTTAAACTATTCATTTATATTTACCTCTTCTAGTAGTCTGCCGTTTCAATTTTGCTTTCCTTTTCTGAGGACCTTTGACAGACAGCTATTGTTCAGAATCAAGCAGCCTCCGGCAAGGAAGATGCAACTGAAGAATCATCAGATTCTTCACCACTGTGATCAGATTGTAGGATATCAAATTTATTACCAGTAGGGACAGAAATAGAAGATTCTTGTTGTTTTAGAGCAGGAGCCCTAGTAGTATGTTTAGAAATTTGGATCCAATCCTCCGCCTATCTGGAGGTTGTGGAGGGGGCATAAGGTTCACAGAAACCTCCAGTACAGAAGTAGAGGCAGCTTCTACATTCCATTCTACCACCAGAGAATTGTCATTTACAACAGCCATCTGCCAAGGCAACAACTCCTGTACCAGTCCAGAGACCAACCCTGTTTCAGCTCCATCCCCAGCAACATCTGAAGTAGGTGGAGCAGCAGGGTAGGCACCATGGTCTGCTGTATAGCCACTACACCATGTTTGTTACCTAAGGTTTTCTTTTGTGTCAGTGTAATGAGCAAACACTGCTCATCCCCAGCAGCCCTATCAGGAAGATTGTGTGCAGCCCATTTGCAGTTCTGAAAAGTGTGACCAATCGTATCACACAGGTTACACTTACATTCATTAGTACAGTCAGATTCCAAATGCCCCAGTTCCTCACAAACATTACATCGCCTGATCACAGACATTACTAATACGCACCACTGGTCCACAATGGTAATAAATCTTAAGTTGTCCTGCATAAAATAAGATGCCACGATCCTCCCTAGAAAAAAGAATTAGGCAAATGTACCACCCTGTATCAAAAGTATTAGGCAGATCCTTAACCTCCACCCCTCTCAAATGTTTTCAGAGTCTAAAACAGCCTCAGGATCCTCTATAATAGTACATCTTTGCTTTAACCAGTAAATTAAGTCATTCACACTAACATCCCCATTCTGAAACAGGACCATGATAACCTTCTGTGCTGGCTTAGAGAGAGGTATCACAAAAATGACACCCATAAAGGAGATTGTTTCAGCTGAGAATACTTCATCCAGAAATGTTCCAAGCCTGACACAGACTTGAAACTCACTTCAAATGTAGTTTCCTGAAACATGTATCAGGGCATAAAGCTCAGTAGTGAAAACTTCATCGAGTCTTTTAATAGGGTCTTGGCCATGAATAAACTATCTGGAGGGTCCTGCATTCCACCGACATAAGATAAATGGACAGCATTGTGCCTTTTAGCTGGATAAATCAGCAGTTAAATAAAGAAGAATACGAGCTAGGAGCATCCCTCTGAACTACATTCAGGGTCTCTCATGTTTAGGCAATGTAACGCTAGGGAGTGCCTCAGTCATAGCTCATGGTTGGCTGGGACATGTTCAGGCTGAGCAGAACAAACAAGTGGTAGTACCGGATTCTGTGTCAATTTGAGTTCCTCAGGTAATTCCAGTGCAGAATCCTGAGACTCCCCACGTGCCGTAGGCATAAGGGAATTCCCTGCAACCCACTGACCTGAAGTTGTTGCTCTCCAGCCTGCACCAAGGAGAGCCTCAGCTACCAACCACAGTTTCTCTCCAGTGTCCCAAGTTGCTGACTGATTCCCAGTGCATCTTAGGCCAGGCTGTATATCGCCGTTTGTCACCATTACCGATGCAACAGCTACCTGCTGAGAAGTCAGCGGTAAATTCAACATTCCTCCTGTTCCATGGTCTCCACCCAGGAACATGGTAAAATAGTGCTTCATCAGATACACTCCTTTGAGAAGGTAAAGCAGGCCTCAGCCCCTTACCAGCATGTAACTCCCTTAGCTGCTTCTTCAGTTGCATTTTATGAAACAAAATTCCCTCCTCTGCATCCAAAATCTTTATTAATTCCTTTTCCTCCATGTCTGAAACAAACTAGTCGTATAAAGGCACCTCAGCAGCCATGGTAGTGACATTCCTCCCCTACAAACCATTCTCCGTATTCTCCGAATCAATGACCATCGTAGCACCAGCAGGAAACAATGAAGTTGTGTCATGCACTCCGTCAACCCAGGAAACAATTCGTCCATTCATGAAACCAATAGTAGAAGAACTACTAATTTCTTCTTCCACAGCCTCCAGCTCCATTTCTTCCTGATACTGACCACCAACTTGCAGAGCAGCCATGTTGGATGACAGCCTGGAGACCCACTCTCCGCTACTGTGCAGTAGGGGAATTGTTTATTGCAGAAACCAAAAACTTCAACACAATTTCACAAAGAAAATTAGAAAAGCTCTTTACAAAAAAACTGAAAAACAAAATAATCTGTACAATCATTTAGAGAAAAAGGATAAAGACCATCAAATCCAATAAACATGTTTCCAATATTCATGAAACAAATGGACCATCAAATGATGGGATTCAAAGTCTTTTGAGTTCTTAATGCCAATTCGATGTGATGTAGAACAACTGCAGGTAAAGTATCAGTATGCTGTAAGGAAAATGAACATCTTGCCTGCCACATATAAAACTTAAAGCAGGCAAAAATCACAGAAAGGGTGCTTGGATGATATCTGGAAAAAATACTGGAATAATCCCTAAGAACCAAACATTCATATGAGACATGACAAGAGGAACCCCACCCCCATTTGGTAAGCAAAACAGACCAAAATTGACAGGCATAATGACATGTAAAATAAAGTGAGTCAAAGTTTCTTCCAAGCCAGCACATTCAACATGAATACAAAGTCTCTCAGAAACAGCTTTATGCTTTAGGTTGCTCTTGACCCCCAATCTACCATATAACAACTGAGCCATGTCACATCCCACATCCGATCAGGAATCCTTCTATCAGCAAGAAATTTTAAAGCTAAAGGTACCTTAGTAGGAAAACATCTAGGAAAATCCACCTAAACTAAAAATTAGAGGATATAATTTGTATATAAACTTTTCAGGAGAGCCGATGAACCTTACTCTGAGCCAGGTGCCACTGAGAACTTAACAGCTACCGAATGGAGAAATGAAGGTCCCTACAATTAGACTTAACAATAGGTGCCTCAGTTGACCATCGTGTCAGATAATCCTTGAGCAAAAGTCCATAAGTCCCAAGAATCCAAGAATGGGACTGATATTGTATGAATTCTTTAAATGTTGATTTAAGTAAAAAGAAAAGTAAAAATGAACTGATTTATCATACCAAGTCCGTGCCTTAATCAGTAACACGTAAAATCACGCTTGACCGGGTTCAATCGCTCCCCATAACATTTGAAAAATATACTATAAAGACGAGTTTCATAATGTCTGGGCAAAGGAAACACCAACTTAAATATAAGAATAAAGGTAAGAGAAATTTTTAACAATTAAAACACATTTCCTTTTAGAAAGTCCAGGACTTCCATAACTGAACCTTACCCTCACCTAATTCAATGCGTGGTTTCCAATTCAGGTCAGCCAGATCACCAGTCCCAAAAAACAACCCAATATTTTAATTGGGCCCAATGAAAAGCAATTTGTCCAATAGAAGGTTCAAAAGGTCCTCCCCAAAAAAATTCCTGCACTTTTATCATCATTTATTGAAGTCCCTGAAATAGAGCCAAACTGTGCTAATGTAGACAAAGTGAAAAGACTTGAAGCAGAATCTTGTAAGATAAGACACATGTCATCAGCATAAACAGCCAATACCTGAGGAGGAACATCTAAGGCAGGCGCAGACCCAGGATATATGGATGATGAAGAAGTTCCAATTAAAGGATCCAACACAAAAGTATATAGTAAAGGGCTAGGCGGACATCCCTGGTGAACCCTCTACAAAATCAATCCCATCCCTCAAAATACCATTAACCAGGGGAAGTGTCAAACATCATTATACAGAAGCCCCACCCAAGTTCTAAGCCTATTCGAAACCCATATTTCTGTAGAACTTGAAATAAAAACATGGGAAACCTTATCAAATGCCTTAGCCTGATCCAAAGAAAGTAATATCCTGTCAAGTTCCCCAGTTGACTACACCACAAATATTTTGTAATAGGGTCAAATTCTGGTGAACATGCCTACCAGGGATAGAACAAGTTTGGACAGGATGTATCAGGAGGGAGCCAGACATTGAAGCCGATGACACAAATGGCAGAAAAGAGCTTGTAATCTGTATTTAGCAATCAAATAGGTCACTAATTCCTAATAATGTGTTTATTACCTTTTTAAACAAAAATCTTCAAGGCATCTGTGAATCCCATAGGTAAAGCAGTAGTAGTAAGGATTTAATTAAAACCTGTGTCAAAATACTGCTCATATTGTCCAAAAAATTATGTAATTCATTTATAAGGCCATCTGGACCGGTGATATTCCAGCTTTTAAACGGTTGATCTCCAACCTGACTTCATCCTGGGTTATGGGCCTATCAATGGTTTTGAGAAACAGTAGGTGATACAGTGGAGGCTAAAAGGAAAACATCTTGTCCCTAAGTACTGGGTTGAAAGGCCTGACCATGTTGAGCTCTTCAAAAGTGCTGAACAATGTTCAGCATCTCTATATCAGTAGTTTTCAAAGCACCCATAGTATCATAAAGGCCAGTCATAAGCTTTTATCTAAAGCTTGTTTACAGGCTGAAAAAGGGTCCGAAACAGGGATGACTTTAATCCATAAGACAAGTCATCATGTATACGGTAATCCTTCCCATAATGAAATTGCCTCATTTCATTTTTAAGTATAGCAATTTGTCCTTGATCCGAACATTGGAAGAAGTGGGAAGGGATAGTAATTTATAAAATTGGGACTGATGGCCTAAATAAGAAATATAATCCTCAGTTTGAGTAGTTGTGTTAAAGAGTGTCAAGTTTGTTTAAACTCAAGCTTGGTTTCCATCCACCAATCTCCCCAGGAGTCATACAACCCGCAACTGATCGCCATGGGTCAAATGCCTGAGACAAAGCAGACTGAAACTGCTCTTGAGACATATAGGGTTTAGCTTCCATCTTACAGGAATGGCAGGAAAACGATGGGATACTGGAAAGTGAAAAGCATACCAGCAACAACATGTGATCTGAAAATTCACAAGGGTGCAACTGAGATGAAAATGGCAGCAAATAACGGAAGCAAAACAAAATCAATCCTTGCAGCAAAACTGCTACATCTATATTGTAGGCCCATTATCTGAATAAAGCACTCTATAAACATCTGTTAAAGAGGCTTTCAAAATTATGTTTTGTAGAGCATGGGAATCACAATATACCTTTGTTGTACTTGGTCTTTAAATTTCAGATCTAGGCTGTAATTAAAATCACACCCCCAATAATGTGTCTAGGGAAAGAGATATTGCTTGATGTCATGAAAGATCTACCCTGGCTGATTTAACCTGGGAGCATAAATGTTTATGAGACGTAGGGAATAACCTTTGTACAAACAATCCAGGAGCAAAGCTCTACCAGGAACCAAATCCACCAGTCTGAGAACTTGTACAGTGGTATGATAAAAAGTATGCCAACCCATCTGGCATCGGGACCATAGGACCAGAATGAAGGCCCATGAATCCACAACTTTATATAATTTACATCAGACGAAATAAAGTGTGTCTCCTGCAGGAACAGAATATCTGCAGTTAAGGACTTACAAAAATGTAGAAGCCCAAGACGCTCCTTGAGTTCTTAATACAACAAGTATTTAGGGAAACTACAGTTAGAGAAGCCAGGAATCAGACTAAAGTTTGTCCTTTTACACTTTCTACCTGACCTTTCTTTGACTCCAATAAGTCAGGTCCCCTTCATCATTGCATTCCATACCTGAAAGACCCCAGATTTAACTGATTTATCAGACTCAGAATCCCATCTTGGTCCTGCAGCACCTGGAATGAGTTGTGCGTAGGAGGGTAGGCGGTTTAATAAGCATTTTAGTATGAGATCTTGTCACTCGTCTTGGGTGGGGTTTCTGAAACTCCGGTCTCGGGAGGGGCAGGAATGGAAGAAAGTGTACCAGGATGTAAATCCCTGAGATCACAGGGAGCTGCGGATTTTGAAAACCCTCAGTGTCATTAGGCTTATCTGTGGGCTGAGATACACTGCCATCAGGAGATGCCGAGGGGATGGGCCTGGGGCAGAAGGATCTGGAGCAGGAGGAGCAGTATCGTCAGCAGTAGGCTCAAACCGCCTTGAGCCTAAGAGATTAGGGTTTCTATCAATGCCCCTGAATTATTTTGGCCAGCATACGGACATTGATGGTATGTATGACCCTGGGCATCACAGAGGTTGCAGCAAAGACATTATGACAGGTGCCACTGTCATGGTCCAGCTCTCACACAAACCACATTTTATCTTGTTACAAGCACTACTCAAATGACAAGTGCTACCACACTTGTAGCAAGCTTTGGACTGACCAGGGTAAAGCACACTCCCCTATCTTTACCCAAAAAAAGCTGTTAGGAACATGCTGGACTGTATCCCCTATAATGCACAGTTTAATTCTAAATTTCCAGCTTCCAGTCCAGATTCCTCCCATCAATGATAGGCTCTGGAGGCTCCAACACAGTGCACTTACTCTCCAACCAGTACAAGATATCTCCCACATCAACCCCTATTACGAAACATAATGTGGATAGTTTTATATAAGGCTTAGCAATGGGAATAGCCCAAAATGGAGTCCATAAAGGAATGGATTTTAATGATTCATATTTCTGCCAGAATTTGTCTAGGCCAGAAAAGGACCTAAAACTAATGTCAAAAGTGTCCTCTCCACGAATATTTACAAGAACATATATATCTCGAGGCCTGAAAATTCATGGAGTTCTTAAGCAGCCTACGAGTGACATAAAAGCGATCAGCATGTTCCTGGAGACTCCCGGTACCTGAGTGTACAGCATTGGCCTAGGAGCCTGATCCAGTCTGTTGTTCTGAAAAGATCTGAAAAGTGGGGACCAGTATGGAATCATTCCTGATGGGGAGAGGGAAGGAAATATTCAGTAAATCAGTACCAGACTCCTATTAACAACCGGGTCAGAAGAATGCAAAGTCTTACCCCCTGCAGCCAAAGAAGATAGATCTGGAGGTTGTTGCTTCTGGACTGAACAGTTGCAATGATCCCATGTGTCTCCTTTGGGGTAAAAGTAACCCAGTCAGAATCAGGTAGCCAGCGCCCATCCTGAAGCATCCAGCGGTGTCCAACAAAGCCAATTCCTTACTTCAGTCCTTCGAGGGAAAGGAGCCGTCAGACGGGTTCAACTTCCGCATTCCTGGACGCTGAGTCTCTGACGAGGAATCAGCAGTTTTCCTGCACATCACAGCTAGTCAAGCATCCGCTATTACAGCCAGCGGATCGGTAGGTAAAGCAGCGCCACGCAAGCCCCATTAGAAATAGTCGGCACTGCTGAGGAACTGAAGGGAATATCTCCAGCCAGCAAACCTTGTTCAGGCAAAAGTTCCCACTGCACGGATTGCACTGTGCACATCTCCAGGTAGCTCAAAAGGTACAGTGCAAAGAAATCCCTTCTCGGGATCATTCTGGCTCAGGCATCACACTGGAGCACTCCAGACTTACAGTAGGTAGGATGTCCATCTCAGTGGAGGGTTCAACACAGTCTGCCATTCCAGAGAGCAGTACCAGCAGCTCCCCTATCGCTAGCAATGCAGTAGGGAATTTCCCTGGTGTCCTGGCCAAATTGTCCTCATTCACTTAAAATACCACCAACAGCTTAATCTGGTTCAAAGTCAGTTGGCATTCATCTGTATCCCTCCTCGGTCGTGCCTGAAAATAGGCAGGATTTGTCTAGTGCCCTACCCAGTCAACAAAACTAAATAAATAAATAAATAAATAGGGCCGTGGAGATATCAACAGCACTGACTAATACAATGCTCCACATTGCTGAGAATGGGGTTCAGATGGACCAAACTTGACTCATTCATCTACCAGGCAGAAGCCTGGGTTCCGTAAACAGAGAAGAAGGAGTAATGAGGAGGCCTTGTTTTTGACCCAACAGGAAGCGGCAAGTCCAGAAGCAAAGACTGGTGATGCTGCACATGATGGGGCCAATCAGGCTGTGCAGAAACCATGCCAACGTTTAATCTGAGGAGATCGAGTAGGGACTGTGTCCTAACTTGCAGCCTCCACATTGCTGAGGAAGTGGCTTAGGTGGACCAAACAGGGACTCCATCATCTACCAGACAGAGACCTGGGTTCCGTCCAGCAGGAAGGAAGGAGGTGATGAGGACTGGGAGGAACACAAGTCAATCAGGCATATGCTGTCAATTCTGTATTTTGTGGAGCATCTGTGTTGGTGTAAATCTGGAAACCAGCTCCAGCACTCAGGTTAGAAAAAGACACAGCACAGGGAGCAACTGTGGGACTGTTTGCTCAGAGTGAATTTTCCTGAATTATTTGCTGATTGGGGAACTGTGAGAGCTTTCTGTTGTGTTTTGAACTGATTGTTTATTTCCCAGGCAGTAGCAGAAGTTACTCCCACCTCCTCTCCCATCTCACCCACCCGGGTCATCTATCTATATAGTGTGACTACCAGAAGATGGGGGAGGCTTCCTGTACAACACAGGTAAAGCAGGAATGTCCACTACCCCTATTTCTCTCTTCAGTTTGGCAGGACAATCGGGGCACAAATTAAATAAGGGATACAAAAGGAGCTGGTGGAGGGAAGGAAAGTTACTTTGATTACTGTACTTTAACAAACTGTTGAGGGGATGCATTTCTGATCTGGGAAACAAGGGTTGGGTTAAGGGTACAGTAGTGCAACAGAGGGGTTTGGGGAGGAGGGAGGAAGGCCAAGAGGGACGGTTTGTAATGGAGATAACAGGAAGGCCACAGGCAAATGGAAGCAAGGCAGGAGGAGGGTAAAGATAAGTAGAGAAGGGTGAGATATCTAGGGCAGCATGTGGCAACCCAACAGATTGGGGTGGCAGAGATTCTTTTATAGAGGGAATGGCATTGGGACAGCCAATGGGGATACAGGATGGAAGTGGGAGGTTGGTCAGATGTAATGGCTGTGGTGCAGTCATCTTCCTGAAATAATGTGGAGTGCAGGGTATGTCTAGCCTGCAGGCAGCTTGGGCAACTTAAGGAGGAATTACAGTGGCTGAGATGGGATGTGGGAAAGAGGATAGGAGGAGGTTGGGCAGATGGGCAGGAGGGGTGATAGCAGATTGTGCAAAACAGTCAGGGCAGGAAGTGGGATAAGGCAGAACTCCAGGAGGAGGATCAAGGCCAGGAATCACCAAAGCTGCTGAAACCCAGTGGGGGGAGGGATGGGAGAAACTGGAAGATAGTGGGAGTGGCAGATGGGGAAAGAGACAAGTCAGAGAAGAAGAATGGAAGAGCAGGGTAGGTAGCAGAAGACATTGGGCGGAAGGAAAGAGACCTCAAACAGTTTCACAGTACTGCAGGGACCGGATGATCAGGGTAAAGAGGTGAGCCCAGGAAGCAGGAGAGGCAGAAACAGAATTGAGTATAGGGGGTCAGGGGAGGGCTAAGGGCAGGAAGGGAAAAGGAGGAGGTGTCAGGGAATGAAGGAGTCAGTTGTAATAGTGGGACCTCATCCCAAAGGGGTTTAGATGGGGTAACAGGCATACTAGAAAAGCAACAGGAGGGTGGACTGCATGCCAGGCATGGTGGCAGCGATGGTGGGAGCAGTACAATCCAGGTGTGTGGGGCAGGGAAACCACACATTGCGGTTCATTTGGTAGTTACCAACAGTCCCTGTTTTTCCAAGCCAGCCCCTGTTTTAGGCAGCATGTCCCAGTGTCCCCACATTTTACAAAATGTCACTTTTGTCCTGGTTGTTGTTTATTTGTCCCAGTGTTGTCCCTTTTCTTTTTGCTGACTGTAGTCCCTGAGTGACAGTTATTACAGCACTACTGTGGGCTGCTTGAGCTGGACCACCGTTTACAACTTCAACCCCTGCATCTACTGTGTGTTGTACCACAAGCATGTCAACAGGAGCACGGTAAAGCATGTTACTTCCTGTTAGGTTGGACTGGGTAGTAGTGCAAACAAGTGTATGTGGATGTCTGCCTGCCAGCAGCTGAGAGGGACTACAGACAGAACAGACCCACATCAGTGAACTAAGGTACCCAACCTGATCAGCTGCAGGGAAGTGGGTGAAAACAATCTGGTGTGGTGGTGGGAGTCACTGAAGTGAAGTTTGCTCAGCAAATGAGGTGAGTGTAAAGAGGTTGGATGGGACTGTCAGCAGGAGCAATGCATGCAGCTCAAAAGACTGAACACAATGTAACACAGGTTTGCTTCTAATGAACTTTCCAGACATCATGATTTGGAACTTGCTGCAGAATGATGTATTGTTTTAAGCTGAGCAAGCAGAAAAATTTAGCTGATTGTGTGCAGCGTTGTCTGTGGTGGTGCCATGGAGTGACACGGGGTTGGGGGAGTGTGACATGTCAAGATGGACCCAGTCCCAGTTTTAGGCCTTGAAAGTTGGTAGTTTTATCATTTGGGCACCAATGATCTGGTGGACTCCGTGGTAGAGGTGGTACAGGAAAGGTTTCTAGAGCTAGGAAAGATATGTAGTGGGCTGGGACAATCAGTAGCCTCTCTTGGAAATATTCTAGTCCGAGAGCCAGCACTAATAGGAAGAGGAGGAGGAAGAATTCAACTCATGGCTGGGGTGAAACAAATGGGTATGGGCTTGTGGGAAAGTGGGGTAGGATGTTGAAGATAAGGATCTATATGCACCAGACAGGCTGCATCTAAGCAAGGAAGGCACAAGGGTCCTGAAAGGCAAACTGAAAGTTACTTGGAAGACAGGCTAATAATTAAACTGAAAGGCAATCAACACCAGGTAAGGGAGGGCCTCAGGTCTCCCCCCGAGTAGATACAGAAAAGGAAAGGGAGGGCAAACGGAAAAGATAGTAGGGACAGGGGAGGACAGACACATTAGGAATGGGAGGAATAAGGCCAGGTGTCACATTGGTGGATGTTGCCCTTGAATGCAAGAGCCTGGTTAGCAAGGCAGCAGACTTGCAGGCACTAATGGCAGAAGGATATGGACATAGCTGCCATCATGGTGATGTGGGCAACTCAGTTCCATGACTGGGACCTAGAAATCCCTGGATACCAACTGCATAGGAAGGACAGATCAAAGGGAAGTAGGGGGAGTGGCGTTGTATATAAGGGTAGGTTTAAGTGCAGCAGGGAGGAGGGTGAGGAAGACATGGCCGAAAACCCTATGGGTGGTATTCCAGAACATCTCTAGGAGAAGGATTCATATGGGGTGGTGTAAAGACCACCTTTACAGGAATAGAGTTGGACAGGGAGCTGGGGAACAGATCAGGAGGGTAAGGGAAAGGAAACACTGTAATACTAGGAGGCTTCAATCTACTGGATGTAGACCTGGTCCTCCTGGATGCTATCCAGGACTGTTTCCTGACACAGGAAATCACAGACCCAGCAAGGGAGGCAGTCATACTAGATCTAGTGCTATCAGATGGGGAGTGTGTCCAGTAGGTAGAAGTGAGGGAACCCTTTGCAGGCAGTGAGGGAACCCTTTCAGGAAGTGAGGAAACCCTTTGCAGGCAGTGACCACTGCACAGTGTGGTTTTCCAGCCCACGGGAGGGAAGCAGCCATGTCTGAAACAAGGGTGGTGGACTTAAGGAAGGCAGAATTCAATAGGATGGGGGTCATAGTTCAGGAGCACCTGGCAAAGCTCTGCCCAGAGATGAATGCTGACCAGAAAGGGACCATCATCAAGATGGGGTTAATACGGGCCACCAACATTTGTAACAGGGATCGAAGAAGAATTCCAGAACCAAGAGGCCAAGCTGGTATAGTAGTGAAAGTGATGAAAAGGTAAAGAAAAGAGAGCAGCCTTCCTGAAGTACAAACGCACCTCGAGGGAGAAGGACAGAGAGGTATACATTGTAAAATTTGGGAGGCAGGAGAGAGGTCTGGGCAGCCAAGGCAGAAAAAGAACTAAGGCTGGCACAGAGGATTAAGGAAAGGGAAAAGGATTTCTTCTGGTGCATTAAGGAGAAGAAGCAAAAGGATGAGATAGTTAGGATAAAGAGGGAGGGATGGTGGGTAGTAAGGGGGATGAGCAAGCAGAGGCACTAAACAAGTACTTTTGCTCTGTCTTCACCAGAGAAGCCGATGGGCCATGCCAGGGGAGGATTGGGCTGAGCTCTGAGGGGAGGAAGGAGTATGAGGGGAGATTGGGGTAGACAGGGTCTTATGAGGCCTAAGGGAACTGCGGGTGGACAAGGCACCTGGCCCAGATGAGGCACACCCAAGGGTCCTGAGGGAACTAGCAGAGGTATTGGCAGCACCACTGACAGACCTATTTAACATCTCACTGGAGAAAGGGAGTATGCCTCAGGACTGGAGAATAGCTCATGTGGTTCCTTCCACAAGTGTGGACCCAGGACGAGCCAGGTAATTACAGGCCAGTTAGCTTAACCTCAATAGTGGCAACTTAATGGAGGACATTCTGACATTCTAAAAAAAGGGCTGGTGTCCTTCCTTGAAGAAAATGGTCTCCAGGATGACAGACAGCATGGGTTTGTCAGCGGGGTTGTATCAAACCAAAGTGGTAGACTTCTCGACTGGGTTACATGGACCTTGGACAGGGGCAGGTGGTGGACGATCTATACATGGGCTTCAGCAAGGTGTTTGATTCAGTGCCATGACAGGCTGATCAGCAAGCTGGGGGACCTGAGAGTAGGGAAACATGCTAGAGTGGGTCAAGAGTTGGCTAGGGACAGGAACCACAGAGTAGTAGTAGGGGAACTATCCAAACCTAGACCTGTAACCAGTGGTGTCCCACAGGTTCGATACTCAGGCCTGTACTATTCAACATATTTATGGGTGACATAACAGAAGGGGTCAGAGTATCTGCCTTTTGCAGATGACACTAAGCTCTGTGGGAGAGTGGACATGGAGGAGGGGGACAAGATTTAAGGGCGGACCTGTTTAAATTGCAGAAATGGCCAGGCATCAGGCAGTTGGGTTTAATGCTAAGAAATGCAATGTGATGCACATGGGAGCCAGAAATCCAAAGATCAGTTACTGGCTGGGGAAATACAGGTGACAGTATCAGAAGAGGAAAAGGACCTGGGAGTAATGGTCAGTGGTGACAGGAAATACATGGCACAGTGCCAAAAGGCAGCCAAAGTGAATAAAATAGACTGCATCGCCCAGGAGAATCACCTATAGAAGGGAGGGAGTTATTCCACCACTGTACATGTCACTTGTGAGACTACACCTGGAGTATTGTGTTCAGTTCTGGTGCCCTTACCTGTAGAAGGATATCAGACTACTGGAGGGGTCCAGCAGAGGGCAACTAAAGTGATCAAGGGCATGGGGACAGAACACATGAGGAAAGACTGAGTGTGCTAAACATGTACTCCTGGAGGACAGGAATTTTATGATCGAAACCTTCAAGTACCTAAAGTGCTTCAACAGGGTTGGTAGAGGACATCTTTAACTTACGAAAGAAGTGTCACCAAGAGGGCATAGCCTTAAATTGGTGCAGGGTAAATTCAAGAATGAAATGAGAAGACACTTTTTCACAGAATGGGTGATGAAGGGTGGAACGAGTTGCCAGAGGAGGTAGTGGCGGCAAAGATGGTGGCAGTTTCAAGGGGTGGGTGGGACAGGGTAAAGAAGAAGATTTGGATGGAAGGTGGCACTACTAGAAGGGGGATGGGGAGGGATTGGAGTGAAGGGGTATGACTTCAGGAGGAGTGCAGGTGGGCAGTTCAAGGGTATTAACCAAGTTGCACACTCGGAGCAGACTATATACCATTATAGCCTGTATCTTCTGGCAATTTCATATGTTCGTATGTTTGTATAACTACTGCAGGCTTTAGCATTAAAACATCATACAATTCCAGGATGTCTTACATGAGTTGGGTTATGACCTTGCAATGGAATCAATCTGGTTTTAACATAGAAATACAGAAATTGACAGCAGATAAGGACTGCATGGCCCACCCAGTCTGTCCATTTTCCTACCTAATGTAATACTGCAGACCCTACCTGATCTCCGGCTTTGCCTTCACTTTCCTATCTCTAAGGTTCCCTTATGCCTATCCCATGCATTCTTGAATAACCCTACCATTTTTGCCCATACCACTTCCCTGGAAGGTTGTTTCCTGCATCCACTACCCTTTCTGTGAAGAAATACTTCCCCATATTACCGGAGTCTACCCACCCAACCTCAATCATGACCCTTGTTCTTGAATATCTTTTTTTCTGAAAGATGCTACCTCTTTTACCTTATTTATGCCCTTGATATATTTGAAAGTCTCTATCATATCTTCTCTCTCCTCTCTCTCCTCTCCTCTAGGGTATACATATTCAGTTTCTCTAGTCTTTCCCCAGATAACTTTTGGTGAGACTCTGCACCATTGTCATTGCCCTTCTCTGAACCGCCTCTACTCTGTCAATGTCCTTCCAGAGATGTGGCCTCCAGAACTAGATACAGTACTCTGGATGAGGTCTCACCAGTGATTTGTACAGTGGAATCACCACCTCCTTTTTCTGCTGGTGATACTTCTCCCTATGCATCCCTGCATCCTACTGGATCTCCCCATAGCCTTTTCACATTGTTTGGCCACCTTAGGTCATCAGATATGATTACCCTCTGGTCCCTTTCCTGCTTGGTGGCCATCACTACCTCCCCATCATGTACTTGGTAGCACCCTATAGAGCGAATATTATTGCGTGACTCAGTAATATAGCTCTTGTAAGGACAGCGACTTGTGAAAATCATTGCTACATTCTTTACAGCGAGTGTAGCAGGGAGCTACACTGACTATTGCAGGATATGCTGGCTGTGTAGCATAGTGGAGTACACTACTGCCCCTGGAGTCAGTGACCCAGGTTCGGGCCTAGTGCAAGACACCAAAAATTTTTTTGTCTTTCTTTTCATCTAATTCCCGCCCCTGTGGGGTTGATTATATTTCTTTTGAGGGCACGGGGCTTGCCCCGCAGAAGAGATATGCAGGGGCATTTGCCCACACATAAAAAATAGATATGGTGTTTTTCTCCTTGCTGCAGATAGCGACCATCGCCATTTGCGACAGTTGTCCTGGGGTCAGTCGCCTGCTTGTGTCAGGAGCTTTTTGTTCTCGCTGTTTGTGATTGGTGCTCATTAGAGTCGCCGTATCACTTAAAACCACGTACTCTTCTCCTGGGTTTCTGTGCCCTAAATGCATGATTTTGCACTTCTTTGCATTGAACCTTAACTGCCACACTTTTGACCACTCTCAAGCTTTTCTACGCCCCTTCATTTTTTCTACCCTCCAAAGAGTCAACTTTGTTGCAGATCTTACTGTCTTCTGCAAAGAGGCATACCTTCCAATCCAGCCCTTTGCAATGTCGCTTATGAAGATGATAAAGAGGATTGGCTCCAGAATTGATCCTTGTGGCACCCTATTGGTTGCCTCCTATCTTTGGATTGAACTATGTTTACTACCACCCTCTGTGTTCTACCCTCAATCAATTTCTGACCCAGATGACCACCTTTGGATCCATTCCCAGGCTTCCCAACTTACTTACAAGCCTCCTGTGGAACAGTGTCAAAGGTCTTGCTGAAATCCAGGTAGGCCACATCTACCCCCTCCCTGTTCTAATTCCCCGTCACTCCATCAAAGAAATCTATCAGAGTTGTTTGACATGACCAACCTGTAGTGAATCCATGCTGCCTTAGATCTTGTGATCTGTTTGATTCAAGATATACCAGAATCCTTTCCTTTAGCAGTGATTCCATCAATTTCCCCACCATCAAGGACAGGCTTACAAGCCTGTAATTGCCAGCCTCCTCCCTGCACCCACTTTTTTGAAGTGGGACTACATCTGCCCTCCTCTAGTCCTCTGGAACCATTCCCATTTCCAGTGATTTGTGAATGTATCCCATCCAGCCCCATTGCTTTGTCCACCTTCAGTTTTGCAAGTTCCTCTAGGGCTCTCTTCCTTAAATGGGCTGGTGTCCACCTCCCTTCCATTGATGCTCCTGCCATCTAACAGTGGTCTTTCACCTTCCCTTCTTCTCTGAATACTGAACAAAAATATTTTTCCAAATTTCTGCTTTTTTGGTCCCCTCTGCCCACACCCCTCCCTCCCTTTTTAGCCTTACAATCCCACCCCTTGTCTTTCTTCTTTCACTAACGTGCCGGAAAATGTCTTGTCACCTTTCTTTACTGACTGGGCTATTTTTTCTTCCGTTTAATGCCTTTGTGCTCCTGACTGCTTTCCCTGCCTCCCACTGCTTTTCCAGACACACTACCCTGTTCTATTCCCTCTGTGTTTCTTTGTACCTCCTGAATGCCATCCTTTTGTGCTTACTTTCCCAGCTACTCTTTTGAGAACCGTAGTGTTTTTTTCTCTTGCTTTTGTTTAATTTCTTAACACAAAGGTTTGTTGCCTCCACTACATCTCTTTTAGAATCACCCAATGTGCCTCTACCCCCCACCCTCACCCCCTCCCTGCCAGGGCTTCCTGAGACATGTCCCCAGCTTTGCAAAGTCAGCCTTCTGAGTCCAGGACCCTTGCCTTTGTGTGGTTTGACCTCCACTGTTCTCATATTGAACCACACCATTCGGTGATCACTGGACCCCAGGTGGCCACCTACCATGACATCTGCAACCTGGCCTCCATTGGTGAGTACTTGATCCAATATCACACCCTCACTGGTGGCTCTACTACTAGCTACCTGAGGCACACCGCCTGCAGGGTGTCCAGGAAGTCCCTGCTCCTGGCTGAGGCTGCAGCTGGGATGCTCCAGTCAATGTTCAGCTAATTGAAGTCACCCACCAGCAGCACCTTCCTTAGTTGCCATCTTATGGATCGCTTCTCTCTTCCCTTGTGCTGGAGGTCTGTAGATCACCCCTGGGAGAATTGCATACTATTGGCCATCTCTAGGTGACCCACAGTGCCTCCCCACATTTCCTGTATCTCAGTTGCTTTTATGCCTCCTGATGTAAACAGCCACTCCTCCTCCTTCCTACCCATCCTGTCCTTCCTGAACAGAGGTAACCTGGTATGGCTATATCCTAGTCATGGTTCCCAATGTACCGTGTTTCAGTAATAGCGACAATGTCCAGGTCAGCCTCTGCCATTAAGGCTACTAGGTCTGGGATTTTGTTTGCCATGCTGTGAGCATTCATGCATATGGCCTTCCAAGTTTTGCTACCTCCCCCTCAGATAGCTCTCCTCCTGTCCTCATGCATTCTCTCTTTACCCTCCTCTCTTTGCTCACATTCCTCCTTTTCACTTCCATTTTACCTTTACTGGTTGTAGGTACATTTGGCGATTTCTCAACCTTAGGGTCCTCTCTACTGACTGCTTCATCTTCTTGGGGGCAGTTTGATTCTTCTTGCTTACTTCCATCACCCACTTAACTAGTTTAAATGACTGCTAATGAAGCATTTAAACATTTCACTGAGGATGAGGATACTGGTTCCTCCCTGGATAGATGCAGGCCATCTCTCCTGCATAGGGTTGTATACCTCCAGATGGGACCCCAGTCCCCATTGAAACCGAATCCTCTGCTCTGCACCAGTCCTTCAGTCATGCATTGGATCTTCTGGTGTGGAGTACCCTGTCCTTTCTTTTGTCAGAACAGGTAACACCTCTGAAAAGGTTACAGAGCTTGCCACCTGTCTAAGACTCCTCCCCAACTCCCTGAGTTCCTCCAGTACTACCCTAGCCTCCTCTCTAGCCAGGTCATTTATCCACAGGTGTACAATGACATCTAGCTCACCCTTCCGTCTTCCTGCCCTAGCAATTCTTAGGATGCACTTTCCATCCCTCTGAGCCTTTGGCGCCTAGTAGGCACTTGGACGTCCCTCATTCCCTCCCGTCCTGCCCCAAAGTCTACCCCCTAAAATATAGTCCCCACCAAGAATTGCCTTCTCATAGAAACATAGACTTTGTATGCAGATAAGGACTGCTTGGCCCATCCCATCTGCCTATTTCCTTACCTATTGGATAGCTTCAGATCCTAGTTAACCAACAGTATACTTCTTCCTAATCCCTTCTAGAATTGTCTTATGTCTGACTCATGCATTCTTGAATTGCCCACTGTTCTTGACCCCATGACCTCCTCCAGGAAGGCCGTTCCATGTGTCCACCACCCTCTCCTTGAAAAATACTTTTCTTCTACACGTTGCCCTTTAGCCGTTCCCTTTCTATCTTCAAATAGTGCCCCTTGTTCTTGCATATTACTTTTCTGAAAGTTGCTGCCCTCCTGGACTTTGTTGATTCCCTTGAATTACTTGAAAGTTTCTATCATGTCTCCTGCCCCTCCTTTCCCCAAGGGTGTACATATTAAGCTCCTTTAGTCACTCTTCATATGGCTTCTGGTGCAGATCATGCACCATTTTAGTTGCCCTCCTTTGGACTGCCTCCATCCTGTCTATGTCCTTGTGGAGGCGGGATCTCCAGAACTGCACGCAGTAATCCAGATGGGGTTTCACCAACTGTCTGTACTGAAGGATAATAACTTCCTGTTTTCTACTGGTGATGCCTCTTCCTATACATCACAGTATTCCCCAACCCTCCTTACTGCCTTCTGACATTGCTTGCTTACCTTTAGGTCATCTGATATGACTACCTCCAGATCCCTTTCTATTTTTGTTATTGTTACTACCCCCCCGCTGTACTCTTCCCTGGGTTTTGTTTCCCAGGTGCATTACTTGCACTTCTTTGCATTTAATCTAAGCTGCTATACTTTTGACCATTCCTCCAACCTTGCTATGTCACTTCTCATCCTTTCCACTCCCCTTGTGTATCAACCCTGTTGCAGATCTTTGTGTCATCTGCAAGAGGCACACTTTTCCTTCAGTCAATCTGCAATATCACTTATAAGGCCATTAAAATGACGGACCCAGTACTGAACCCTGCAGTATCCACTAGTAACCCCTTTCTTCATAGTGGACTCATTTACTATTGCCCTCTGTGTCCTGTTGTTCAGCCAATTTTTTAACCAGGCTACCACCCTGGGTCCCACTCCCAGGCTGGCTAATTTGTTTATTAATCTTTGTGTGGGACTGTCCACTGTGGTTAAACTGACAGGTCTGTAGTTTCCTGCCTCTGCTTTGCTCCCATTTTTGTGAAGGGAATCACATCCACCTTCCTCCAGTCCTTAGATACCACAGCATCTTCCCATGATTTGTTAAAAGGGTAGTTGGTGGTGTATCTAGTTCTCCCTCTAGTTCTTTTAGAATTCTGGGGCGAATCCCATCAGGGCCCATTGCTTTGTCCACCTTTAGTTTTAGAAGTTCTTTCAGTATTATTTGGGCTTTTCTTATCAGACATTGCACACAGAGGTGGTGAGCAAGGTAAGTCTGTTCGCAGATGACACCAAAATGGGAGCAGCGGTGGATGGAGAGGAGGGATGGAATCAGCTGAAGGGGAACCTAAGCAAGCTAGAGAAGTAGTCAGAGAATTGGCAGCTGGGGTTCAATGCAAATAAGTGTAAGGTTATGTAATTTCAGGTGAAGAACTGAAGGAGAAAATACTAGCTGGGGGTTGGCTGGGATCACTGAGGAAGAGAAGGACTCTAGGAGTAATGGTAACAGGACCATGAACAATACTGCCCAGTGCAGGAGAGCGGCTGCAAAAGTGAACAAAATGCTGGGGTGCATAGAGAGGAGTTTCATCCAGATGAAGAGAGGTGACCTTGCCCTCTACAGGTTGCTGGTAAGGCCGCACTTGGAGTATTGTGTGCAGTTTTGGAGGCCATACCTAAAGTGTGATATCAGGCTACTGGAGGGGTGCAGAGGAGGACAATGAAGATGATGTATGGAATGGACTATGAGAGCAGGTGGGAGACCTGCATATGTGCATCCTGGAGGATAGAAAGGACAGGGGACATGATAGAGACATTCAAGTATCTAAGTGGAATCAATAAGGATGGGGCAGATGGGGTCTTTAAGTCAAGGAAGGAGGGTCAGCAAGGGCATGGGCTAAGAATAGAGGGGAAATTTAGAAGGGAAATGAGGAGACGCTATTTCACGGAGAGGGTGGTAGCAAAATGGAATGCACTACCAGAATGGGTGGTATCATGTAAATCTGTGAACAACTTTAAATGTGCATGGGACAGGGAGCAGGGGAGAGTGAGGGTGTTGGAGGTAGGGGCATGTCATGATGACAAAGGGGAGGGGTGGGGCAGCTGCCAACTAGGATGCTAGCTGCACACTGAGCAGACTTAGATAGACCGGTGGTCTGTTTCTGCTGGCACATTCTTGTGGTCATTTATTCGCATAAAATGCCTTGCTAAAGTTTAGGTAGGCCATGTCCACAGCCCCTCCCTTGTCTACTACTTTAGTCACCCAGTCAAAGAAATTTTAGATTCATTTGACATGACCTTCGCACTGTGAATCCATGCTGCCTTGGATCCTGTGCCCAGCTGGCCTCTAGGTACTCAACAGTTCTTTCTTTCAGAAGTGATTCCATAATTTTCCCTACCACTGAGGGAATCACATCCACCCTCCTCCAGTCCTTAGGCACCACGTCATCCTCTAATGATTTGTTAAAAGGGTATTCAGTGGTGTCACTAGTTCTCCCTTAGTTGTTTTAGAATTCTGGGATGAATCCCATCAGGACCCATTGTTTTGTTCACCTTCAGTTTTAGGAGTTCTTTCAGAACCCTTTCTTCTGTGAGTGGACTGGTATTGGCCTCCTCCTCCCCATCCAGAGTGCTTCTATTGACTGGATTAGGTACGTCCCCTTTCTTCTTTTTGTGAATACTGAGCAGAAGTATTCATTCAGTACCACTGCCACTCTCTGCCCATCCACCCTCCCTTTACTAAGCCTCACTATCTCCCCTTGGTCTTTCTTTGCCCTAATGTACCTATAAAGGTTTTAGCCCCCTTCTTGACTGAGTTGGCTATCTTTTCCTCAGTTTGGGCTTTTGCTATTCTGACTGCCTTCCCTGCTTCCTTCTGCTTTAACTAGTGCAGTTCTCTGTCCTGCTCCTTCTGTGTTTCTTAATACTTTCTGAATGCTATATTTTTCTTCCTAACCTTCCCCGCCACCCTCTTTGAGAACAATATTGTTTTTTTCCTTCATTTTGATTTGTTTGCTTCACAAAAGGTTTGTTGCCTTGATGGCAGATCTGATGTTTCCCATTGTTCCTCCACCCTCCTTCTTGCCTGTTTGCTAGTCCTTTTCTGAGATAGTCTCCATTTTGACAAAGTCAGCCCTCCAAAGTCTAATACCCTCACTTTTGTATGGCTTGACTCTATGGCTATGTTTATCGTGGAACCACACTGTTTCAGTGAGTTCAGGTAGAGAAGGTTCCGGGAACGCTAGAAGTGTCCCGCATGCATATTTTAGCATGCCCATTGTAACAAAACATAAACTCTGTTAGTGCTAGTTCCTCTAAACTTGTCTTACTATCTGATACCCAAAACCGAGGGCTCGTTCTTGTGTAAAACACTTTTGAACACTGGTGCCTAAATCCCGTGCATGCACAGCAGCGACCAGGTTAAAGATCCCGTGCATGCGTGAGAATGTGCCACTGCTGTGCATGCATGGGATTTAGGTGTCAAAAAGGGGTAACCCATGAGGTGGGCACATGAGGAAGGGCGCCGTCAATTATGGCAACTCCTTCCTGGTGCAATCCCTCATGGCGATGGGGAGGGTTGGTGACCGGATGAGGCTGTGGTGAATTAGGTGACAGGATGTCACTATGTGTACACGCTGGGTGGTGGAGCAAGCAGCAGAGTGAGCTGGGAGGGGGAGGCTGTAGGGGTGGTGCTGGGGTGGCTGACCGAGCTGCATTGTGGCATCTGTGGTTGGCGAGTGGATGCGATGGGAGAGGTACTGGGTTTGTCCGGGCGCTGGTGCAATTTTATTGCACCCAGCCTGAACCTTTTTTTCATGCCCCCCGCCAATGTGCACCTCCTGGAGTTCAGAATCCTTAAATAGGTGGGTGCGGAGAGCAAAGCCCCCCAGGGGAGGTAAAATAGTGTCCTGGCACCATTGTCCTGAGGTGCTGGCTGTCGGAGTGCCAAAATGTTTTTGCCACTTGACTGAGTGATAATGGTAATCGCCTTTTAGGTGTTCGCCTTTATCACATAAACCTAAAAATGGCCAGATAGAAACAATGGAAAAGTTAAAAGGCAAGAGGCTGGCAAAAAAGTTGAGAGTGATATGGCAAGTGACATAATTATAATAAAATGTGCTTTAGTTATACCAGGGAGAGGACAGCTAAGGGCAAAGTATGACAGCTAAGCACAGATTTGGTGAGTGAACAAAATCAGATGATGTCTTGTCTACAAACACTGGCCAATGACAATGATATTTGATTGCTTATGTGGCCTGCTGCATCTGTGCTGAGCATAGCTGCTATATGGATGCCTTACTCATTGGAGGGGTGGCCACTGGAGTGCTGCTCAGTGTGGCTCCTGTAAGCATATTCCCCACTCCCAAGGGGTGGAGAGGATCGCCACTGAATGTGGGTCCTATCAGTGTTCCTGTAGGAGGACTGGGATGGTCTGCCTCATTGGTGGGCAGCTGGTTGTGTCTCTGCCCCTCCTGCATGGGGACCAGCATGGTCTGCCTCAACGACTGGCAGCTGGTTAAGTAGGCACCAACCTCTGTCCAATGTCATGCTTCCTTCATTTCTCGATACCGACTTTTCAATACTTGTAAATGTGCTTCTCCTCAAGGTGCACTGAAACAAATAGGACCCTTTCATTTTAATGTTTTTTCTTTAATTCATAACTTGTTTTGAATATTTGTTCCCAATTGTTTAACCAGGAGTAGCACACTAAGCTGAAAGCTTGTTTAGGTATGGCCTGGGAGCACAGGGAAGTTAAGTGACTTACTCAGGGTCACACAGTATGCAAGTGGGGCTGTGGGATTCAAACCTAGGTCTCCAGATTTGCAGCCTCAGAGCCTTAAACCACTGTGCTATATTGCCTCCTATTTAATATTTGTTCCTACTTTTTTTCAAAGTCCTTTTTATTTGTTTTGGCTTGCTTTCTCATCAGAAGTTGATTCTGTTAGGGATCCTTTCCTGAATCCAGTACTGAGCTACTGTATTAGGTTTTTGCCCACTACTATTCCTAGTTTATGAACTGGGTGGTGGTGTATCTGCCTTCCAGCTCCCCATTGTCAGCCCCAGTAGTATGTCCTCCACTAAAGGTGTAAAAGGATTCTAGTGTCTTGGAAAGGAGGAAAGAGACTCTGTCCAGGAAGCTTGGATGTGGGGCATCACAAGAACATATGCCTATACATTCTTTCTTCCACCTTTCATTGGGGCTCTGGGTTTAGAGGAGTCTGTTTTGTGGGCTAGTAAGGAGTGTAATAGAATCTGTGGAGGAAGTTAAAATGAGTTTGCTGAAGCCTACTGTTGATGGATCATATCTCCATTTCTGTCAGGACCTGATTCTAGTCTCCTTCTGTCCAAGAATGCCCACCCCATTTTTTACCTACTTGCTTTGGACCAGTTGAAGGGGATCCTGTTAGCACCCAGCAGCAGGCAAGGACTTGCTGCATGGGTCTAGTTTGTTGCCTGTGGTCTACAAGAATCTCCTGTCCCAGGAAGTGAACTGGACCAGTCAGGACTAGAAATTATGTATTTCCAGGTAGGTCTGCATTCCCAGGTATGCAAAAAATCGATTGGGGTCAGGTAGAAGTGGTGTGAGAGGTTCTGGTAGGTCATCAGGGTGCCCTCTTTATAGAGATCACTTATTCTGGTTACCACTTTTTGTACCATGTTTGGAGTGCCTTGGAGGTCTGGGACAGAGGTTCCTTGTTTCTCCATTGGGGTTTCTGGATGTCCACCTTGGAAAAGACACTCTGGGATGACTTATGAGATTATGCTCTGTTAATCACACTCCACTGTAGTTCTAGTAAGCAAATTCTGTATGGGCTTTATCAGACCATCCACTAGTACAGGGCAAGCAGATAATTGAGGAGTTATGCACAGCAGTGTTCCTCCTCAAAGGCCACCCAGGAGGTCTGGTGGCCTCAGTTCAAAATACATCTTTTGTGAATGATATTTACACTGCCAAATTATAAAAGTGCATGGTAAGTAGGCCAAGTCCCCCTTCTTTACAGGTACCCACAGTGTCACTTGTTTTATCCTCACCCTCCTGCCCTGCCATAAGAGAGGTTCCTGAGATAGTCCCTGAGGGTGTAAAGAAGTTTTGCAAGTGGTGCAAAGGCAGGGCTTAGAAGAGATAAAGACACTGAGTGAGGATGCACATCTTTAGTGTATTTACCCTTCCTCTAAGGAAAGAGGTAGGGTTTTCCATCTGCTAAAGTCTGCTATAATGTTTTGCAAGAGTGGCTGGAAATTTAGTGCTCCACTGTGGAGATTTCTTTTAGGAACGTGCACCACCAGGTATTTTAAACTCTGGGCTGGGAGCTAGTGTTGTTTCCAACATGTGGCTGAGGGTTCCTCTCTCCCAACCCATAAGGATCCATCACATTCTACTCAACTGATTTTATGACCAGAAAGTAGACAATGTAGTTTAAGGCGGTCTGTCAGTGCTGGCACTGCTACATGGACATTGGTTATGAATAACAGGATGTCATCAGAAAATAAAGAAATGTTATGATCTGTAAACACAGCCTCTGAGTGTCTGAGTGTTCCCTTTATAGCAGTGGCCAGAGGCTCAATAGTAAGCATATTTAGGAGCAATGAGAAGGTACAGCCCTGTCTAGTTCCCCCAGACAGTAAGAATGGATCTGAGTGTTGACCATTTGTAAAGACTTGGGCCTGTGTGGAGTTGTATACCATGGCTATGCAGGATCAAATTTTGGGTCCAATGCCAAAGCACTTCAGTGTATCAAACACGAAGGGTCACTTGACTGGGTCAAAGGTCTTTACGATGAGCAGTCCCCTTGAGCCCCAAACCTTGTGTGAAAGATCATTTCAGGGCTTTCACAATTTGAATGAGCCTTCACTTGTAATGAAGACCTTCTTTGCACAGGAACCCCTACAGCTCCTTCTGCAGGCTTTGAGCCTCATTGATTGAGCAATCCTCCTTGACCTCCTGCCAACCTATCAGAGTCAGTGGTGGCATGGTTGCAGAAATTGCAGTTCACATGAAGTCATTCTCTAATTGTCTTTGTTTATAAACTCCTTAAACATTATGCTGTGGCCTAGATATGTCATATGGAGCAGTATCAAAGTGACTAGTTCATTTAGGGGCAGTGATAGGAGGACTTCTAACTCAATCAGAAACAGCCATGCACTCACTCTGCCTGCAACAGTCAAGCCTTTGAGGTACAACTTTTGTAGAGTCTTAACCATAAGCCCCACATTGGTGGAGAGGGTTACTGTTATAAGTGATTATCAGATCTAAGCACTGGAACATAAATGGGCTAGTAGTATGTAGGTTTGTGTTCATTTTGTCAGTCACAAAATGTACTGTTGCAGTAACGAAGACCATTTTAAAATATAGTGTGACTTGTAAATAATGTTCACTTTTCTCAACAGGTGGATTTGGTCTTCCAATAATTGTGACTCTAATTTTCCTCTGCACATTCCTCGGGATAGCTTTGTGTACCGTATCTGGAATATTAGTAATACAGACTCACAGAAAGGCAAGAAGAAATGGTACGTGGAAACAAAACATAAAAGAGTGGTATGCTCACAGTAATTGTATGTTTCATTTCCAACTACACTGAAAGGCTTATTAAGTTAAACTATACATATTATTTGAAAGGCATACTTTCACTACTAAATCTATTACTTGACTTAATTATGATAGTATTTCTATTCTGTGCTGTTTGCAATATTATTGGCAAGATTTACCATTAACATCAAATTATAGTGAAATAGAAACAGTTTTTTTTAACTACAGTGCCTACTTTGACTACTCAATACTTACAGTATATGGAGGTGCTATATTTTATGTTTAGGCTCATGCACTGTTTGCTCTTTGTGAGGGAATAATTCACAGGAATTGTAGAGAGCATAGAAGATTTTACTCTGCTGAGCACATTAAAAATGCAATTTATTTTGAGCAAGTTGTTAATTGGGGTGAAAATGCTCCTTATTTACCATTGATCTATTCATGTTTATAATACCTGGATAATCCAAGAAAGCCAGAGGGTTGCAAATTCCTTCTATTTTATTTCCATTCCAGAGAATCGCTTGTGTTTACACTTTACCATAGTAGAATGCCTTTATCCAGGGATCCCAATTGAGACAGTCAGGAGGTTAAGTGACTGGCTCAGTATCCCAGAGGAACCAGAGTCTATGCTGGGATCTGAAACTGGATCTCCAGCTTCACAGTTCAGTGCTCTAGCCAAGAAACAATGCTGCATTCCTGCTTGATTCCCTGTGGACCCAAGATGTTCTTCATTTAGGTGGAGCACTGTGACACATTAAAGGATAAAACTACTGCACCCTGGTGTAAATGTCTTTGCATGATACCAAACAGAATGTGGATGTGCTATAGTGTTAGCAAAACCAATAGAAGAAGAGTGGATAGAGAAATCTCTATAGATCAGAACATTTGCATTTATGTATTCATCTCTACTGATGAAAGGGATGGATATGATAGACCTACAGTGCTTTCTGACATTAAATTACTATGTTGTTACACTACTATTTATTTATTTATTTATTTTATTTATTTAGACAGCAGTTTGAAAACCTTTGAGCCATAGGCTCATTTACAAAGGTACTCTTGTCACAGTAAGATAAACGAAAATACACAATATAACAGTAACTTAAGATATAGATACAAACAAGCTGGTACAGGTAGGATTGATGCAAACAATACCAGAGTTATGTTATATATAACCACACTGTTACAACAGAACATCTGAATCCATATTTTTGTGAACTAGCCAAATTCTGAATTAACCCCAAACTTGTGAGCTATTCTAAAACTAGAAAATAATGCGGTTTTCTTAGACAGAACAACGACTAGTATCTTCCTACCATTTCCCAAAATAATCTTATATGATATTTTTAATGATTGAAACTACATTTTGAAAGTTACATTTGAAAGCTGCAACATTTAAGCAGTTAATACAGTTCTCCTGTGTTGCTACATGCATATACAGTATATGTTAATATAACATGTTAAAATGACAGGACTTTAAAAATACAGTGAGACATTCCATTTTACATCTGTGGAGGAGCCTGCAGCTGTTTTGCTGTAGCTGGAAAATGGGATGCCAAAGCACACATTTTCGGAGTTTTTCAGTGTATCCTTCCACAAATGCAAATCACTACACCAGCTGAATGAAATACTCCTCTCTCTGTTGAGTAGACAGATATAAGTTGTGAACATCTCTGTTTGTGGTGTACAGTTGCACACACTGTATAAACTGCCGAACCTCATCACTGTGAGAGAGATGCATTACCGCTACTCCATAACACTGAAATACTACTGAACTTTTATTACATTAGAAAATTAAAACTGCCTATTAAAACACTGTTGAGCTGTGGAGGTATTTTTTTTTTAGTAGGAGATGCTGTCAATTTTTAATGTGAGGCTGTAGTTAGCTTGTTTGTCAGAAAAGGATGGTTATTTCAAAGCAAAGACACTTGTTAATCATGCCTACATTTTTATCTGAACCAATCAACTAAATGACAGTTGGTGTGAGCACCAATTGTAGCTAAGTGATGTCATGTTTCAGATAACTGTCACTTAGTATCTTAGCTCTCTACTTAAAAGAGCAGTGTGTCATTTGTTAAAAAATAATTAAAATAAGCAGCTGGCAATAATAGATAACAAAGAGAGAGACACACACACACCCAATCTGATCAATACCCACCCCCACACACACACACACACTCTCTCTTCCTTCAAGACTATGCAAGACTCTCAAAGTATGGGCACCTAAAGAGAGTAAATAACTTATCTTTGCAGATAAGAGAAATAGTGACACTAAACTAGGCTCTACAAGATATGGTTCTTCTGCTTCATAGCTGCCTTTAACACAACAGCCAGTGTATGCTCCATAATTGCAAGGGTGGAGGGGTTGGAGAAAGCTGCAACCAGAGAAGAGTTGTAACAGGTAACCAAATTAATGAGCACAAGTACTGCTGATTTATCAACCCTCCCCTCCCCACTATCTCCTGGTTTAACTTTTACACATACCTGGATAGCTGGGTGGCCTGAAGCACTTGAAAGTTAACTGAATAGATCAAGGTCAGAAAGTATTTGGCATCACATATTCAAACCCCACCAGAACCAAATTGACTCTGGTGGGTTGTGGAATAAATTAGGCAAATGGCCAAAATTCACTCAGCCGAGGTTATTTGCGGAGTAACTCAGAATCAGGAAGTGCTCTGCACGCCAAGCAGAGGACTTCACATCATAATGGGGAATGCGAAGTCCATTGAATCCAATGACTTCACATTATTCCACCTTCCCCAAACCACTTCTCCACTAATTTTAAGGCAAGTACATTGAAATCAATGTACTTACATCACTCGCTTTGTTATTGAGCTCCAAGGCAAATTTGCAGTGCTTCATGGAGTGTATGTCACATGGGCTCTAGATTGTTCTGCACAACCTCAGTTCTGTGTAGTGTGTGTGTAGTGGAAGATGGAGACAGTTTCGTCTCAGAGCTCTGTGATTCAAATCCTCTAAAAGCTGTTAAAAATCCTTTTTGAGTCATTTTTTGCTCAAAATTTAATGCATCGATTGTAGGAAACCCTCCTGTGCTCATATCATCGAGTGTTTATTGTTTGAGTGTGAATTTTGAATGTTAATTTAGAAAAGCAGTCTGTGTACTGTGAAGTGTGCTTTGGGAGAGGCATATCTGTGGTGTAGGTAGATTAACTGGGAGAAAAAGGCAGTCTTTCTGTTTTGGTTATATTTTTCTTGTATAACTGTGTTAATGTACACACAGTAATATTTTCAGTGATTCTTGACATTTTTTGCTGATTGTAGTGGTACAGTAGTGTATAATTTCAGTTTGCTTAAAACATTTTGTTATATTGCTAAAGGTTTTCAATTTGCTACACAATACTTATAGTGTGTGTGAGTGTGTACATCGTACCATTGAATCAAACAACTTTTATTGTGCCAGAGTAATTGTAGCAGTTTGAACTCTGCTATCCACAGCACGTGCATGAATTTTTATACTGCTTTGTGGTATCTTTTACTGGTAGTGGACTGTTACTGCTGCACTACTCCCTACAACTGGAAAAAGGTATTCTTTTCCAGATTTGGATTTGAGACTTGTGAGCACTGGTTAGGTGTTGTGCCTTTGTGTCTGACTTTCAGCCTCTTGAGTGTAGCGCAATCTTAATCTTTCTGTGCATTTGCAGTACACCATTAATTCTGGGAGACTTTGCATTTCTTGTTACGCCTCATTTCACTTCATCAGCACTGGGAATTTTCTGGACACAAGGCAGTAGCATTTTGGGGATGCACATTAATTCTGGTGACTGTGTGTGGCCACTGCTCGCATGACGGAGTGCACCATTAATTCTGGGAGATTTTGCATTTCTTGTTAAGCTCTCATTTCACTTCATCAGCACTGGGGAATTTCCTGGACACAAATAAGTAGCACTTTGTGATGCACATTAATTCTGATGTCTGTGTGTGATGTGACCATGTCCACTGCGACATGACTGAGTGTGCCAATAATTCTGAAAAACTTTGTGTTTCTTGTTGTGCTCTCATTTCACTTCTCAGCACTGGGCAATTTTTGGACACAAGACAGTAGCATTTTGGGATGCACATTAATTCTGGTGACTGTTTTGTGGGTGGGCACTGGGGGCTGCCAATATAGTTGCCATTCCACCTTACTTCACGTTAAGGAGGAATGACATTGCAAAGTGGTTGGGCCATCCTCTATAAGGTTCAAAATTGCGGCCCCCATGACACACACCCCTTTGGAGATGGTCCGGTATCGCTGTTTGAGGGGAATAACCCTAAGGGTCTGATGGCAGTGCTGGACCTATCGAGTTGGCCTGTGGAGTGCATGGAACCAGATGTCTTATTAGTGCACTATAATAATAATATGGTGCTAAGGGCTCTGGATTCCATAGCACCTGTCCGAGTTCATCCCTCCTCTGCCCTCGATCCCTTGGTTTGATGGGGTATTGAGGAGTCGATGAGAGTAGGGTGAAGATTGGAATGCTGTTGGCAGAAATCCAGCCTGGAAGGGATAGGCTTAGATTGATTGTCCATTATATAGACTATCAATCAGAGATCCCCCGAAGAAGGCAGAGTTCCTGTCCAGGGAGATAGTGTATCAAGGAATTGACCAGCCCAGCTCTTCTGGACCATGGACAGGCTGTGCAATCCAGTCTGCCTGTGGGGTCAGAGAGCTTTTTCACAAATAAAGTGTGATGAGTTTGCTCGGTTCTTGGTGATAAGATGTCATCAATCAGGTCGGAGATCTGCAAAATGCATTCAAATGAGCATGGCAGTGATTGACATGAGGCTACAGGCCCTCGGTCTGCCTGGACTGATTTTGACCAGCCAGCAATCATGGATATCATGAAGATTGTCCAGGGCTTGCAACCGACTTGTTGTAGTTTGATCCTGGTCCTATGCGCCTCCTTGGTGTGTGTGTGGATGCGATTGGACCAGTCCTTGCTGAGATAGTCTGGTGTTCGTTGGACCAAGGGGTGTTCCTGAGTCTCTGAAAGAGGCTATCGTGACACCCCTTTTAAAGAAATCTTCCTCGACCCAGACTGTCTCACTAACTACAGACCGATTTCTAACCTGCCTTTTTGGGCAAGCTTATTGAGAAAGTAGTCACGTTGCAGCTTGATGATTTTCTTACCACCCATGAAGTCTATGATCCTCTCCAGTCTGGTTTCAGAAAGAGGCATAGTACCAAGACGGGCGTTGGTTCGAGTACTGAATGATCTCCAATAGCAAGAGATCGGAGGTGCGCGATCTTGGTCATCCTTGATCCTCTGCAGCATTTTACACCGTGGACCATGGATGTTGCTAGATCACCTGTGGTTACTTTGTGGACTGTCAGGGACAGTCCCTCAGATGGTTCCATTCTTTCTTCCTGGGCAGAACTCAGAGGGTAGTATCAGGAATTTTTCCTCTGCTCCTTTGATCTGCCTTGTGGGGTGTCACAGGGTTCTGTGCTTTTGCCCATGTTGTTCATGATGCATATGCTGCCATTGGGAGACATTATAAGGCATTACGGGATGAGTTTTCACTGCTATGCAGATGATACTCAGCTCTATATGTCCTTTGTACCCGAACAAAATGATGCAATATCGTCTTTAACAACTGCTTCACTGAGATTCAGGACTGGATGAGTGCAAACTGGTTGAGACTGAATCTGGACAAGACTGAGGTGCTGGCGGTGGACCCTGGTCACAGTGTAGAGAAGTTGACTCTTGAGTCTCCTTCTTGCCTTGTGTTGGGGGTAACCAGTTAAGATCTTCTGAACAGGTGCGGAATCTGGGCATAGTGTTTAACAGTGAGCTGAAGCTTAAGACACAGGTGTCAGCAGTTGTCAAGTCCTCTTTTACCATCTGAGGAATATAGCCCAGATAAAACACCTTGTTCCGCATGATGACCTCCCTGTGTTGGTTCACGCCTTTGTATCTTTGCATCTTGACTACTGTAGTGGTCTATATCTAGGGTTACTGGGGTGGATCTCCATCACCTGCAGCTGGTACAGAACACTGCAGCCAGGCTGTTGACTGGTACCAAGAACTTGCCATATCCACACCTGTGCTGATGCGAATTGCACTGGCTGCCAGTGTGATGGAGGATCACCTTCAAGGTCACGTTGCTGACCTACAAGACCCTACATGGACAGGGACCAGGCTACTTGCAAGATCTCCTTTGGCCCTACTGCCCTCTCCATCCACTCCATTCCACTGACAAGGGATTGCTGGAGATTCCCAGGGTTCGCCTTCAGTCATCTGGGGCCAGAGCTTTTTCTTTGTGGCCCCAACCCTGTGGAATTCTCTCTACCTCATCAAGATAGAGACTACCAGTCCACTGAGTCTTTTAAAACCTTGTTGAAGAGTTATTTATTTGAATTAGCTTTTGAAGATAACACTTAGTCTATTCTGCTGCCTTTTAAATGTTTTATATTTGTATTTATTATTATTGCATGTGTGTTGTTATATTTATGTATTTGCGCTTTGGCATTCTGAAAAGTGCATTATAAATAAATACTGATTTGATCTGATTACAAAGTGAAGTGAGCCTTTCCTATTGGCCACTCCACATAGTGGAGTCACAATGAGAAGTAGCCACTTTGTGTTCACTTCACCAGCAGAATTTAATTTTGTTGCATCTCTAGTTGTGAACCTCTGACTTCCACTGTCCCTGTCATCAAGTTCCTGCTCAATTCAGTAGACCACTCTAAATATTGGGGTCAGTGAGCAATTCTGATGTGAAACAAAATGTAAGGAATGTGTAAAATTTTTAAAATACAGACTATGAACTTTTGGCCATTGGCTCTCTTTGGATAATAGCTGGCAGCATGTGTCAAATGCCACAGTTCTCTTTTGATATCCCCAGGCATGCAATCAAAAGTCTGAAACCACGGTAAAGAATTTTACTTCACCACATAGTAGTCAAGCTGTACAGAACCAAGCTATTCCAAAACACAAACTTAAAAAAAAACTTTCACCAATGTTTCCAAAGTAGCTGGACCTGGTACATAACATCTGCAATTCTTAACTGTACATGTGTTTTGTGAAGAAAAAATAATATTCTTATCCAACTAATATACACTCTCTAGCAGTCCAGCAGACTGACCAAATGTGATTGAATGCTAATCAAGGTCCAAGTCTAAGATAATATTTATTATACAATAGCAAGAAATAATGCTGATCCCTGATTGGTCAGACTGGGACTGGACCTGTGGTGTTTTCTCAGCATAATATCACATATCTAGTCCTAGCACACTCACAGCCAGAATAAATGATAAAAAAAGGTTGCTCCATGGTTGTCCATATGAACAGCTTCAGCAGTCCTTATTCTGCTCATTATTAGGCGCTCCCTGCCAGCTCGGGATCAGAGTAACTCCTCCTCCCACAGTGTCACACACTCACAAAAATAATTTTACTTCCCATAAAATACTTGCACCATATTCCTCATCTGCTAAAAATTAAAAGAGTAAAAGTAAGTGAAGCTGTCAGCGCAATCAGGTTCATGCTTCCAGTCAGTTACCAACTTCACTGACTTTGCTTGCCACTACACAACTAGTCACCCAGCAGAGTAACAGAGTTACACTGATTTTAAATAAATCTCATTTCAGCATGTTTCACTTAATAAAAGAATACAACAAGCAAATCTGAATGAAGCTAATGAAGTCATCTGCCATCAGCTTCAGCTTCAGCCTCCCCACCCACCCCAAACTGACTGACTTGAGTGCACGCTTTCTTGATACCAAAAATGTTTTTCTCCTTACCAAAAAGGTTTACTTCATTTTCATTGTTTGATCTTTCTTCTCCTGGTACAAAACACACACCAGCTATACCAGGAGAACAACACACAGACCATTAGTGCCACTGTCATGTATGAACTCCTGAAGGGGAGGCAATGCCTTTACAAAGTCACAGCACAACAAACAGGAATTTACAGCTTCACAATGGCTTAAAAAAAGGCAAAACGGAGATGCAGAGAGAGAAAGCAGCTCAGAAAACATGAGGGTAGGGTGGGACTGGCACGTGGTCTACTAGGACACAGAGCAGCAGAGCTATGGTGTTTTGAGGATGGAGAGACAGAATAATTTTAGGAGCTCCACCTAGTGGCCAAAAATAACCAAAACTACTTTTCTTGTTAGTAATCATACACTTAAATATTTAAAAAATAATAATTAATGACTCTTTTCTTTCTTTCTTTTTTAACAAATGAGCCATTGTAAAATAGGAATAATGTACTCCAGGGTGTGTATCATGCTTTGATAGTGCTATGCCTAGGGTGCTGGATGCACTTGGCCTGTGGCCTCATGCCCAACCACCCCAGGTGTGGTGTTATCCCAGCACGACACACACCCTGTCATGCATTATTCCTATATTATGCACACATGAACCCTATGTATGACACACTTGAAGAGGGTCCTTTAGTACCTCTAGCACGTGTCTAATATTTTGCACAATTGTGTAGGGATTTTTGCAAAACTTGTTAACATGCCACCCTTGTTCTCAGTGTCCATTTTGCTTAAATTTATTTATTAATTTATTGAGTCTGATTTTATGGCTGCATGGGCCAAACTCCGCAAACAATATGCCATCATCAGATTTATATAAGAGCACTGTGGAAGCATGACTGGACCACTGTCTGGTGTGCTGCCACAGTGCTGTGTCATAGTTTCAATGATTCTGTTTATGCAACCCTTCCCTCCATGGGACACATAAACAACACCCCTTCCTGGGCACTACTTTTCCTTTCCACAATTGTGGAAGTGATGGCTGCTGTGTGCAACATGGCAGTGCTGACTTATTTATTTATTTTTATTCATTCATTTAAGAGATTTACCAGAAAGGCATGCTGAGCAGCGTACACCTGATTCCAGATGTGCCCTGGGGGTAGTTAGTTTACAATGGTACAGTCGTACAGAAGAAACAAAACAAACATAAAGTGTTTGGTACAACAATGGATGAGGCAGTCATAATACAAATAGAGTAGGTACATTTCATTAGCATTTTAATAACATTAGGTGCAGACCTGAAATGAAAACCAGACTGGTGATAATAGCTGGTAGGTAGGAGTTGAGATGGGGTTCAACAGGGGGACAGGAGCAGTTGGTGAACAACTGCATTTTAAGAAGGGCATTCCATTGAGGAGTACTTGTGGTGTGTCTGATATCAGCTGCTAGGGAGTTCCATAATTTGGGCAACCTGGACTGAAAGCTTAACATTGAATCGGATGGATCTGTGGAATGTGCAGGAGCCTAGAGTCTATGTTTCTGAGAGGGTAGGCAGGTGGGAGAGGCTGTTAGTGAGGATGACAGGTAGGAGGGCGTCTGCAACCAGAACTTGGCAGAGGTTCTAGCACAGTGAAGCAATCGTCGGTTATGTAGTGAGGGAGGGTCCAAGGACTAGTAGAGGTCACAGGGATGGGTATTGGGAGGGCGGTCCAAAGAGAACTGGCAGAAGGAGTTGTAAAAGGGATCAAGCCTAGCTAAGGAAGTTTGGGGGTGGCACAGTAGACAATGTCACCGTAATCCATAATTGAGAGGATCATTTTTGGATTATTACTAGTCTGGTTGGTAGAGGAATGCAATTCTTGTTCTGGTAGAGGCTTCCAGCATGGGATGCAATTTTTGTGTAGAGCGTCTATATGCACTGAGAGTCAAGGTACTGATCAAGCCAGATGCCAAGATAATGATATGAAGTGCAGGCCTCAAGTGGAGATCTGTCCAGAGTGTAGAATGTGGGTGGTGCAGTAAGCCGGGTTAGTTTGGCCTGAGAGCGAAGGTGAGGGAGACTGTTTTTTGAGTTTAAGAATAGTTGGTTTGAGAGGAAGTAACGTTGGATGGAGTTGAAGTCCTTCTGTAGACAGGCTGTCACTGCGTTTGCGGATGGGCCAGAGGCAAACAGCACAGTATAGTCTGCGTACATATGGATAGCCGTTTGTGGGCAGGCAGCAGACAGATCATTGAGAAAGATAGAGAACAGCAGCAGGCTGAGTACAGACCCTTGGGGACTCCACTGGTGACAGGAAGTGAGGTGGATCTAGCCGAGCCAATACAGACTGATTGGGACCTACCTGACAGGTATGAATGGAACCAGTTATTTGCGTTCTCACAGACAGTCCAGCTTGGGCAAGTTTAGCCAGCAACAGGGGATGAGATACGCTGTCAAGGCTTTTGCCAGGTCGATAAATATGGCTGCTGTTATTTCCGCTTTGTCCATGCCCGTAAGGATGGAGTTAGTGAGGCAAAGGAGATAGGTGGTGGTGGAGTGATTTTTCCTGAAGCCGGCTTGATAGGGGGTGAAAATGATATGGTATATAGATAGTGTGGAGCTGGGATAGTACTAGGCACTCTTGAATTTTGGCTAGGATGGGGAGCAGAGATATGGGCTGGTAGTTGGATGAGGAGGAGAGGTCCCTCCTTTGGGTAGGGAATGACTGTGGCTTGTTTCCATATTTTGGGGACTGCCCGAGTTTAAAAGACAGGTTATAGAGCAGGGTTAGAGGGTGGGCTATGGCTGGTGCTGAGAGTAGGAGCATTTTGGAATCAAGGCCCGATGAACATTTACCTTTGGATGGGTTGAGTGACTGCAGTATTTTTAGCACCTGGCCAGGTGAAACTGGGCGGAGCAAGAAGGAGGCCGAGGAGGATACTTTAGGGGCACAAAGGGTGGGGGATGGGGATGGGAGGAGAGTAGAGAAGAAGTATTGGTGAGAAATATGAATTAAACTCAGTGGCAACCAAGCAAGGATCCATGATTATTCTTCCTTGAGGTTGAGAGTGGGAGTGGGGGTTCGGCGGTGGGGAAAGAAGGGATTTGATTGACTTCCAGAATTGAGTAGGGTGAGCAAAGTTATTGCTGAATGCAGTTTTAAAGTAATTTGATTTGGCCTGACGATGAGTCTTGTACAGGTGTTTCTTAGTGACGGTAGTGTTGCTGAGCCGTTTGAGCACCACTGGCCTTGAAGGATTTCCAGGCACGGTCTCTGGCTCTTAGGTGTTCCATGAGGTTAGTTGTTACCCATGGTAAGTGGGATCCTCATACTGGATCTTCTGTGTGGAGCATGGAGGTCCCAGATGACAAGGAAGTTAGTAGAGAATATTTCAGGGCCTCGTCCATGGAGGTGGCCCTGGGATGAAGGACCAGTCAATGCTGATGAGGGCATTTAGGAGAGCTGTCAGATCAAGGGATTTATAAACTCTGATGTAAAGCGTGCGGGTGGAGGGGCCATGGTTGAAGATTTTACGCACCATATAAATCATATGGTCATCACTAAGGAGTCTGATAGTAGGCCAGCTTTAACTATCCGATGAGGGTGGGTAGTAAGTGCCCAATCCATCAGTGTGTGTTTATTGGATTTGTGGTTTAGGCGAGTGGGTTCTCTATTTGCTGTGCAAGTTTAGAGCATTTATTTGGCATCGTGATTTAGAGGCTGCACTGCCTAGCCAGTTCTGATTGAAATCTCCAAGGATATGGAGTTCACCGCCTCCGTAAGGGGCCCCAGGTTACCAAGGTGGTCAAGAATGCTATCCAGAGGTGTGTCTGGTGGACAGTATGACTCTGCTATGTATACAGGGATAGAGTGTGGCAGAGGTTTTGATTAGAAGGAATCTATAGTTTGTATGGGTGCTGTCGGAGTGATTATGGAAAACTGGAGATTTGAGGAGATATACATGGCAGTGCCACCTCCCTTCTTTCTGCCCTGTCTGTCTTGGTGGATTAATGAGTAACTGGGTATTGAGAATTCTTCATCCCGGTTATGGGGCTTCAGCCAAGATTCAGTGATGATTACAATATCAGGGTGAAGGGCTAGGACCGTGGTTTGTAGGACTGCTATTTTGTTTAGGATGCTGCATATGTTTAGGTGGACAATTTTAAAACCCTTAGGAAGGTGCGTAGTTGGTGTGGGGGTTGGCCAGCTATGGAGGCCGGTGGTCCCGGTTACATTCAACGTCCCGCCTACAAGGAGAAGGAGAGCCAGGGTGTGCCTTAATAAGTGCATGGTCTTTACTGATGACTCCGTCCGAGTGGGATGGTTGGGAGTTAGCAAGTTTTGTCTTGGGGTCTGAGTAGAGTGGGATATATAGGGCACGTTGCTCAGCGTGAAAAGAGGGAGGGAGGATAGAGGCCCCAGGGACCAATTGTGCCAATGGTACGGTTGTGGTCCACTGGTGCTGAGGAGGAGTGGAGGGGTGGCTTAGTAACTAAAGAGAGAAGTAGCAAAGGGCCAGGTAGAATAGGATGGGATGAGGGTGGAAGGAAGATAAGGTTAGGCAAAGCATAATAATGGTTACTGTGAGAAACTGCATTATTTTTATTTATTTTTTTCTCAGTAGTAGATTGAATCTGCTCTGTGGTGGCCACTAGTGGCAGAAAAATATAAGGAGCTAATAAGAAAGTGGGCTGATTGGTTATCGATGGTCTTGTGCCACTACCTATAAAAGGAGTGATGACCAAGGGTGGTGGTGAGGCGGTGGGGGCCGGAGCGCAGCGGGCGTGGCAGAGTCCTTTCAGAGCACTGAGCAGGTAAGCACAGCTCTGTGCGGTCGCATTCCATTGTACCTGAGTGGTTTTGAGGGGTGGGGAGGGCTTCCTAAGCCCTCACGGACCCGGGGCTGCCTCCTTGAGATATGGTTTTCGTAGGTGTTCTGAGGAAGAAAAGCAGAAACAGGATGAGGTTAAGTACTGGTACGCTTTTAAGGGACGGGCTGTGTGGGGGATGGGGGAAAGCCTGCAGTACTTTGTTTTGTTTTTTTTCACTGTAAATCACAAGTCTAAATTCCAACTAGAGCTGTAATACAGGGCTCACTTGTAAATGCAGGACTAATTTCGGTAATGGAGCTGAAATACAGTTTACTTGGTTAACTAGCAGGGCTTAGAAATGTTCCGACTTGAACTGCAGCTCCTGAAATAAAGGTGCAGCTTTTGGTCACAATATTATTGATTTTACAATTTACTTGATTTAACTAGCAGGCAGAGCTGGAAACAAGGCTAAGAAATGTCCGACTAGTACTGCAGCTCCCGAAATAAAGGTGTAGCTTCGGTCACAATATTACTTGATTTTACTAGCAGGTACACAAACAGGCAAATCACAGCTTAAAAACTATCTCCATTCGTGTGGGACAATTAATTGTAATTTAAAGGTACAGCATTTTGAAAAAAAGGTGCCAAACAGTTCTTTCAGAGCACTGAGCAGGTAAGCACAGCTCTGTGCATGTATGAATGTGCACATAGGTAGTCATGTCAATGTGCCACCATGTTGCGCATAGCTGACTTCAACAAACTGTGCATGTGCGAGTATCACACATATGCAGTACCTGTAATTGCTGCAGTCTAAATTATGGCCGCCTCTGGTGCAGCATGAGCACCACATATTCTTTACAACACTATTGTTACTCCAAAAGCTTTCCACAGCTATATCGGCTCTGACCAGAATTTGTTTTATATTGATATGCGGTCATTCTAGTGATATATCAATAATATTTCTATGTTGCTGCCTCCAAGCTTTTGTTCCTAGCTCTAAGGGTTCCAAGGTTATCACATTTTATAAAGAAAATATCTTTTGAAAGGTTTAAATCTGGAACTGTTGGGCCTAGAAACTTCTTTTTAATGAAAGCTTGAGTCCAGCCATTAAAAAATAGTGCCATTATTATATTGTTATTATGCAACAGTAGTAATTATGTTATCGATATAGAAACAAGCAGTTTTCTGATTATATCAGTATATACCTACATCATGAGAGAAGTGTTTTTGTAAAATAAATTTTACTGATATACATTTTCCATAATGATAAAGTATATTGATTTTTTTAATATCAGGATGGAAAATTTAATGATGGTTTTAAAAAGTAAAATGTAAAAAATGTTTTCACTTTTCCTGAATTTTGGTATTAGTTCCATAATTTAATTGGTATCCATATAAATGTAATACCCATAAACATTCCTCTTATACCTTAAATAGCATTGCTAAAATTTCACTCCCCACCCTCAGCAGTATCAATTCTTCCTCGCTTTCACAGGCTTTACCTGCAAAAGAACTGAAAGATAACAATTCAGGAAAAAACTTAACTGCACTATTGACAACCTCTGTACCACAATCACCATGAGAGAAGTTTTTAAAAACCGTGAGACTGAGCCATGAATCATGAGATGTAAGGTTACTGAAAAAAGTAGCATGAATATTTAAGCAATAAAAGGCGATAGGGTGTGTGTTATTGTGTAATAACATCACTTCTGTGTGTGGGTTGAAGCACGAGGTGAAGCCGAAAGCTTCCACCACCCCAGGAGTAACGTTATTACACAATAACACACACTTGAAGTGCCTTATTGCAATTATACAATGGCTCGATGTTATACAAAATAACAAATATTTAAAAAGGGTTTAGTAGATTTTAGTGTAACAATATATCTCTGTTTCCTAAGATTAGCTCCAAATGGTCATCCTACAAATCAATACAGTGATGTTATTGTGTAATAACAACACTGTCTCAGGCCACACTGACCAATCAGAGCCCTAGAAATTTTCTTGCCATTGTATAATTAAGATTAAGGATTTTAAATCACTCGAGTCATAATACAATAGGTTTCAGTGGCCTGATACACAGTCACAGTCAGTGAAGATGCAGTTTAGGGGTACAAATCGGTGCCCCCATGCACTCCCTGAGCCATGTAAACTTCTTGGCATCCAGTGGTCCCCATCCACTCCCTGAGACATGTAGGCTACTTGGCATCCAGTGGCCCCATCTGCTCCTTAAGCCATGTAGTCTCCCTGGTGGTCCAGTGGCCCTCATGTACTCTCTGAAAAATGTAGCCTGTATGGTGTCTAGTGGACCTATTTGCTCCTGAGCGATATAATCTCCCTAGCATTCAGTGGCACCACCTGCTGCTTGAGTCAGGTAGTCTCTCTGGTGTCCAGTGCTCCACATGTTGTCTCCCTGGAATCCAGTAGCCCCATCTGCTCCCTGAGCCATGTAGTGTCCCTGGCATACAGTGATCCCACCTGCTCCTGAGGGTTCAGTGGCCCCACCTTCTTCCTGGGCAATGTAGACTCCTGGTGGTCCAGTGGCCTAATCTGCTCCCAGAGCCATGTAGTCTCCTGGCATCCAGTGGCCCTCATTTGACTCCTGAGCAATGTAGTCTCCCTAGTGGTCCAGTGGCCCAATCTACTCCTGAGCCACGTAATCTCCTGACATTCAGTTTCCCATGGACTCCCTGATCTATGTAGTGTCCTTGGTGTCCAGAGGCCCCCATGCACTCCTTGAGACATGTAGTCTCCATGGAATCCAGTAGCCCACATACACCCCTGAGACTTGTAGGGTCAGATTTGCAAAGCCCTTGAAAATCTCATAACTCATGGAAAAACTTTGTGCAAGTGGATTGCCACTTGCAGAGCTGCAGTTCACAGTTATGGTATTCTCAAAAGTTCAGCTGGTTTACAACTTGCTCCATAATTTATGGCAGCTTGTGGCTATTTTCTTTTCTCAGAGCTGTAGAAAATGTTACAACTGGTGGGACCAGGCATAACATCTCCATAGTTGCGGTGGGGGACTGAAAGTACAAATCTCTGCAGCTATGGATTTTGGTCCAAAACTGGAGTTGGGGAGTGTGACTTAGTTCTAGTACATTTGAAAATCCAGCCAGTAGTCACCCCTGCCATCTAGTGGCTGCCAGCTGCTCCCTGAGCCATGGTGTTTCTCTCATGTTCCAGTGGCCCCATATACTCCTTAGCCATGTAATCTCCTGGGTCCAGTAGAACCCTTCCCTCGCCCTGTTCCCCATGCTGGTCATATCTCAGTCAGGTCCTTCATCAGTCTCAGTCTCCCAACATCTCATTGCCCTAATGCAACACACCTAGGACTCTCCTGTAAAAAGACTTGCAGCAGTCCTTTAGGCTGGGTAACCCTGTGGTACATTATTTGACCAAGATGTGGGGGAAGGCACACATTATAGCACAGCACTCCTTTAGTATGCCTGCCCAAGAACTTTGCCTGTACTGTAACAATGACCAGTGCACTAGCACAAGGAAAGGCTTGTTTCTGGTCCCATTGCCTATATTACAATAGGGAAGAACTTACAAGCAAAATGACAAAGTTTTCTTCAAGGAGAACTGTACTGTTTAAAAATTGATTTTGAAACAGTAGCAATATGATCCACTGATATTCTTAAAATAGATTTGCTGTGTTCCATTTCCATCCTAGCACTGAACAAAGCATTTTTATTATAGTGTATTTGCTTGAAAAACAAAGATAGTCTAGAAGAGCAGCAGCAGGCCTTCATACTGCCATCTGAGATACCTTACCTGTGTACAGTACAGACTTAGACTCATGGGCCAGCTGAGGCTAGGTGTGTCTCAACTAGCAAGAGTGTGTCTCTACAAACAGAAAGCAAACAAATTACCTTTAATATTTTCTGCACTTTAAGGTGAAGTGCAAAGTTTTTACCCTCATCAGTTTCTCTTGTGTTTAGAGTAGCTTGTGGGTGTGATGTGGAGGTCATGGTGTACAGAGAAAATATTTAATAAGGACAATTCATTCTAAAAACAAAACAATTTAAAATGTTGTACATCTTTAAATCATAGCACTTGTTTAAGAATGGGTAAGAATAGCAATAGTGCTTGAAATGTGGGTATAGTCAGATAATCAATCTGTTTTCAGGCCTTAAAATACTGCTGGCTTACCACTAGACAGGAGTTCCATTGTTTTCATTGGGGTCCAATTCACTCGGTTCGCCCATAATGATGTATATCTACTGATATGGCAGCAATGTTGTACTGCAACTCCCCAGCAATGATGTCATTGCAATTAATTAAATACAGTACTTGGTACCAGGGACGAGATTTTCAAAAGGACATCAAGGTCCTCTTATTCTGCCAAAAATAAACATGGCTTACTTCCAACGCCATGCAAGTTTTATGACAATTTCTATGATTTGCAGTAGTTTGCATCAATAAATTGCGGCAACTGCATTCAAAATGTGGGTCTAACTTTCCAACCCAGTTACATGGGGAACGGGAGCTGCCATGTCAGCAGAACCCGTGTACTGCCAGTGGGTTACAGTAATCCAAGTGAGGCATGGTGGCAGATGTTTTGATGGAAACATTCTTTCATGAGAACCCCACTGTGTAGAGAAACAGGATAACAAAGTTATACTCATTCAACGATTTTTTTCACTTCCGGTTTAGGTCATTTTGTACTGTATTTTGGTGTTAGTGACTTTATATAAAACAAAAGCAGCTGTCCTGTTTGTATCATCTACTACCCCTCTACACTGAACTCTTCCTACTTTCCCGGAAGGCAGGTGCTTCTAACACTGTGCCTCCCTTCACTCTGAATTCTGCTTGGCTCCTTCAACAGCTAGCTCACTTTCCTCCTCTCCCTTTTCCTACTGTCTCCATTCTTCTGACTCCTATACTTTCTGCATCCCACATTCCAGGATCAGGCAGCCGTCTCATCTTGCCCACCTCCACTTAGAATAACCTTTCCCTCTCCCTCCACTCTTCCTCTTTTCTCTCTTTTATACATCTTCTTTGTAACTCTTTACTGCCCCATTCTGCAATTACCCTCGCCCTTCAGGCTTGGTAACTTGGGTCCCTATGACTTGGCACCCTCTCTCCTCTGTGGCCAGTTGGGTTTGTGTTTTTGTGGGCTTTGTAGATACTGTAAATAGTACTGTACTGTTTTGACAGACCATACTGTTCTGTTGGTGTTTTGTTCATTATCTATCGTCACATTCGACTGCATATTATTTTGTCTGTTTATCCCTGTATTATTTGTGTAACTTTCTACCACTTTGTCTCATGGCTGTTCTGTAATCCCAGCCCCAGCCCTACTCCCAAACAACACCCAGAAATGAGCCTTGGCTCAGTATGCCTTTCCCAATCGCCAACATGTAACTAAATAAATAAATAAAACTCCCTGGCAGTGTTTTATATGCTAAATCAATAAATCTACTTCCTGACCATATTTTATTTCTGTGACTTTATAGATAATTCAAGAAAACATTTGCTGAAACCTTGATGCAGTATATGAAGAAATTCATCATGCTTTGCCAATAAAAGTTCAGGACAACTGGGTATTAAAGGTAAAAATGCAGTAGGGCTTGTGTCATCTTGTATTAGGCACACCCACTTGGATACAGTGTTATTTAAAGCAGTGAAACAGTCCTGAATCAGGAGATTTTCTGAGGTTGTCGACATCTGGATGAACTGAAATCTGATTGTTCATGGATTCAAATGTTAAAACTGCAATTTTGCAAACAACAGACTATGAACTCCTGGATAGCCACTATCCTGCTTTCTGAAAGTAAAAGAAGCAGTATGTTTTTTCTTGGTAACTAATGTTGAGATTTTTGTTTGGCATGCTGAGCTGGACAGAAAATCAAGTTAGACTAAAGGAATGCTGTATTTATTTTTTTAACTTTCTTTGTATTACTTTTGCAAAACAAAACACAGCCATTTCAACAGTAAGTACATCACTAACATGTTAACAGTACCAATAACCATTTACAAAGGACTACAAGTATGTACTTGTTATCTGATACAGGACTAAGAAGGGCACTTCAGTAATTGTACCATACACTATAACAGTTGAATCCAGAGGCCACCTGCAGCCAATGCAATGTTATGGTAAAAAGGGTTAATAAATCTAATTCCTCCTTGAGCCTATGTACAGTAAGAGTCAGTCAAAACATTCCATGTTCCACCTAATTAAAAATGGCCAGTACTACCTAACCATTTCTTGAAACTGGGCCTCCAGAGCAATATGCAATATGACAACAGAGCACAAGACAGCAAAAGTTAATGCAAAGCAACTCCTCCTAGTCACAGACATGGAAACAGTCACTATCTAATAAACAGTCATAGATCAGTTTCAGAAAATTGTGGCAGCTAAGCTCCACTGAAAATGATCAATCACAGGAGAGGAATTCAGAATGGGGCTAACACTGGCATCTGTCCCGAACCGACCAGCTCTCAACTGGCTAACTGCTAAATGCAGTTACTGTTTTATCCCCAAGAATGCTCATAAAAGCTAAGCAATCATGTAGTTTAAAACTGTCAGCTTCAATTACTGTACTTAGTGCAACTTTGTAATTAGTTCATGACCCCTGGTCCTGGTGCTCTCTCTCATTTGCAAGAGACTCCTCCTGCACCTTGATCACCCCTCTGAAGTACTTGTAGGACTTTGTCGTGCTACCTCTTGCTCTCCTCTCCCAGGGTGTACATATTGAGATTCTGCTGTCTCTCTTCATAGGGCTTCTTGTGCAACCACTGTACCATTTTAGTTTCTCTCCTCTAGACTGTCTCGACCTTGTCTGTGTCTTTTCTGAGATGTGGCCTCAAAACTGAACACAGTACCCAGGTGGGGTCTTACCAGTAAGCAATACAATGGTAACACTTTCTCCTTCTCCTGCTAGAGATGCCCTTAAATTTCTACACCAGCATCCCATTAGCCTTACCCACTGCTTTGTCACACCACCTCACCACCTTGAGGTAATCAGATATGATAACTCCAAGGTCCCCTTTCTGTTTACTGACTGTCAGTACCCCCATCCTATACTCAGCTCCTGGGTTCCTATGTCCTAGTTGTATAATTTTCATGTTCTGGAGGATGTGGTATTGTCCCATTTCCCATGTGCAGGCACCTCTGGGCTGAGGAAGGAGGTTGTTCATCTCCAGGCTGAGTTGACCAGGATCGGAGATCTCCTCTCCACCCAGGGACCACTAAGGCCAACACCACTGCCTCAGAGGTTGCCAAGAAAGAGGAGCAGTTTAACCACAGTGGGCCAGGGAGGGTGAGGGTGGAGGAACAGTGGCGCATCCCTCCAGTTGTACCTCTCCACAATTCATACTCCATTCAGGCAGAGTATGGTTCCTCTATGGAGGCACCCACCGTGGAGACCAAGGAGGATGTGAGAAACCTCCATAAAGGAGACCCACTGGAGGTGTGACAGGACCCCACAGGGAAGGAAACAACTCCTGGTGGGGGACCCAGTTGTTAGGGGGGTAGAACTGGGGCAGGAGGGGAGAGGGAGGTAGGGCATGCCCGTGCTGTGGCTTGAGGACAGGGAGCAAATCATGATTGTGGAGCAGCTGCATGGGGAGGAGCTTGACATCATTATCCACCTAGGGACAAATGACCTGGCTGGAAATGGAATCAGAGCAGTGCAGGAGAAGTTTGTGGAGTTGGGAGGAGCCTTAGACAAGTAGCATGCACGCTAACCTTCTGGGAAATACTGCCTGTCTGTGGCATGGTGAAGCTTGGTGCTCCTCACCATGGAATTCAATCAATGGTTGAAAACTGGTGCAGAACTCAGGGTTTTGGCTTCATTGGGAGACTGGGGGTCCACCTGGAGGGATATAGGCCTATATTGGCGTGATGGTCTGCATCTGTCCAGAGAGGAACCAGGATCCAAGGTGATAGGTTTAAATGGTTCATTGGCAAGCATTTAAATTAGCTAAGGGGAGGCACTGAAAAGAGCAGGAAATCCACCTCCCCCAAAAAACATGGTAATTAGTGAGGTAAGCACCAAGATAAAGAAGTCGATAGGGAGAAGAGCAAGGGTAAATGGAGAAATAGGTAAAGGCAGTAAGGACAGCAATGGGGCTAAAGGGGTAAGGCCATCAAAAATGGAGGGCAATGAGTAGCAATGCCCATAGTCTGGGTAACAAGCTCCCTGAACTAGTGGCCTTGATGGAAGAGGGACACTTGGATATTGTGGCAGTCACAGAAACATGATACATAGAGAACCATGACTGTGATGTCAACATACCAGGTTACACAGTCTACAGGAGGGACAGGAAGGGTAGATGAGGAGGAGGAGTAGCTTCTACATAAGGGAAGGATCAAAGCAACAGAACTAAATGGTAAAAAGGAGGAGAGGAGGCACTGTGGGTCATCCTGAGACAGGAATGGCAGCACAATCCACACAATTGTTGTATACAGACCCCCATCTCAGGATCAGGAAATAGACAAGGAATGATAGAAGGCATCCTTAGGATGGCAGAAAGAGGATATATTGTTGATGGGGGACCTGAATATGCCAGATGTTAACTGGAGCACCTTTGTTGTAGCCACATCCAAGAGCAAGGTCATTCTCATGCCTACAGGGGTGTGCCTCAGACAGCTAGTATTGGAACCCACTCAGGAGGGAGTAATCTTAGACCTGGTACTCTCAAATGGGGATGGAGAGAGGATCTCAAATTTAGAAGTGGGTAGCCATCTGGGGAACAAGTGACCACCAAACAGTGTGGTTCACGATAAACACAGCCATAGAGTCAAGCTACACAAAAGTGAGGGTACTGAACTTTGGAGGGCTGACTTTGTCAAAATGGAGCGTGTCTCAAAAGAGCACTACCAAACGGGCAAGAAGGAGGGGTGGAGGAACAATGGGGAAACATCAAAACTGCCATTACAGAGGCAACAAGCCTTTGTGTGAAGCAAATAAACAAATCAAATGAAGAAAAAACACTATGGTTCTCAAAAAGGTGGCGGGAAGGTTAAGGAGAAAAGATAGCATTCAGAAAGTATAAGGAAACACAGAAGGTGCAGGACAGAGAACTTTACCAGTTTAAGCAGAAGAGAGCGGGAAGGCAGTCAGAATAGCAAAGGCCCAAACAGAGGAAAAGATGGCCAATTCGTTAAGAAGGGGATGAAACCTTTATAGGTACATTAGGAGTGAAGAAAACCAAGGAGGAATAGTGAGGCTTAATAAAGGGAGGATGGTGGGCAGAGGGTGATAGTGAGAAACCAGGGATACTGAACAAATATTTCTGCTCAGCATTCACAAAAGAAAGAGGTGGAGATATCTAATCCAATCAATAGAAGCACTCTGGATGGGGGAATTGATACCAGTCCATTTACAGAAGAAAGGGTTCTGAAAGAACTCCTAAAACTGAAGGTGGACAGAACATTGGGCCTGATGGGATGGATATATTATGTTATCCCTAAACTCAGTAACTCAAGCTCAGGATACCTGAGTTTATGGGCAGAAATCCACAGCCCCAAACAGACTGGACGACAGACATTGCAATGTTGGGCACCTGCAATGAATGAAGTGTAACATGAGGGGGTTCGCCCTGCACCCCACATGTGGGGGGCTTGCCTCACACCCTCTGTAACTTAAATATCTAACTCCGAGGGGAACAGACCCGGAGTAAAATAATAAGTAGTTACGGGGTGCAGTGTGAAATGATGTGACCCAGGCCAGAACCTGACTCCACACAGAGCATGCTGCCTGAGCTACTGGTGGTTTACCCTCCACACCACCGAGCAGCTCAGTCAGCAGCCCCTCCAGCTGTCCTTTCCGCACTGCCACATCTGCCACCTTATCCCTTTGGTATTGCAGCATCAGGATGATCACGTGGAGACACTGCAATCATCGGGCAATAGTGCCCGGGCAGGTGAGTGTCGGAATGGTGAGCCATGGAAACCCATAAGGTACTGATGGACTTCACCCAGAATTCTAAAAGAACTAAGTGGAGAACTAGTGACACCACTGACTACCCTTTTAACAAATCATGGGAGGATGGTGGTACCTAAGGACTTGAGGAGGGTAAATGTGATTCCCTTCACAAAAGTGGGAGCAAAGCAGAGGCAGGAAACAACAGACCTGTAAGTTTGACTTCAGTGGTAGGGAAATGATGGAATCACTTCTGAAAGAAAGAATTGTTGAGTACCTAGAGGCCAGCAGGGCACAGGACCCAAGACAGCATGGATTCACAGTGGGAAGGTCATCTAATAGATTTCTTTGACTGGGTGACCAAAGTAGTAGACCAGGGAGGGCTGTAGACATGGTCTACGACTTTAGCAAGGCATTTGACACAGTCCCACACAAAAGATTAATAAACAAATTAACCAGCCTGGGAGTGGGTTCCACGGTGGTAGCCTGGGTAAAAATTGGCTGAACAATAGGACACAGAGGGTAATAGTAAACAGAGTCCACTCCAAAGAAAGGGAGAGGTTGCTAGTGGGGTACCACAGGTTCAGTACTGGGTCCGGTCCTTTTAATGTCTTTATAAGTGATATTGTGGAGGACTAGAAGAAAGAATATGCCTCTTTGCAGACGACACAAAGATCTGCAACAGGGTTGATATACAAGGTGGGTGGAAAGGATGAAAAGGGACTGGCAAGGTTGGAGGAATGGTCTAAAGTATGGCAGCTGAGATTCAATGCAAGGAAGTGCAAAATAATGCACCTGGGAAACAAAAACCAGAGGAACAATACACAATGAGGGGTACTAACAACAACAAAATGGAAAGGATCTGGGGTAGTCATACCAGATGACTTAAAGGAAAGCAAGCAATGTGAGAAGGCAGTATGGAGGACTGAGGGATACTGGGATGTATAGGAAGAGGCATCACCAGTAGAAAACAGGAAGATGTTATCCTCTGTACAGGCAGTTGGTGAAACCCCATCTGGATTACTGTGTGCAGTTCTGGAGATCCCATCTCCGCAAGGACAAAGACTGGATGGAGGTAGTCAGAGGAGGGCAACTAAAATGGTGCAGGGTCTGCACCAGAAGCCATATGAAGAGAGACTAAAGGAGCTTAATATATGTATACCCTCGAGGAAAAGAGAGAAGGGGTGCATGATAGAAACTTTCAAGTACTTCAAGGGAATCAGCTAAGTCCAGGAGGGCAGCATCTTTCAGAAAAAGCGATATGCAAGAATAAGGGGCACAATTTGAAGATAGAGAGTAGATGGCTAAAGGCAACGTGATGAAGTATTTTTTCATGGAGAGGGTGGTGGACGATGGAATGGCCTTCCTAAGGAGGTCATGGGGTCAGAAACAGTGGGGAATTCAAGAATACGTGGGACAGACATAAGGCAATTCTGGTGGGGTAGGAAGAAGTAGGCTGTTGGTTAATTAGGATCTGCAGCTTATCCAATAGGTAGGAAATGGGCAGATTGGGTGGGCCAAGCAGTCCTTATCTGCCATCAAAGTCTATTTTCTATGTTTCTACTTTGATTCTTTTGGCATTGAACCCCAAGTGCCATGCTCTTGGCCACTGCTTGAGTTTCCCACGATCCCTGCACATTACCTCAATCCCAGTCTGCAGTGAACCCAGTGGCATAGTCATGAATGGTATAGATAAATGTTTACAGACTCACACCCTCTCTTTCTGTTACATATATATTCCTCCACTCTTTATCAGATCCCAAATGTCTCTATTTATAGCGCCCTAACACAGTCCCACCTCATAAAAGTGCACAACCACCCAAGAGTGCTTACAGATCATTCAAGTTATGATCATCCTTTGAGGGACAGAGACGACTTTCCTGATCAGTCTGGTCAAGAATCTTTGCTGCAACAGAGTGGTCTGTAAAGAAATAGTGGTTGTTATTGAATGAGATCTTAAGTCTTGCAGGCAGCATCAAGGAAAAGGTGATATGTCTTTCTCTAAGCATTCTTTAATAGCATCAAATGCCTTCCATCTTTGCCTTGTCATGAAGCGATAAACCAGAAAATATCAGGCCAGGCTTGTCCCCTGTCCTAAACCTCTCCTTTCATAGCACTCAGGACCAGAACTCTATGTTTCAAAGAGATGAAAGCCATCAGGATCATTCTTGGGCCACCCTGGTAGATAGTGCTCAGCATAAGGTGACTGAATATGCTCCTTCCAATCAAATGTCCTTTTAGGAGGTACCTGAAGTTCCATATGGGACATAAAATCTTCCCTTCTACTTTGAAGGAAGCTTAAGATTTTGAGATTTTTTGCTCTGTTTTGTTTCCTTAGTTGCTCCAGTCTATTATGTAGATGTTTATTTTCATTTATCAGTTTCATGACAGTAAGTAACTACTAAGTGGTTCACTTTTTAAACAGTGGGCTTCCAACCTAACATCCTTCACTTTATTTCCAATGCTTGAGTGAAGTGCAGGGTCCCTGGCATTCCCAGGTTGCAGCCTAGATCACTGCTACATGCAGCGATCTAGGGCTGTTGTGAATCAGACCCAGAGAGTTCAGTGCGGGATACACATATGTAGCCCTGCCAGAGGTACCATAGAGATGGAAGCAGTCATAAGACTGAGGAAATGGAGCACAGAGCCAGAAGAAACATAGAGGCTGTCATGGGCTATCTGGGCATACATGAGTAGATCATCTGCTTTGTCAGGAGGTAGAAATGCCCTGCCAACAGTTGTATCAAATAAGGTATCCATGAAACGGACAGCTTGACAGGGAGCTGAGACCAAGGTGATAGTGATCTCTAACTCCTGAAATAAATGCAAAGCATGGATAGTGTATGCTGAATTAGTTCTCTGGATTTGGCTTTCAGGAACCAAATCATCCAGATAAAAAAAATGAAGAACTCTTCCCTTTAAAGAGTATCAGCAGCCACCCGAACACTAGGTGAAAATATGAGTGTGGATGATAGACCAAATGGAAGGACACAGACTTGGAAATCTTATCCTGCCAGAGTAAAGCAGAAATATTACTGATTACACTTCCTGATTTTGGTGTGGGCGTGGCATCCTTAGATCAATACAACAGAGCCAGTCCCCTTGCTATAACATAGGTATGAAGGCCAGAATAAACAACATGTGAAACTTTTGTCATCAATGAATTTGTTCAGATCTCCTAGATCCAAAACAGGCTTCAGGTCCCTTGTCCATGTAAGGACCAGGAAATATTTGGAGTAGAGGCCACTGTTCCGATCAGGGCCTTGAAACTAGTACAATCTCATGTTTCACCAGCAGGAGAGTACTTCTCTTTGCAAAGCAGCCTGGTGTTCTGTGGAAAAGACATATTTGGAGAAGGTTGCACTGGAGGGGTGGGTAGGAATTCCAGTGCATAACCATGTTCAGTGACATCAGGGACCCATCCATCCATAGTAAGTTCCTTCATTTTGATTAGTGGAAGGAGAACGTGTCTGCCACCTGTAATTCAGGGGACAACAGTGGAGCAGCGCCAACAAGAGGCCTGGTGAAGGAACATCCACATACAGATGGGTACCAACATGTGGACCCAGAGGTTCAAAAACCTTGTGTCCTGAAAGTTGACCTCATCTCCAGCAGCATCGGAGATGAGAGAGTTAAAATCACTTCCCTTGGTTCATGACCTCAGCTGCAGTCCATGTCCAGAGACTGGGTCCCCATGTGGCTAGGATATGGCATGGGCTCTCCCAGCTGATGAGTCACTTGTGGGTCAGGCAGGGAGGCCACAGGGTGAGAATCCTGTGGATCAAGAGAGATGATCCACCAGGGGCCAGAAAGAATACAGGGGTATTCTTCCATGTGTAGAATGTGTCCATCTGCCAAGTTTGGTCACCTGGAAGTAGGACCACAGGATGTGGTGGTGCAACCTCCATGTACTGTAGGTCAAGATATTTATTGCTTTTGGCCTTCTGCCACCAACTCCAGGTTTTCCTCAGTAAAAGTGAAAGTGTCCTGAGAAGAATCACAACATGGGGTCCAAGACCACCATACGTTAAGCTTCTCCCTGTAGATGGCATAAGTGGTGAGCACGTCTGAAATAAATAAATTTCTTTTCCACCAACTGTGGTAGTCATGCAAACATTGACTGGTAGTGTGGTATACCGAGTGGTACACCAGTGCAGTACTCATTGAATAACATGTACTGTATAGCGGTACTACACAATGACACTCACCATGCGGTACTGGTCAACTTCTGCATGATTACCACTGTGGGTCTTCCATTATTTTTTAATAGCAGGAAGACCACTGGAAAGGCTTCCTTTGATGACAGTCTTAGTGACCAATGGAGTCATCAGTGGAGGCAGTCACGGCATTATAAAAGAGTGGGTTGCATATAGGCGGTTCATTGACAGTATAACACATCACCTGGAGAGCCCAGATGATGAAACCAAAGTGTTGGCGACAGTAAATTCCATGCTAGAACTTGGTAACGATCTCTGGGAGAAGCATCACTGGCATTCTTTCTGAGTTGAAGACACCGACTATGGGACCTGTGACTGTGGGCATGAATGGTTTGAGACCTTGATGATGGTCAAACATCATCCGTAGCATACGATGATACCAGAGACAAGCCCTAACCTTGATGTCCTGTGGACAGTCGGAGGCTAAGATCAATGCTGCTGAAGCAGGTGAGGCATGGCCTTACTGGATTGTTAAAGAAACAGCTGGAAGAAACCACTGAGAGGTTCAGTGATGGCAGAACATATCACTGTTCTAGCAGGTTCTGAAGTTCAACATAATGAGCAGTACCAGAGACCACCCTGGGCTTCATGTCCTGTGGCCCAGTGCAGGAGATGTCCTTGATGAAGAACTGCTTTGCTTGCTCAAGCAGCAGTGGGCATCACAAGTGGTATATTGAATGTTACAGTTAACACAGTGTAAAGTTACTGGTGTGTGAACACTAATAAACTCCAGGAGAGCATGCAGCTGAGAGGTGGTGGTACATACTGTATATAGTGTGACCTTCCATATTCAAAGCTTTTGGAAGTGCTAACAGCCTGTCTATGCAAATATAGTTAATGCTTGCAAACAGCATGTTTTACAATTGCAAAAACAGTGTTGCAGTCTGCCCACCTAACCCTGTCAATGGCAGCACTTCCCTGCTGTCTGGTGTCACCACTCAATCCCTGTTAAGTAAACTCCTTGATGTCTCACCACCCTCTCCCACTCCCAGTATCCCTATCCTGTTGTCCGCAGACTCTATGCAAAAAAGTAGCAAAGTTTGAGCTGACAATTAAATATCCTCATAATAGGATGCTAATGACCTCTTAGGCCTTACACACAGAATAAGTTCATTTACATAGGAATTAGAGATGATAAAATAGGGCAACTTAGTGCAGTGGTGCAAACACGTTTGGGGTACTGTAACTAATAGTTAACTCCTTGGCAGCCTGTTGTAAGCATGGCTGATTCTCATCTGTGACCAGCTTGGGGGCAGGTGTTGTGACTGACTTACCTGTTAGTGTCATGCTTTGCACTACACTAAGGGTACATTCAAGCATGCTCTGAGGACTGACAGTCTGCTCTGCAATGTTTTGAGTATACTATACCACCCTTGTGCCTCATGCAAAGTACTGCTAGAGAAAGTGACTTTCCGCATTGGGCCCTCAATATTTTAACTGATTTTGAAGTACAAACAACTCTAAGGATCTGGCACAGTTCAAGGTGTGCTCCACATGCACAGAAAACCAAATATCTACAAACATAACTCAAGCAGGATCAACCGCTGGAAATAGCAAAATTAAATAAAATATTTATTTTGCAGTATTGAGCCCATTGCACTATGCCTATATGCTACGAATCGTAGCACGAAGCGTCCATAAGTCAGAAAGTCATGCACGTGGTGTCCTGTTGACTGGCTAGCATGCACAAAGGGTGCATGTGCCTTGCCACCAGAACCCATGGCCACACAGTACTGCATGCAGGCCCATACAGGGGAGCAGCCAGGGCAGGGCATGGCTACATGCCATTCACTAGTCCAGCCCCATAGTACAGCATGGCAGTGGAGGGAGTGCAGGCTAAGCATGCAATGACCCTGCTATAGCTGATACAGCCAGCTTCCTACCAGCAGCGGGTAGAATTTTTGAGCAAGTATCCCCATCCCACTGCTCACAGCCCTCTAAATATGCAGCAAGAGCTGGGGTCCACCATTTGAGCATTGTCCAGTGGTACTGTCTGCTTAAAGGAATTCAGAATATTATGTCTCAGAATCCCTGCTCCACAGGGCAGGGCATCCAGTTTACTGGCAAGAAGGGCTTCTGATTGGATATTCATTGGTGTTCACTGCTCCACCATGTCATGCCCTGACTTCTCTTGGCTACAGCTAGAGATTTTGTGAAGTTTAAATCTGCTGGTGAAGTTCCCACAAAGTCACCAAATTTGCCCCCACATAAAGCTTCATGTATATGACCTCTCTGGTGCTAAAACTTACGCGTAAACATTGTTGGTTAACTTAGACCTTTTTAGTAACTTCAATGGTAATTGTTTTAATCTAGTGCCAAAATGTTGCCAGTTAACTTCAAAGACAACCTCGACTTTGTTAGTAACTTTGAAGTTAATGAAAACATGGTTTGTCACGATTCACTTAGTGCACGTCACATGGAGACTCCAGGCAGGCAGGAGTGAGTGTTTCACTTTCATTTCAGCTTGTAGCTGAATGAGTGTGGAGAAGTAGACAGTGTGACTGAGGAGAGTAGAGAGGCATTTTACATATCTAATTCTTTAGAGTTTTTAGACTAAAGCTGAATATTTGACTCCTTTTTAGTTTTAACCCTTATCTTTATTTACTGTACTTTCTGATTTTATACATTTTTTAGCATATACTTCTTTTTCTGAGTTCTTACTATCTTTTCTTTCATTTTCTTTACATTTCTGTTTGTGATGGATAGGCAGCGTCAGAACTTGGCTGAGTCCAGACTGAGTGGTGCTGGAGCACCAGTAAGGTGCCACGCCTTAGCAGGTGTGTTTTTCAAAAGGGACTTGCACCACCCCGCTCAGGAAGAGTTCTGCTGCTGCAGAGTAGCAGCAACAAGAAAAAGATAACAGCAGGAGCAGTAACAACAGCAGCCACAAGTTCCTCCCCAAGCAGGTGCCTGCCACCTCCTCTTCTGGTGCTCCCCAATCTCGCAGCACTCTGTGGTGTGGGATATTTTGATATGCACCCTGCTGATGAGACAGTGCCCATCTGAAGGTGTGTGGGTAGCGTGTAAGGTGTGGCAAAAAGAGAGCCGTTTGGGACGCACCTCTGCATCCACTGCCTCACTGAGTGGAGGGCCAAAGGCGTGATGTGGCTGCATCACGTGATGGTGATGGTGGTGATGGCCCTGGGGAAATGCAGAGCAGCATGAGGTCAGCGGTGCACTGCAGTGCCGGCAGCAGTCAGTGATGACGTGTTGGGCATGATGTGCACCTGAGCGAACACTCCTCATGTACCTCAGCAGCCATTATTACAGTGGCAGTAATGGCGACCTTATGGCACCTGCCACAAATGGCCATCTTGTTCTTCTGTGGGCTGAGGTAAATGATCTGCATGAAGAATTCAACATCTTCTGACAGGAGGTGATGGATTGGCTGGACAGTGTCATGTCCAGCCATGAGAGGATCCTCACTCTCCTATCTGAGCTGCGTGGTGACGGTGGTGGGCATGGCTCATCTTCTAGGTATGCCCCTGTATGGCGACACCAACAAATCGAACTATGCTCCTGTTGGCAAAATCATTTGCTGACAGGCCGCTGTGATGGTGTGCCGAGACAGGGGTGTGCTGTTTCGGTCCTGCACCCCCACTCCGAGTTAACTCCGACTGAGCACAACTTTTAGTCAAGGGTTCGGGGTGAAGCCTGATAGAAAAACAGGACTGGGAGTCTGCAAGGAATCATGCCGACTGTGATTTGCAGTTGACATGATTCCTGTCCATATAATGCGGTTGATATTAGAGATGTTGAACCGCGTGACAGAGCCGTCTTCTGTCAGTACTGGTGGGGTGGTCTGAGTTGTTTTGTTTCAAGTTTTATTTTAGTTTACCTGTAGTTATTCTGTAATCTGTATTCTTAGTTTCTCCACTCTCTAGTCCCCCATTAAAATAAAAAACACCCCAAAATATAAAAAGTAAAAAAAGCTCTGTTGTTTTAAAGTCTCTTTTCTCTGTTCTCCCTTTTTAGTATTGTTTTGTTCATGTGGATGTCCCTTACTTGTCCAGTTTTGTTATTTCTTTAATCCTTTTTACACATGATGAACCACATTCTTTCCTTTCATTTTGTCACTGGTTCATCTATGTACTCCCTCCTTCTATCCACAAATGTCAAGTATTTGTCACATTAAATAAATTGTGTTCTCATGGTATGTGATGATGCGTAACTGGTGTTGTGTTGTGTGCAACTGCCAACCACCCAAAGAAGTGCAAACCATAATACAAACACGAGCTATTCTACTGAGAAGTTACATAAATCTGTTTTAAGCACTTAACATATTTACTGCATTTGCCAGAAATGTGAAGTTGTGTCCCCAGACTTTAATTGCTTCCCTTGGTGGAAATACAGTTACACACCAGAGAGGTGATATAAAGCATATGTGAAGCTTGCAGAGAACATAAACATATTTATCATTACTAAGCATTTTTGGGCCTGACCCCCCCACACCACCACCATTACTTTGCCAGAAATGTGAAGTTGTGTCCTCAGAGAAAAGCGCATCTTTTCAGTTAAATACTGTTACTGCACACACCAGAAGGCAGTGCAAAACATTTGTGAAGCTTGCAAGAGAACATAAACATATTTATACGTACTAGGCATTTTGGGCCTGCCATACCCTCCCCACACCACCACCATCACTTTGCTAAAAATTTGAAGTTGTGTCCCCAGAGAGAAAACTCAACTTTTCAGTCAAATACTTTTGCCACACACACCAGAGAAGGTGGTGCAAAGCATATGTAAACTTGCAAGAAAACAGTATTGCCATATGGAGAAGGTGCTTCGATGTTGCTGCATGCTACAGTTGTTCCAAAGTCAGAGAAAGTGCCTCTTGCTCATTGTGGTTCTGGATTCATGATGGCATAGAGACATACTGCACAGGTATCTGTCTTTCGGATGAGACGTTAAACCGAGGTCCCATCTGCCTGGATTGGTGGCAGTTCAGGTGGATGTTAAGGATCCCATGGCACTTATCGAAAAGAGTAGGGAATTTTATTAAGAAATAGGACTGCATTACGTACAAATCAAAAGAAAATAAAATCAACATTCTGTGAATCATACATACATAAAAGATACAAAACCATTAAGCACACCAAGCAGAACAAGTAGTCTATCAATTTTAGCTTGGTCATATGAACCGGAGGCAAAGTCATAGTTAACAAGTCCAGTAAGAGCTTTACAAATATTTAAAAATAGTAACTCATACGAAATTTCCTCCTGCTGTAATATCCACATACGTCGAGATTGCCAAATAAAAACCTAATAATACAAAATATTACATAAATAGTGTCACAGTTATAATGTACAAATGTGTTGCCTATTGGTTCAAACATTATAGAAGGTAATCAATACTCCTAAAGTCTGTTTCATTCCAATGATCTGCCAGAAAGACCCAGAATGGTTTGATATACCCACAGTCCAGGTACAAATGTTTCTGAGTTTCCAAAAGTGGACCACAACCAGGTCTAGGACAATATCTATCCGTCACCTGTTTGTGTTTACTATTACCATAACTCCCAACCTCCCATAGTTACTCAGCCATACATAATCCCATGTATATGGGAGGAGTCTTTATTTTCAGGTGCCTAAGATCTGAGATTTCCTGGAAGCTGGACAATCAGGGAACACAACTTCCACCGTGCGTTCTGTGGACAGAACATAATTATAAACCTTCTTCCTGTCTAAAGTCTGCAAATGACGAGGATAATGTCCCATTTAATAATTTGCTTCATCAAATCAATCACAAAGAATGGTAGATTAGGATTCTAGCCAGTAATTTAGGTTGCTGGTTTTGCCATCACAACATACGAGGTTGTAACCACTGCTCCAATAATGATCTCCAAAACTACTCCTGGCCTCAAGACTGACCCCAAATTGAAAAGCAGAAAATACTAAAAAGAAGGCCAGTGGGTTAAGCATGTTGACTACCCTTCCGAAATAGGGGATAGGTCAATTCTCTCTTAATGGGATTCAATCGGACCCCAAAATGGCTGGAAATAGATGCTAAACAACCTAGTTTTAAGATGTGATGGTGGCAGAAATATATAACTGACATACAAACAAATCATGGTAAGAATGGTTCTAATAAGGAAAACCCTTTTTTCTTGGAAAGCTGTTGTCCTTCCAACTCCCCGCAATCGGTCACCCTAGTGAGGGTTCGTTCCCAGTTTCTGCTAGCCATATCCCAGGTCCAAACAATACCCCCAGGATGGTGATGGGATCTCTGGAAATAGGGATGCCTACTATTATACCTGAAGGTGGCACTAAGGTAGACCCAATAATTACAATCCTACTTTTATTATAATTAATTTTAGAACCTGAAAAGCGGAAATAACTATCTATCGTCTCCAATAGAGCTGAAGGTGAAAATTGTGAATTTAATAGTAAAACTAAATCATCAGCATATGCTAATACTTTTGTTGGGGCACTGTTGGAGAAATATATATACCCGTAATTCATGATTAGACTGCAATAATCTGATAAAATATCTATTGTGAAAGTGTAAAGCGTAGGACTCAGAGGGCAACCATGCCTTGCACCCTACCACACCAATCCTCTGCCCATACTACCCATTTACATTGGGCATAATTACTGTCTCATGATACATTGAAGTGATCCAACCCACAAACCATTCTGGAATCCCAAAGCTTTCAAAACTAAAAATAAAATGCATGGTCACCGATCAAAGGCTTTTTCCTGATCTAGGCTAAGCACCAACCCCTGTAAGAGGTCTGAGTCCTCTAGAAAAACTTCCTCATCCAAATAAGATTATCTTGCTGCTTTCTCCTGGGGACAGCACAAGTTTGAACAGAACTAAAGCAATGGAGTGACCATAGAAAGTCTAGCCAACAAAATCTTACTTAAAATTTTTAAATCCAATTCAAAAGACTCAGGAGGCTCCAATTCCCTAAATTGGTTTTATCACCTCTCTTAAATGAAAAGATTAATACAGCTTCATTCATAGATGGGCAACATCTCCAGAGTGTAATATGTGGTTAAACAACAATACTAATACAGGACTTAATTCAGTTAAGAAGGTTTTATACAACCGCACTAATACCATCCAATCCAGTGGCTGAGTGGGAGGCCAAACCCTTTATGGCCTCTTGAACTTCCTCTAAGACAATGTCAGCCTCCAGCACCTTTTATCATGATCAGACAATCCAGGTAAAGATAAGTCAGCCATACACTTGAGTATCTCAGTGTCTGTTAGAATAGGTGCAGCTTTTAACATTCCTGTCATATATTGGTCTACTACTTGTAGAAGACGTGTCAGATCACTCACAGTATCACCTGCTGCAGCAGTCGTGCTGTAATCAGTCGAGAGTTAGTCCCATCCTTACTGTCCTTAAAAGAATCCAATGGCCTAGAAGTAATTTTCATCCCAAATCGTAATTTTGTGTCAAAGATTTTCCCTATCATACTGCAATTTAACCATTTGTGCTTTAATATTAGAAATTAACAAACTGTAATCCTGTGCGTAGTCTTAGACAAGGATACCAAATGCTGCAATTGGAGTCTAAGCTTTAAATATGCCAAATAATCCCTATTAGCTCTAATATGCTCCTGTTTCTGGAATAGATGTTTCAGCCTTTTGTATCCTCCCACCAATCCAGAATTGAGTCATGACACTCAGAGGTCGAAGCCTAGCTGTCCAATCCTCACCCATAGCTGTCTAAGTTTAGGATCTTCCAATAATGTTTCATTTGATCTCCATCTATTTTTTACACTGTGAGCACCTTCCCAAGTAAAGTGGCTGTCAGAACACTATGGTCAGAAAACTCAATCGGTTGTACAGAAACTTGTAAAAGTTTCACAACCTGGGATAAAAATAAAATATATTCTAGTCTTAAGTGTACCACGAAAATAAGTAAAGCCCCCATAGGATAAAGGACCTTATAAGCATCTATCAAATGAGCAGTATCAACCATTTGTTTTTCAAGTTAGGGAATCACAGAATAGCTTCTGTGTACGGAGACCCCTATCTGCCTGAGCTAAGCCACAATTAAAATCACCTAACTAAACATGAGATATGTAACAGAGGCTGGATCTCCTGAAATAAAGCTACTCTCAAAGCTTTGGTTTAAGGAGCATAAACTGCAATCACCCTGAACCTTTCCGAAAAGGGAAACATCCAGACAAAGAGCCCTCCCAGGGTGAATGTCTACCAATCTAGAAACCTGTAGCACAAGATTAGAAAAAGAATACCAAGCCCATAACGTGGCTCATCCCAGAGAACTAAAAGGAGGGTCCCAATGACCAACTTCTGTAGCATGCAAGGTCTATATGGGATTTTATATGGTGTCCAGTAAACAAATAGTGTCAGAATGTAAGTCCCTCAGAGCTGAAAAGGCCTCCACATTTTTCATACTCTTAATCCCATTAACATTTAAAGTTGTAACAGTTAAAGAGTGCATAAGGATAGAAATCAAATGGAACCCCCAAAACCTAAGGGGTTTACCTAGTTGTCTTCTTCTAGTCCGTTTAGCAATGGAATCTTCAGGCCTACAATCAGTGTCAGAATAGAAATAATGGAAGAATTATCAGTAGCATCCCTGAGTCACCCTCGTATCATCTTCCAAGGAACAAAAGGATTCCCCAATTGCAACAGGTCTTGAGGAGGAGTAATTTAGGGATAATCTTAACCGCAGTCATTGTTTTCCCATGCCTGTTACACTTCCTAGGTTGCAAAGTCTTAAAAGCAACCTCAGTTGAGGGAGGGAGGGGAGGCATATCAGTCTCAACAGTCACAACTTCACTAACTACCTGTAGATCCTGCTGTCACCCATCCTGTTCAGATAGCATGTTAACTGTAGGAGGATCAGTAGAGGAAGGCTCCAGAGGAGTAGCTGGAAGTGAATCAGCAGGAGCATCTACTGTCGGTAGCTCCTGATGTTCAGGTATAACAGATGCAACCTGTTTTGCCAGAACATGTTGGGCTTGATTGATAAGTCCTTCATGTGAGGGACAATCCTCCCAGTTATGAGATGCCCAGGAACAACGACCATTGGCATGTCCGGTTTGTTCACACAGATTGCACTTAAACAGATTGAGACATGTGGAGGCCAAATGTCCATACTCCAAACAGTGAGTACATCTGGGTATCACAGGCCGAGCTAAGATGTAGTTGAGACCCACATTTAAAACAAGATGGGGTTATCCAACATAGAAAATGGAACCTCTATCTCTCCCCAAAAAATATACTAGGCAGATGTACGGGGCCTGAGTTAGTAGATAGAAGTTTAACTTTAATTTTCCAACCCCATCCCATATTTGTTCACTATCCAAGGTAGGTGTGGGCCTCCTAAAATCTTGCACCTTTAGCTAGCCAAAAAGGATGTCTCCACATTGACACCTTTGTTCTAAACATAACAGTTATGGTCCTAATCAAAGGTTTAGTAAGTGGAACAGCCTGACTAGGAATACAAAGTGGTTATTTTTCTGTTCCTGGTTTTGGTTCCAGAACCTATCAAGGCTAGACACAGTCTTAAAACTAACATCGAAATTCTCATTACCCAGAGAAATTAAGGCAAAATCTCACAGGAAAAGAATTTCACAGCAGACTTCAATACATTTTTGCAATAAATAACCTAGTTGGAGGGTCTTCAGCCCTCCCTTGTATAGTAACCATACCGCATTCCTTCTGGGAGCAGGTTCTCCACTGGAGTGAAAAAGGTCAGTTAGTTTAAACAAGGGAGCCAGGGAAGACCCTCCTGATCTGGACCCAAGGCCTTGGAACTAGGACCTAGTCTAAACTCCTCTGAGAGGTTAGGCCCTCTGCCCACTTAGGTGGTGCCTCATTAGCCATAAAGGAGCATTAGAAACAGAAAAACAAGAGAATAATTACGAGGTGTGATGGAGCCCTTTGTAGAAAGTCCGTGGTGAGCCACTGTAGAAGAAGAGGAGGTGACATCTTTTGTTAGGCAGGCCCCTGGGATCTGGTGACCATCGAACAGGCTGGTCCTTAATCCACCCCCATGGCTTTCAGAGCAGCAGCTGGAGTCCAATTCATATCATGTAATTGATCCGAAGTAAGGAATCCAAAGGAAAAGTCTTTCAACAATATTGCTCCAGTCTTTCTCCTTCACTCGATCTTTAAAAGAAAAGGCATCTTTGGAGACGGAACCCAGCTGTTTCAATAACCTGGTTCCTTCCACAGCCCGGAGGTGAACTCCTAGCCCAAGACTTCCTGGTTTTGTCAAAACAAACTTCATGTCTGTCAGAAATAACTGCAGGCGGCTTTAGGCACACGGTATCCATACCATTGCCACTGCCAAGCCACAAGAAGCCTCCATGCATAGACAGCCATGGCTGGAGGGTCAGTTTAGAGGAAACCTCTGTAGCAACTTCCTGGGACCAAACGTGCTGTGCACCACTCATAGATGCCATGGGGAGAGCCTGCTTGCAAAGTGAGTAGTTCCCGTCGATGTCTTTGGCTGTTTCAAGCAGCTGTGATTGTGCCATAAGAGAGCAGCATACTAAAGTGCTAAGTCTCCCTGCATAGGTCGGGAATCTTCTGGTGGTGAAGCAAAATCAGGTAATCCAGCAGTAGGCAGAGCAGAAGCAGTAGAAGAAAGGTCAAAATCCATAGCCATCAGTGTCAGTATCTAGTAAGTTCGCCGCAACCAGTGCAAGATCTACAGCCTCTAGAGTAGAAAGGACAGGAGCAGAGGCCTGAGCTCCTGTCCTGAGACATTCTTCCCTCCACCTGTCCTGGAGAAGTGGCCATCTGGGATCGATGGCAAGAAAATCCCCCAGTGGAGAGTAGGGAATTTCCCTAGTGTCCTAGCCAAATTTCCTCATTCACTAAAATAATACCACCAACAGCTTAATCTGGTTCAAGTTCAGTTGGCATTCATCTGTATCCCCTCCCCCAGGTCGTACCTGAAAATGGGCAGGATTTGTCTAGTGCACTTACCCGGGCAACAAAAAACTAAATAAAATAAATAAATAAAAGTACCTTTGTTTTCTTTTCATTGTGTAATGGAGAGGGTTATTGCTGCTATTCAAAGTCTAATACATTCTGATTTTCAGTTATTTGTACAAATGACATTATACTGCTGGACATCTACAAACATAGATGCTGTAGTCTGAATCTCATGTCCAACATTGGCCAACCACGAAGGTAAGTATTTTTTTGTTTGTGAAGGCGGATTGCTCACCTAGGGTTCATGATGGCACATAGACATAGTGCACAGGTAAGTATCTTTGTTTTGTTAAGGAGAGGGTGGTTATCGATACTGTTGAAGTCTAACATATTTATACTTTTCATTGATTTTTAGTTATTTGTGACAAATGCAGATAGATGACATCATACTGCTGGACAGATACAACATAGATGCTGTTGTCTGACTCATACACAACATTATTCAACCACGAAGGTAAGTATTTTGGTATTTTTTGGGTGTGGCAACTTTTTCTGTACCGTAATTGACAAACTAATTCCTTTTCTTAATCACTGACTCTGCTGTTCTTCCTTATCTTAACAGGTATTCATTATGCCTGGATTTGCTGCAACAGTGTACTTAATGATTCACCAAGCAAATGATGTCAGTTCACACAGAGCACCTGGAAAACAATAAAGGATTTTGTGAATGAAAGTCATGAAAAGAAAGGAAAGGAAGGAAAAGAAAAGAATAGAAAAAAAAGAAAGAAGAGGAAATTGAAGCAAAGGAAAACATTAAATCACAATGATACATACTATTAGAGATACTGCTGCTGGTTGTGCAATTCTGTTTTGGTGTCTGTGTTCTGTAGTAGAACCAGCAAAACTTGCATAAAGAAGATATTACAGAAAAACATTTTAATGCTGCAATGAGTCTCATCAATCATGGTTTGATTTTCTGCCTCTAGCAGGCTTATATAAGTGCTGCAGTGTCTGAAAACCAGTGCAGGTGTCTTACCAACAGCAGATGAAGAAAGTCCTTGATGCAGTGTGGTTACACTTACATGATGATGCCTTGCAGACTTCAATCAGTGGCTTGATGGAGGAGGAGGACCAGGATGAATCTGTCAAGAGGAGAGTTTGAGGGAGGTGCAGGAGGCGATTCTGTTTCACATTGGTGCAATGAATCATCAGATACTATGGCGGTGGAATTAGTAGCCAAGCCAATGCTGTTCTTACTTGATGTGATTGTGAGGAGGAGGACATAGCTAAACAGCCTAGGGAAAACAGAGGAGGTAGAGGAGGTGGTTCTCTTTATCACAATTAGCTGCTACTATACTGATACCACTGGTGGTGCAAGTGCTGTGCCATGCCGTTTCGGCCTCTGTTGGAGGAGGATCCAAGGCATCTACAGTATACTAAGAGATAATAGAAGGAGGAGAAGGGTGAGGTGTTGAGGTCACTGTTGCATGGCTGCGGTGTTTCTTGGTGGCTAGAGCAAGTGTTCTGTTCAGTAATTCGTAAGTGGCATAGTGCATTGTTTACAGCTGTTCAATTTGACACAATTAAAACAGCACTAATTAATAGTTGTTGATGTATATCTCAGCATTGAATGTGATACATTATTATTGTTATTAAGTTGACATCCAGGAGTACATGGTTGTGGACGTGTGGGGACGTGGAGGAGAAGGAGAAAATAAATAATAGAGTTCATTATTATTCCACATCCTCCATGAAGCATCCCTCACAGTCTTCAATACTGGAAGTGCCACCATAATGGAACTCCATCTCCATCACTGCTTCATCCACTTCAGTGTTTAAAGATACTGATGAGGTAACATTCCAGTCTGCCCAAAACACTTTCTCATCATCATCACTGTCAATCGGTGCTGTTACCATGGCAGTACTCTTTTGAGGGCATGTGAGCCTCATTCATTTTGATAAATGTCAACATGCCAACTTTTTAGGAGATAGATTTGTGCACCTGTCATGCACAATGGCACCCGCAGAACTGAACACCTGCTCAACGCTGAACACTTGAGGATGTGCAGCTAATATATTTCAGAGCAACCACTGTTATTGTTGGCCAGTCATTGACCTTAGTACCCCAGTATAGTAAAGGCTCATCTCCAATGGCAAGGTTCTTTGTATCTGCAAAATATGCATCTACCATGCGCTTTGACAGTTGAAGACGTGTAGCGTGATCTTCCTCCTCCTCCTCAGTTTCCTCCATGTCTGCAACTCCCACCTGACTGAGGGTGGCCCAAATGGAATTCAGCATAGGTTCCTTTACCTTGCATTAGTTTTCTGCAGTTTGACATCCTGGCTGAGATGAAGAGACGTGGATGGCAGTACCATCATCTTCTCTTCCTCGTGCCCATAGTAGCAACAGTGTACCACTTACCCTCTGAATGAGTAGTTCTGTCACTCTGCAACTCATGATGCCCACCTTGTAATATAGCTACGGAGCCATGTTTATAACATGGGTTGAGCACTATTGCAATTCAAACTCCTCAGACTGAATAATATACATTATGTGGGTGTTGGAGTCTAATATGGACAGTATGTTTTCCATTAATGAGAAATTGCTTTGTCACCACCTGCCTCCAGCTGTTGCTGCACATTCAGCAGTGTTTGCCTCAGCACCCATAGCAGAGGAATAGACTCACTGATGCAGGCAGTGTCTCCACTCACTGCCTGTGTTGCATGCTCAAGGGTCTTAAATCGAGATGAGCCCATCCATTAGGTGCCACTGCTCTGTTGTAAGACACATGGATGCCCTACTGTTGTCAACTCGCATGAATTAGCAGATACTCAGATATAGCCTTGTACTGTTGGTATAGATGCTCCACCATGTACAAGGTGGAGTTCCACCAGGTGACAATGTCAAACTTTAAATGGTGCTGAGGCAACTTGTTCTTTACCTGCAGATCACAAAGATGGTCATGTGCATTTGCTAAATGTGCAAAGTGGGCACAGATGCATCAAGCAAGAGCCAAAACTTTTTTATATCTGGATGGTTAGGAAAGCCTGCACCACAAGGTTAAGGCAATGTGCCAGGCATGGCACCCTGACAAACCCCCATCAGTAATGCATTTCTGCACATTTGAGCCATTATCACTTGCAATGAATCCAGCTTTCAGTGCATGAGGTTGGAACCACTGATCAATCTTGGCTAGTATGACTTCAGCATCTTTTCTGCAATGTGTGACCTGGGATACTCTTCATGGTCAGCATTGCATGCTGCCTACACCAAGCATGTTGTTACCACCACAGTTTGTCCCAGTGCAATTCTCGCCTCTTCCCCAGTCAGCCGCTGCCCCAGGTACCTGTGCCCAGTGTGCTGTAATGCACAGGTAAGAGCCACCAGATGTTTTCCTACTGGTCCACATGTCCATGCTCAGATGGACATACTGTGCTGAGGAATGCTGCAGCGCATGATGTACCATGTCACATACAGTACTGTACGATCCAGGATGGTACGCTTTGAAAAGTATTTACGTGATGACACCTGCCATTTTGGCAAGGCATGGGCCACAAACCACCTAAATCCACATTCTCTACAAAAGAGTATGGCAACAAATCCAGAGCAATCATTTCTGCACATGCTGCATTCCACTCCCATGCTGTACCATGATTAGGTGGTAATTTTGTTTGACTATCCAAAACGGAAGGCAGCATCGGCTGAACTTTTCTTGATACTGCTACCATCAGTGATGCACCTGGTGGTATGCAAACAACTTGCCTCATCATTGTGCCAGTAAGGGTGCTCTTGCCTGGGGACTGCCAATGGTACTCATGGCCTGTGGCAATGCATGACATACTGCAGTGGCTTTTTGGTTTTCATAACTAGTGGGGTAGCAATCACATTTTGAGTTGGGGTAGGACTCCGGATGCTCGGATCACTACTTTGCTCACTTCCAGACTCCTCATCATCAGAACAACAACAATGTCCTCCTCCTCACCTCCACCTTCATGTCCCTGTAGTGGTGCTGTGTGTTTTTGGTTACTTTGCCCCTTGATTGGGATGTACCAGAACCACTGGTGCTGGCTGCCTTCTGGTGCTGACACCACCGAATTAGATGCCTATTTTTAAGATGTGTGTGTTGACCACCTGTGCAGAGATGACTACCTTCTCTTCTTACCTGACTTACTCAGGTCTGACACAGTTGTCAAATTGCCACTGTCTCATCAGATGGGTCAGTACATAAAATCCCACACTAAGGTTTATGGGCCTTACATTTACTTGGTGACAAGATGACTGTGATTGTGATTGCAAAGGAGATTTGCTGTTTGTTATGTTGTGGGGTGATTGGAGCAATGTAGAAAAAATGGGAGAAACAGTGGTTGTGGTGACTGTCTCCTTGGTGGTTTTAGCAGTTAAGGCAACAGGAAAGACACGCTCTGTAACACCCTGTTTTGCCCTTTCTTTTCTGGTTCCCATGAGGATCTGTGCCATCTGACACATCATCATCATCACCCACATCATAGTCTGGGAAAAAGCTGGCAGTCTCATCAGCCTCAGCAGGTCTGTCTGCCTCAGTAGCAAGTGCCACAGGCTCTGTAACAATCCTCCTCTTCATGATTGTTGTCCTCATGTTGATCCACATGTACCACCACCTCATCCTCACTCACTGGACATGGACACATTATCAGCTCCACCTCTGACCTACCATCACCAGCAGCACCACTTTCAAGTTGCACTTCAGCACCAACAGCCTACAAGCCCACAGTTGTTTGTTTGCTGGTGGTGCTGCTACTCTCACTGTGCACTTCACATTGAGACATCCGTCAACATGTCCCACAGATTCTGCAGAGAAAAACTTAATGGCAGGAAAGCCAATACCAGGGCCATATACTTTGTCTACTGCTACTGCCTTCACAGTGTCATATGATTGCTGTCCCTGTGCTCTTACAGACATGTTTCTGGTTCCTGCACCACTATTAGGATTAGTATTAAGAATCACAAATTGGGAAATGTTCTTTGTAGCGCTCCACGGCCTCTCCCTTTAACTGTCCTTTTCTTCCAAGTCATTCTTCAGTGCACACTCAACAATCACTGGCGTAAATCTCTGTCTGGAGAACAGTGATTTTTTCCTAAATACAGGCGTGCACGGGACTCAACAATCACTCGTATTAAATTTCTATCTGGAGAACAGTGATTTTTTCCTAAATACACGTGTATGCAGGGACACAACAGTCACTTGGTTTAAATTGCTGTCTGGAGGACAGTGATTTTTCTTAAATACAGGTGTACACAGGGACTCAACAATCACTCAGATTAAACCTCTGTCTGGAGAACAGTGACTTGTTTTCCCTAAATACAGAGTGTGTACACAGGGACACAACAATCACTCAGGTTAAATTGCTGTCTGGAGAAGAGTGATTTTGTTTTCCTAAATACAGGTGTACACAGAGATTCAACAATCACTCATTAAATCTCTGTCTGGAGAACAGTGATTTTTCTCAAATACATGTTACGTAGGGACATGACAATCACTTAGGTTAAATTGCTGTCTGGAGAATAGTGATTTTTCCCCTAAATCCAGGTGTGTACACAGGGACACAACAATCACTTAGGTTAAATCACTGTCAGGAGAACAGTGATTTGTTTTCCTAAATACAGGTGTGTATGCAGAGACACAACAAGCACTCAGGTTAAATCGCTGTCTGGAGAACAGTGATTTATTTTCTAAATACAGGTGTACACAGGGACTCAACAATCACTTGGATTAAATCTCTGTCTGGAGAACAGTGATTTGTTTCCTAAATATGGTTGTACACAGGGACACAACAATCACTGGGGTTAAATCACTGTCTGGAGAACAGTGATTTTTTTCTAAATACAGTTGTGTATGCAGGACACAACAACCACTTGGCTTAAATTGCTGTCTGGTGAACAGTGATTTTTCCTAAATACAAGTATGTACACAGGGACACAACAATCCCTTGGATTAAATCGCTGTCTGATTTTTTCCTAAATACAGGTGCATGCAGTCACACAACAATCACTTGGGTTAAATCGCTGTCTGGAGAACAGTGATTTTTTCCCTAAATACAAGTGTATTGCAGCGACACAACAATCACTTGGGTTTAATCACTGTCTGGAGAACAGTGATTTCTTTCCATACAAGTGCACACAGTCACACAACAATCACTTGGGTTAAATCGCTGTCTGGAGAACAGTGATTTTTTCTCCTAAATAATGTGTACACAGGACACGACAATCACTCAGGTTAAATTGCTGTCTGGAGAACAGTGTTTTTCCTAAATACAGGTGTGTACAGAGGCACAATAATCACTCAGCTTAAATTGCTGTCTGGAGAACAGTGATTTTTCCTTAAGTACAGATATGTATGCAGGGACACAATAATCACTCGGGTTAAATTGCTGTGTGGAGAACAGTGATTTTTTCCTAAATACAGGTGTGCACATAGTCACGCAACAATCACTCAGATTAAATCACTGTCTGGAGAACTGTGATATTTTTTCCTAAATCCAGGTGTGTACAGGGACACAACAATCACTCAGGTTAAATCACAGTCAGAGGACAGTGATTTTTTCTTAAGAAAAGACAGGGCACTTACCCACTGAATTTGATAAGAAGAAACTGTGCCTTCTAAACTGCTCCTACTACCTCCCCAGCCCACACACATCACCAAACCACAGCTTCTAACAGAAAGCTTAATACTGCAAATAAACAATACAGGACAGAGAAAAGCAATACAAATAAAATCACTGTGTGTGCAAGAGCATTCACAGTAACAGTTCTGAAGCAATCTGACAAACAAAATGCTTATTTATATTGCGCTTTTAGATTTGACTCTAAGTTGCAGCACAAGCTCTTCTCTCTAAGCCTCTCTCAAACACAGTACACTCACAGAATGAGAAAACTAGCTTCTCACTGACTGTTCAGCAACATATGACCTCATATCCACTGTTTCATTGCAAACTTCTACTCTTATGCTGAACTTGATGATGAAGTTCAAGCTCATGAATCTGGGACACCTGTACCATTAACTGTAACAGGAATCAAAGTTTTGACTTTGAAATTTTGCAAACCCACCCAAAAATGCTTGAAGAGGAACTTTGTGGGGCAGAGCACTTCTTGGAATAGTCAAAATCCATGAAATGTTATGCAGAGTGAATTTGCATGTGGGAAGGAGCACAGACCTGGGCATCAGGGTAATGCAATGTGCATGGTGTGTGGCTGTCTAGAGATGCAGGCCAACATAGCCCAGATAGATAGCTGTTATTGCGTACCCACTTTTGTGCATAGGCCCCATTATTAACACAACCTGTATTAACACAAACATATTATGCAATTACATACTGACCAGTCATGGAGATGTATGTCCCAAGAGATTTCAATACATTTTCATATGTTAGGTATTTAAGAGTTTAAACAAATGTTTCCTTCCCCAACCGTCTATACCAAATGTCCCTTACTACCAACTGAGAGGAGTGCTGATGAGTTTCTACTTCACTGCCTGAAAGTAATACAGCTATTAATTTTTAAGGGCAGTCAAGTCTTACTTTACCTTTGAAATCATTTTCTTTTCCTTTTTCTAGTCACAAGATTTTTAATCTGAAAGTACTAGCTGCGATATATGGAACAGTACTCTGCAAAAGGGTAGCATAATGAGTTCTAGTCCTTTTCCATCTCACCAGCATTATAACCTCACTGATTATCACATGACAACTGACCAATAAGAACTACTCACCTACTGCCAGATTGGTCACTAGTGATTGGTCACTGGTCTGTCTACTGTTTTGATGCTACTAGCTCTTTAATGAGCAGGTGCTCTATATTTAGCTAACAATTTGCATTTGCAGTCTGTATAACAATGGCAAAACTAGCACTGATTTAAAGATGTAGCCTCTTTTAATCTTGTTTGTGAGATTGTGAAAATGACTTTATGGCTCTACTATTAAACACAACAGTGTTTGACAACAAGAATGGATGCTTCTTTCCTAAACAAGAGGTAGTAATGTTGATTATGAGAAATACAAGCTAGGTATAAAGCTTTAATAACAGAGTCCTATAGTGTTGAGAAAGATAATGGTAGTATTGCTTTGTTGTTAGAGAGCCAAGCAGCATTTTAAAGTTTAAGAGACTTCATCAGATGGTGATGAGCTATCTTCCAAGTTTCTATGGTATAGGTGCACAACTCACAGGACACCTTTAGAAACCATCCTTTCCACATCACGATTCTACACTTTAAATGTAATAACAAGGTACAGGTGTAAATGTGCAAATAGAGATCAAGCAGAAACATAGCCCAGTTTATGAGCCTCTAATGAAGTTCTGATGCAACTCTGAAAGCACAGACACAAAGACAGCTCATGCATTCAGGGAATAAGGCAATGCATACATAACCCTTTAGCCCTCAGACTGGAAAAAGGATTCTATGGGGCCCTCTTGGATGTAGAGGAGGCTAGCCAGTAATCAGTGATTTAGTTGTGTTAGGCAGGAAACAGGGCACCACTTCAGATATGGCATTAAACATATTTCAGCATAAAGAACTTTTCATTGTCCACTCCATCAAACTAGTCAAGCAGCAGAGGGTTTATTAAAATGTCTGCAACATAAGAGTCATTGCTTTATACTGCTGGAGGGCAGCTCTGTAGTACATGATCATCTCAAGCACTTCCCAGCACTATCACCTTGCATGGTTACAGGTTGTAGTTTGTTTTGCTACAGGTATCTTTCTCTCTTTCTCTTCCAGGCTTTAAATTTTCCTGGGATGTTACACACAGCTACGTTCCTCCTGGTTTTGCATCAGCACATTATTGTCAAAAATTCCAGTTTAAGAGAGCATTCGCTCTTTGGTGCTTACTTTCTGTTTATCCCTGTGGGAACATTTTCCTCCTTATTCTGTGCACCTTCCCATTTCTAGAAGGCTGCCACCATTTCTTTAATATGCTCAACTTTTTTTCTCCTGGTGAATTCTTTTCAAGTACTGTCCTGGATCTCTAATAGTAGATTACTTGGCTCTCTTGCGCTAGATAACATTACATATAGAATCCAGAAAACAGAGTGCACACAAGGAGTGCGGTGTAAGGAACAACTCAGAAAGTGAAATGCAAAGCTCAAGCACACACAAATGTATAAGAAGGACAATGCAATGATTCAAGTTAAGACGCCATTATTTAATAAAAATAAAAATTGAGAACACAACCCCACCTGCCTGGCATGTTTCAGACCTTCATCCTTTATCAAAGACTGGGACACAGCAAACCAACAAGCTCATACATAGGTCAAAACAAGCATGTGATCTATGACACCATGTGATGCTCTCATATAGAAAAACAAGTTTTCCTTTTTAATTAAATTAATTAAAACAGTGAATACTCATTTTATAAATATATGCAAAACCAATCACAAGGTGCAGATGCAATAGAATATAAAACTATTTAAAAGTGCATGGAAAGGCCAAGATTGGCATGGAAAAAGGGAGAAAAAAGGAAGCAGGCTTGGGTGGGGGAGATAAAGAAACAGAATAAAAATAATATTTAATTAATTGAATTAAAACGAAACACTTTTTAATATATGAGAGCATCACATGGTGTCATAGATCACATGCTTGTTTGCACCTACAGTATATAGAGGCTTGTTGGTTTGCTGTTCCTGGCCTTTGATAAAGGAAAAAGTCCGAAACATATCAGGTGGGTTGTGTTCTCATTTTGTCATTTTTTATTAAATAGTGGAGTCTTAACTTGAATCATTGCAGCATCCTTCTTATGGGCTTGCGTGTGCTTGGAAATTTGCATTTCAATAACATTACTTCTACTTTTCACAGATCCATAAAATGAACTGTACTAGTCTGAATCTCATTCCTTTTGGAAACAAAATCTGGTCATATCTGATAGGGCTGCAGCTAAATAATTTGAGGTAAAATTATTGAACAGTACCAAAGTTACAAGCATACATTCACAGAATGTAACATAGGGTCATAAGTTTGTTGTTTTGTAATGTTTTACACCACATTTTCAACATAGCCTTGTTATGACTCTGCCTCATGAAGAAGGGCAGAGAAAATGTTCAGTTTCTGATCTAAAGAAAGATTTTGCATAGGGACTGTGAAATCAACTTTAAGGATGCAAAAAAAACATTTTGTGCAGGAATTGAAATGTGACAGTTGTCACATTCATGAGGTACTGTAAAGAAATGGCTATGTTGAAAATCTGGGGAAATATATTGAATATTACCAAACTTATGTGCCTGCATTTGCAAAATTCAGCATAACCTTATAAATTTAAAAATATATATTTTTACACTAAATTTAGAACATAGCCTTCTTATGACCCTGCCTCATGAACAACTGCAGAGAAATTTTCAACTCATGCCCAAAGGTGATTTTGTGTAGGGACTGCAGAATTACCTTTCAGGGTGTTAAAAACCCATTTTGGTAAGGATTTGAACAATGACAGCCATCATATTCACGAGGTGCTATAAAGATATGGCTATGTTGTAAATTTGGGGTAAAAATATTGAAAATTACCAAAGTTATGAGCCTGCACATGCAAAATTCAAAGTATGCACAATACTTTGTTTGTTAATATTTTTACACCAAATTTTCAACATAGCCTTCTTATGACCCCACCTCATGAACAAGGGCAGAGAACATTTTCACTTCTGCCTGAAAAGTGATTTCACACAGAGACCACAAAATCACCTTTTGGACATATTTGCCTATTGTCAGTACAATTGTTCATGAGGTAGGGTCCCAAAAAGGCATGTTGAAAATTTGGGCCAAGAATATGCAAAATGGCCAAGTTATGCCACTAAGTTCTAAACACCATTGAAATACATTGAACCGCATACCTGTTTCTTTAGTTTGTGGTCTAACTTTGAAGACTGAAGATGTGTCTTTGGTCCAGAGAGGATTACAGCATTGGACCCCAATGGGTAAGTAAAGACTTGGGAGGTGGGATGTGGGGTGGCGAGTGGGAGGGTTGGGTGGGGGACTGTAATTGCTGAAAAGACATTGACAAGTGGCTTTCTTTTACAGGTCTAAAAAAAAACAGCCAAGGATTCCTGCACTGAGGGATTAGGCACCCCAGTGTCACTGTTACATTTCTGGGGAGGAGTGGGGTGGTGGGTGCTGAGAGGGAGGATTGGGTGGGTGAGAAATAAAAAAAAACAGACCAAGGATTCCAGCACTGGGTGATTAGGCACCCCAGTATAACTGTTTTGTTTCTGAGGGAGGGAGGTGGGGTGGTAGTGGGTGGGAGGTTAATAAAAATGGACTGAGAATTCCTACTCTGGGAGATTGGGCACCTCTCCCCAGTGTAACTGTTTCATTTCTGAAGGAAGTGGGGTGGAGGGTGTTGAGAGGGAGGGTCAGGTGAGTGGGAGGAAAATTATATATATATATATATACTATATATCTATATATATATATATATATATCTATTATATATATAGATATATATAAATAAAACAAGACAGTATTATCTGTAATGATCACGGCAGAACATAGCACAATCTGCAAGTCCAAGTGACCACTCACCTATATTGTGCATGTGCAACCAATAAGTCTGTGGTAATATTTTTTTTGTTACTTTTCCTACCAGTTTCATGTCTTTTGAGGTAGCCATGCAAGCTGCTTCTTCTTGATCTGCTGGAATGTTTCCTGAATACTTCTGGGATTGATGCCAGTTAGACCTAAGACCTTCAAATGTGTATTGGCTTTATAATCACCCAGTGACTGCCTTTTAAGAAGAAAATTGCCATACACCAAGTACGAGAAAAGTGACCACTAAGAGAAATGTGATATTGGCTGGTGATGGAGGGCAAACACTTTTCAAAGCAGCTTTCACAAGCAATTTCAGTTGGATGCTGTAACTAGATTATGACTAAGATCCTGGGCTCTTAGTTTTAGTTCTAGGTCTAACTGATATAATTCTGAGAGGCATTCTGCAAAAGTTCCAACAGATCAAAGGCAACAAAGGAGCTGCATGGCAGAGAAATGTGAAAATAAGATCTTGCCACACATACAGGAACAGAACACTAAAAGCAATCAGAGAAACGAAGCCCAAATGCACATGTGTTTTATAATTTTGCATGTCTTTTTCCTTTAAACTGTAACTGCCTGCTCCTTTATAGCCTCTAACTCCTCACATTTCCTATCTGACTTGCTTATTCACAGCTTTTTACACATTCTGTTTTTCAGCACAGTTCTGTAATCCTTCCCTTGCAGTCTCTCTAATCTTAACAATGTAATTTAATAGCCCAGCTTTGAGTATGGGGCTATACATATGTGGCACAGCCTTCATATAATAGTGCTAGAATATCCCACCTTCTAAGAGATATAGCTAACATAAACATGTGATGATTATTATTTTACTATCCATGCAGCTGTTGAAATATAAAGGCCAAATTCCAACCCATGTACAGGTTAGAACAATACCAACCATATTAGTAAATGTATCTCTTCTCCTACTTGCCAGTGTTGTTTATTCACATGGGTGTCAGGGGCATACTCAGTGTAATTTATTGAGTGCAGTAAAAGCTGGAAAATCTGGGTCAACATGAGCCTTAGGCCAGGGCAACAAATACAAACAGAGCCTGGTGTACATGAAGAACATTTTCTCATCTTCTTGGATGCTTTAGTTTGAGTTTTGAATGATCTTTGATAGAAGTGTGGGTTCTAAACTTAGAGGCCATGATTGTACGAATGACTCGATCAAGTATGTATGCATAGTGCTGGTGTGCATGGACTTCTGTAAGACTGGCAACTTTGATATGGTACAGAGTCTTAGCACGATATATCCTAAACATTGTAACTAAAAGCCAGCCAACTTTGTCTGACTGGTGGTGTATTAGATAAAATAAAATGCTGTGAATCTGTTAGGATCATTGGCTTACTACATATTGTAGACTGAAATGAGGGTGGTGCAATGTTTGCATGGCAGAGCAGCATATAGAGTCATATAAGTTGTCAGCAGATAAGGACCACTTGGCCCACTCAATCTGCCCTAAATTTCTCTGCCTATAGTGCAAATGTAGACCCTACTTGTACTCCGGTTGACACCCCTCTCTTGCCTCTAAGATTTCCTTCTGTCTGCCCATGCATTCTTAAATTCTATGACCATTCTAGCCCCACCACTTTCTTTGGGAGGCTGTTCCAGGCGTGCATCACCTCTCCAAGAAGAAGTACCTTGTCATGTTTCCTCTGTGCATCCCCTTCAGCTTCATATTGTGACCCCTTGTTCTTGAGCATCTTTTCCTTTGGAAAATGATCCCTTCCTGTACCCTGTTTATTCCTGTGAGGTACTTGAATGTCTCTATCATATCCCCTGTTCCTCCTGTCTTCTAGGGACATATATGTAAATCCTAGCTTTTCTTTTTAGGGCTTCAGATGCAGGCCCTGCACCATTTTGCTGCCCTTCTTTGCACTGCCTCCATCCTACCCATGTCCTTTCAGAGATGGGACCTCCAGAACTGTGCACAGTACTCAAGGTGGGGTCTCACTAGAAGCCTGTACAAGGGCATTATTACATCCCTCTTTCTGCTGGTGATATCCCTCTGTATGCATCTAAGCATTCTGTTACCTTTGCCACTGCCTTGTCATACTGTTAAACTACCCTCAGGTCATCAGAAATTATAACCTCTAGCTCTCTTTCCTGTGTTGTGACTGCCAATACCCCCTCCTGAGTTAATATGCTGCTCATGGGTTTTGTTGCCCTAAGTGCATAATTTTGCACATTTTTGTGTTGAATCTTAGCTGCCAAACTCAAGACCATTCTTCTTCTTTAGATCATCCCTCATTCTTTTATTTCCCGTTGTGCCTAGTCTGTTGCAGATTTTTGTGTCCTCCACTAATAGGCACAGCTTCCCATCAGCCCTTCTGCAATGTCTCTGTTAAAGACATTGAAGAGGACTGGACTGAATACTGACCCCTGTGGCCCTCTGCTAGTCACCTTGCCTCCCCAGAGTGTACTCAGTTTACCACCAATCTTTGTCTCCCATCACTAAGCCAACTCTATACTCATTTTACTATTTTGGGACCTACCTTCTAGACTACCCAGTTTGTTTACCAGCTTTCTATGTTGAATGGTGTCAAAGGCCCTGCTGAAATCAGATAGCCCATGTCTACTGCCCCTCCTGGTCCACTTCCTTTGTTACCTAGTCAAAGAACTCAATCAAGTTTGTCTGACAGGACCTCCCAGTCAATCCTTGTTGCCTTGGATCTTGTAGACCTCTGGTAACAAGGTATTCTCAATCCTTTCCTTCAGTGGTGATTCCATTACTTTGCCCACTACTGAAGTCAGGCTGATAACCTGTAATTTCCCACCTCCTCCAGATTTTCAAATTTGGTTTGTGTTAATGGAGTGGGGGGTAATAGTTCTGTCAACTCTTGAATGCAAGTTTAAAATCCTGCTCCACCCATGCTTATCCACGGTACCTTCTGAGCTCACTTTCCTTCACTGCACAGAGACACCTCATTCAGATATCAAACTTGTACTACAACCCATTGCAAGGACTGAGTGCTGTGCTCGCATAATGCTCTGTTTTCACTGAATTGGACTTTCTAAATATTTCCATCTTTGAACAAACATGCAATTTTTTCAGAGAACAGCCCTGTTTTGTATGACTATGATTATGAGGAGGCAGATGAAATATCAGAAGAGAATGGTAAGATAATTTCTATAATACTGCTATTGTGATGACATTCACATTGTTAAAATGAATGGCTGGTCCAGTGGCACCACCAGTAGCATAGTCTGGTATCACATAGAAACATAGACTTTGATGGCAGATCAGGACCGCTTGGCCCACCTAGTCTGCCCATTTCCCTACCTAGAAGATAAGCTGCAGATCCTATTTAAGCAACAGCCTATTTCTTCCTTCCCACCACAACTAGGGACTTGAGTTCAAGGGAGGAGGTGGGGTGTTACACCAGTACCTCCTATGGTCAGGATCATTGGAAAGTTGTGGAAAAGTTATCAAAATTGAAGAGATTTTTGCAAAATGCATGGGGAAATTGTAGAATTCTGCTATAGACTCTGAATGCTCCATAATAAATCTTCAATTATTTTTGCAGTATATATTAGTCAGCATAAACTGCTAAATGAATACTCTGTCACTTGAATATGTTTTAAATATGAAGGAAAGCTTGTACTCCTAAAATGGATACTAAACTGATCAATGTGCTGCCTGTCTCCCAAAATTTACAAACATCTGCCTCATACAGAGCTAACTAGATTCTATTTAGTGATCCACAGAAAATCAATATGAAATAAATCCAGAATCAGCAAATGTTAACTGTTTCTGAATGTTGAATAATGAAGCCTGATCAACAGTTATTTACAGTGCTCAGTCAACTATTCACCCACTTTGGTGCAAAAAAAAAAAGCAGGTAGAGTGGAGAATCGAGTTTTAGTAAAAGAAAATTATGTTGTTAAAATGTTTACTGTTCATAATTTGCACTGTATGTACTATACAATGTTTTTTAAATCACATATACAACATTAACTCTGGGGTTATTTGGGCTGGCAGTATAGCCTAGAGGTTAGAGTAACAGCTGTGTGATACTGTGTGACTCTGAGCAAGTCACCCAACCTCCCAGGGCTCCTGGGGCACCCCTAAAACAGGTACATGTGCCTAGTGGGCCTTACTGGTTACCAAAGTATAAAACATAATAACAAAAAATCATACCAATGTATTTTAACTGCAATATACAGTAGTCAGGGTACCCTGTAATGTACCTTTGTTTTACTCGGCTACATTGATTTTAGTGAGTTAAAGATAAATGTTCAGATACAGTTTGTGTGTTTTATAAGCTTGTTTTGAGACTTTAGTCACGTTTTATTGTAGTCTTTGCACATGAGCATCTAGGTGGTAGGTTGTTAAGAGCAGGATCACTGCTACCAATTAACCTATTCAAGTTTATAATCAACAGGGTCATCCTAAATCCTCAGCCATTTGAACCAAAATTAGTCTGAATGAAAGTATGTTCACAAGGAAAACCTGCCCTACCACTTACAAGAAGACTTCATTTGTTATGCGCCCATTTATGTGAATGGGATCATTTGCACCTTTTCTCCCACCTGCTGTTTCAGTCTTTATGGTGACAAAATGTTTTCTGATAGACTGCTTCAACACAAACCAAATGTTAATTGTTTAAGTGTACAGTACTTATGCTTGGCCAGTGTATTCTTAAACCAAACCAGACAAGGTTTTAAATGAAATTAGTGTCACATAAAACCCGTCCCACCTTGCACTGCATTATTTTGGCCAAACCAAAGTCTACATGTAAAATTAGCAATATGTTTGAGAGTCGTTTATTAAAAAGTTAATACTTTTTATACAATTCAATTTAAAACTGAAAATTGCAACAAACTGCGTAACGTCAGTTTTGTGGAGAATAGTGAAAAATGTGGATTCAAGCTAAAACTGCTGGGCAATTTTCCAGTACCCTGTCTATATCAGTCATGTGTGTGACTTGGTAGAGTAGGTGACCACAAACTGCCAGCTAGGCCATATCAAGAAAATAGGGACTTGAGGTGTCTGCTATCATAGAGGAGGTGGGTAAGCACATTGAGAAGGACAGGTAAAGAAGTCAAACTGGTAGTTTGGATGAAGACTTCAGACCTACCCACACATTACAAGGTCTTCACAGCTTAGCCCAATCTCCTAGCCACCATCCAGCCACATGCTGTGTCCAACCAATGAAAGAAGGGGTTCGCTGTGTAAAGATAAAATGGAGGCCTCTGATTATGATGCTTGTGGGTGAATCTGAGGAGGTTTCAGTTACACACATATTGTTCAGACATCATAAAACTTTATTTTATTCAGGTACATATGGTTGGATACAAAATTCTATTTACAACTATTTAAAAATAATTTGGCCATTAGCTTCTGAAGAAGGACTGGTTGGTCCAAAAGCTAGAGCACTTTTTCTTGTTGTTACATCTATGTTGGTCCATTTAAAGGTATCAAATAATTTGCTTCTGGATCTTAGCTATTTAAAGACTTGCCAAGGATATAAGAGTGCCTGAAAAAAGTGAAGTGGTGCATAGCCACTCCACACTCACTGTGCTCCCCACCGGATGCATGAACCAGGGCACATCCCCTAAACATAGAAACATAGACTTTGACGGCAGATAAGGACCACTGGCCCACCTAGTCTGCCCATTTCCTACCTACAGGATAGGCTGCAGATCCTAGTTAACCAACAGCCTATTTCTTCCTACCCCACCCCAAAATAATTGCCTTATGTTTGTCCCATGTATTCTTGAATTCTCCCACAGTTTTAGACCTCACAACCTCCTCAGGAAGGCTGGTCCATGCATTCACTACCCTGTCTGTGAAAAATACTTCCTCACATTGCCCCAGAACCTCCCCCATCTTTAAATTATGTCCCTTGTTCTTGCAAGTCTCTTTTTCTGAAAGATGCTACCCTCTTGGATTTTGTTGATTCCACTGAGGTACTTAAAAGTTTCTATCATGTCCCCCCTTCTTTCCTCAAAGGTATACATATTAAACTCCTTTAGTCTCTCCTCGTGGCTTCTCTTGCAGACCCTGCACCATTTTAGTTTTCCTCCTCGGACTGCCTCTGTTCTGTCTATGTCCTTGTGGAGATGGGGTCTCCAGAACTAGATGCAGTACTCAGATGGGGTCTCACCAGCTGTCTGTACAGAGGGATAACTACTTCCTGTTTTCTGCTGGTGATGCCTCTCCCTATGCATCCCAGTATACCCCAGCCCTTCCTACTGCCTTCTCACATTGCTTGCTAACCTTAAGGTCATCTGATATGATTACCCTCAAGTCCCTTTCCTTTTTTGTTGTTATTCTACCTCCCCCATTGTGTAATCTTCCCCTGGTTCTTGTTTCCCAGGTGCATTATTTTGCACACCTTTGGATTGAATCCTAGCTGCCATACTTCTGACCATTCCTCCAACCTTGCCAAGTCCCTTCTCATCCTTTCCACACCTCCTTGAGTATTAACCCTGTTGCAGATCTTTGTGTCATCTGCAAAGAGGCATACTTTTCCTTCCAGTCCCTCTGCAATGTCACTTATAGAGACATTAAAAGGACTGAACTCAGTACTGAACCCTCACGGACCCAACTAGCAACCCTCTTTCTTAGAGTGGACTCCATTTACAATTACCTTCTGTGTCCTGTTGTCCAGCCAATGTTTTACCCAGACTACCACCCTGGGACCCCTCCCAGGCTGGTTAATTTGACTATTAATCTTTGTGTGGAATTGTGTCAAATGCCTTGCTAAAGTCTAGGTAGGCCATGTCCACAGCCCTCCCTGGTCCACTACTTTGGTCACCTAGTCAAAGAAATCTATTAGATTCGACTGACATGACCTTCCGCCAGAACCCATGCTGCCCTGGGTCCTGTGCCCCACTGGCCTCTAGGTACTCAACAATTATTTCCTTCAGAAGTGACTCCATTACTTTCCCTACCACAGAGGTCAAACTGATAGGTCTGTAGTTTCCTGCCTCTGTCTTGGTCCCACTTTTGTGAAGAGGAATCACATCCGCCTTCCTCCAGTCCTCGGGTACCACACCATCCTCCCATGATTTATTAAAAGAGTAGTCAGTGGTTTCACTAGTTCCCCTTAATTCTTTTAGAATTCTGGGATGAATTCCATCAGGCCCCATTGCATTGTCCACCTTCAGTTTTAGGAGTTCTTGCAGAACCCTTTCTTCTGTGAAAGGGCTGGGATCGACCCCCTATCAAGAGTGCTTCTGTTAATTGTATTAGGCACTTCCCTCCTCTTTATGAATACTGAGCAGAAATATTCATTCAGTATCCCTGCTTTTTCACTGTCCCTCTGCCCACCCACCATTCATTCTATTCAGCCTCACTATCCTCTCTTTGTCTTTCTACGCTATCTGATGTACCTATAAAGGTTTTATCCCCATTCTTACTGAGTTGGCTATCTTTTCCTCAGTTTGGGCCTTTGATATTCTGACTTCCTTCCCTGATTCCTTCTGCCATACACCCGATCTCCCAGCCACATGGACAGCAACACACAGTGGGCAGGCAGGGGTGTGGTGGCACTACACACAGTCACTTTGGTGCATAGTGCTGTCCACAGGGGTGGGGAGGGCAGTGGAGGTTATGGCAGGGGACCCTGCCATAATTCAGAAAGTGCCAGCATGCAAACAGTTCCCCAGGCTCAGGCATCCTGTGGGACACCCTCTGGCTCAGTAGCATCCCCACCCCATCCGTATGCCTGCCCCCACCACAGTTTTGCATAGAACCCCTCTACCCATGGTCCCCGATCCATCCTGGCCTGTCCAGTCAATCATTGGTGTCCAGTGGACCCCCAACCCTGTGGCACTATCCCCCATCCCCATACCTGTACCCTGCTGCCAGTGCCACAGTCCGGGTGGCCAGCGGCACAACCCTCCCACACCTCCTCAGCTGCTGGCAGTCCAAGTGATGCCTATATATAGTAGCATGCTCTCAGCATCACCATGATGGCAAGTGGCTGAGGAGATGTGGGTGGGTTATGCCACTGGTTATCCTGGGCAGCAGCACCGATGGCATAGAGGCGGGGTTGACCGAGTGTGCCCTACTGGGTGGGGTGCTGCCTTCACTGGGCCAGTGCCCCTTGTGTGATGGGGTGCTACCTTCAAGGGCTATTGCCCTTTGTGTGACAGGGGTCTGCCATCCAGGGGCCAGTGACCCATTGTGTAATGGGAGTCTGCACTGCTGGGGACAGGGCCCTGCTGTGTTCAGGGGCAGTGGGCTGGCATCAGGAACTGGGGTGGGTACCTTGCTGTGTTGGGAGTTTCAGCTGTGCTCCAGGTGGTGGGGAAGCCACCAGAGCAGGCATCTGGCCTGTGGGCATTGTCATTGTCAGTGACCACAGCTGTGCATGCCATGGGTGCCTGTGTGTGATGCAGGACCAGGACCCTCACCTACATGCATGGGGAATCCACTCTGGGACTGATGCTGGGCATCTGATTGGATGCCGGCCTGGGTCCACGACTCTGCCCCCAGCCGCCCTGCATGGACCTGCATGCCTGGGCGGTGCCATGGACAGGTGGTGGCCATATGTAAATGTAGCCTGTGCACACCTGTCACAGAGGTGTGGAGCTCCGAGGTGGGATACATACCTCCAGCACATAATTCCCACCTGTTTGTGCATAGGGCCCATTGAGCCTTAGCTCCATTTTACTGTACTAGTGTGCTCTGTACAGTGTGTGGACATTACATAGGAGCAGCATTCACAGATGCTGAGTGCATGCTAACAGTTACAGTGATGCTCAGTGATAGGTCCCACCATGTCACACCATGTTAATCAGTAACACTCAGAAAATCCAGTCAACAATGGATAACCCTACTTTAAGTTCAGTTTTTATTTTTATTTAAACCTTATTGCATATATAAGTAATACTTGTAAAGCTTGAGCCACAGAGGAAATGCTAGAATGTGTATTGTATTACATTACTGCAGAGACTTTGCAACCCCTTCCCGACGTGAGTTATATCATAGGGGAAAATCATTAAGAAGTATAGTAACAAGTGAACTATAAGGCTAGCCTGATATTTACCATATAGCAAGGAAAGATTATTGAAAGACCTCAGATTAATGGTCCCTGGGACCAGTGTACCCACCCAGTTAACAAATGAAAAATAAATAAATAAATGAAATTATCTCCTGTGGCCGAATAAAGGTCTGCACCATCATAAAAGTGTAATCACAGACTTTGTGCAATAACCCAGTTTCATCACAGAAAAGTCCAGGGCCTGATATTCAGAAGTTTGTGTGGACACTAACTAGTGTTTGCCTGTGCAAACAAGGTTTTGTGTTGGAGCCCAATATTCAAAGGGTTGGTTGTGCTGGCAAACAGGTTAGTGCCCGCCCAAACTACAATGTTGAGGCTTTGCAAATGGGTGGAAGGGGACAAGAATATTAGCACAAGCTGATATTCTGCTGACTTGTGCTGCACTATAGGGTTTAGCGTGATCCTTCTGCACACTGCAAATACTGCTTAACAAAACCCCTCTTAGTCCGTGCAAGCACAATGATTGCCAGAGGTACTGCAGCAACTGATCTGGGTGTCCGGTGGGGAGCATACCCGCCACCCCTGTGGTCTGTGGCACCCTCCAGATGCTGAGATGGGTATGCATGAGCATATCCCTGGTGGCTAGCAGCCCCTCCTACTGATCGCTGTCCCTGTGCCCACTAATGGGATCCCTGGCGCCTAGTGGTTCCCCCACAATACATAGCCCGACATTCAGTAACCTGATTCCTGGTGCCTAGTGCCCCTCCACTGATAGTCAGGGGCCACACATACATAGCTCCCCAAGTGCCCATCTGTCCCACCCCTGAACCTGTCCCACTATGGGTAGTAGATATCCGTGGTGTCCAGTAATTCCCCATCACTGATCCCTGGCCTCATTCCATCAACAGTATTCAGTTCTGTGCCCAGGCTGTAGGGCACCCATCATGTGCAGGGACAGACAAACAGGATTCCAGGTGTATCCATTCCCCTGCTCACCGCTGCTGCCACTATTTCAGCAGCAATCCCTGGCATCTAGTGGCCCCCCACACCCCACTATGGCACTGAACACCATCCAGCCTCTATTCCCTTACCAGCAACTCCTGGCCACAAGAGTGCAAGACAGAGACCGCACAGCCTCACGCACACCTCTTCAGCTGGCTACCATATGTCCACACTGGGAATGCACATCTTATTTATTGGCCTGGGTGACATGCTGTATCCTATAAATAAGGCACATGCCCCCCTGCATGGACATATGGTTGTCAGATGAGGAGGTATGCAGAGGGCAGTACCAGTCACCTTATGTACTACTGCAGTACCTTAGATGCTGGTAAGGGATGGGGTTGTGTGGGTGTTCAGTGCCACAGTGGGGTGTGGGGGCTGCTAGTCACTAGAGATTGTTGCTGAAATGCTGGTTGTATCGTGATCAGGAAACAGATACACTGGGAATCCTGTTTGTCTGTCCCTGCCCTTGATGGGTGCTCTACAGTCTGGGCACAAACTGGCTGGTGCTAGAACAGGCTAGGGATCAGTGATGGGGGACCACTGGATGCCAGGGATATGGGACCCACAGGAAGGTATGGAAGAGCTGGGAGGTGGTCCAGTATCTTGCAGCTTGGCTTCAATGCCAAGAAATGCAAAGGTATGCATACTGGACCAAGAATCCCAGGACAGAGAATTACCTGGGTGGAGTCAGAGTATCTGTATCAGAGGAGGAGAAGGACCTGGGAGTGATGATCACTAGTGACCTGAAGCACTCCACGAAGTGCAAGAAAGCAGCAGCAAAGGCAAACAAGATGCTGGGATGCATAGCTAGAGGGATCAGTAGTAGGAGAGAGGTGGTTATACTGCCCTTGTACAGGTCACTAGTAAGGCCGCATCTAAAGTATGGAGTTCAGTACTGGTGCCCACACCTCAAAAGGACATTAACCTGCTGGAGAAGGTACAGAGGAGGGCTACAAAGATGATAGCCAGTCAGCAGGGCAAGGCATTAGAGGAGAGACTGAGGACACTGAACATGTAATCCCTGAAAGACAGAGAGAGAGAGAGAGGGAAATGACTGGGACATTCAAGTACCTGAAATGGATAAATAAGGTTGATAAGGAGAGTCTCTTTAAGTGAGTAGCAACCATATCACAAGGGGCACAATCTTAAGCTGGAGGGTGGGAGGTTTAGAAGGGAGGTCAGGAAACACTTCTTCACAAAGAGGGTGGTGGACACTTGGAATGCGCTGTCAAAGAGGTCATCTCGTTGAAGACAGTGGACAGCTTTAGAGAGGCTGGGATAGGCATGGGGAAGTTAAGAATCATTGGTAGGGAGGATGGGAGGAGTGGGAGGGAGGGCAGGGACATTACCTCAAGCTGTGGACCCTGCAACATGAGCAGACTTGACAGACCAAATGGCCTTCTTCTGCTGGATTCTTTGTATGTTCGTATGTATTTACTATCAGTAGCGGGATGGGACAAGGGTGGGACACTGGGCACTTGGGGCCTATGTATGTGGCTACCCAGTGATCATTGGGGACCACTAAGCATCAGGGATTGGGATCCTGAATGTCGGGCTGTGTTATGGAGGGTGGGGACCACTAGGCACCAGGGATTGGGTTCCTGAATGTGGGGCTGCATATCAGAGGTTAAGAGGACCACTGGGCACCAGGGATCAGGTTCCTGAATGTCAGGCTGTGTATCAGAGGGTGGAGGAACACTGCACATGCTTGGGACCAGGAAAGGAGGGGACCATGATAACACCACCACTTCCCATGCAAATGGGCTCATAATGGGAATGCAAATTGCCCCTTAGTGCCTTGCATGCCCAATGGGCTCATTTGCATGCGTCCTCTGACTATTGAAAATAGCACTCTGGCACTATCCACTCTAGTGGCTCTATTCCCTGCACAGCAGGAATACCTGTTGAGGTAACATACTTGCCACATGGCTTTAACATGGCTCCATATTCAGTCAGATAGCACGGTGTGCTATCCGACTGAACAGAGCGCCTCAGACTCGTGAGCGATCACAAAGTGCATCACAAACATTTGCATTTTGCTTTGTCCCTTTCGAATATCAGGCCCTAGTTATTTTTTCTAAATGCATTTTAATTATAAAGTTGCATAGCAATACATATTCAGTGCTGGGGATATGATAACTACAAGCATGTTAGTAGAATGTTAAAGTCAAGAAAACATGTTTAAGTTCCTCTCCCCAGTACAGCATTGAGAATGAGGGTTACTTTACTACTATACCAACAGTGGGTTCCAGTGGAGGACATAGAGAGGCATCAGCAGGCAACCCAACCACCATCAACCTCTCCTAGGCCCCAGGCTCTCTCCTGACGCTTTCCCACGATACAAGAAGTAGTTTTCCCATCAAGGTACAACGGTATCATCATTTAGCATTACATACATCACCCATATGTTCCACCTGAAGTAAATATGTCAAGCCTGTCATTTAAGCCAAATGTAATTTTTCCCATTTTGTAGAGCTCATTCAATGTTGCCTCCCTGGCCCATGTGGCAGGTGATTGCATGTGAGCCATTTCCTCTGATTTCTGTCTGAAACGGTCGGGCAGGCACACATGGCTGGGTGATTTGCTGTTCTATGTGATTGTCTTTTGATAAAATGACAATGGAGTCTGAGACTGCAGTTGGTGTCTAATTTTAATTGAGGTGGTGAGTGCCCAATTGTTTGCCTAAAGTAACATTATTTCAATCTGCAAGCCATAACATAGTCAGAAGGGTATTATTTCAATATGCAGCCATTCCAGTCAAATTGGTATTCCAAGTAGATTTATTTATTAAAACAACCTGCAGGGCATGCACATTTATTTATAATGTGAACTGTTTCTAAAATAAATAAATAATAAACTGAAATGGCAATGGAATGGAAATAGGGTGGAAGATTCATCACTCTTCGAGCGGATTGTCAGACCTGTTGGTGTTAGATTTAGTTTGGAACAAGGGGTTCTGTTTGGAAAAACCTCTATTGTCATCAAGGACCAACATAACAGTGTTCTTACAATCTTCTCTCATATAACTGACTAGAAGAAAAATTAGCCAACTCTTACAATTTGTTCATCCTTACAATTTGGAAAATGAAAGCATTCAGTTTATATTGTAAAATATAAATTGCTCTTGTTTTATTTCAAGGTGGCAAGTTTGAGCTTCCTCCTGCTTACAGTTATGATGAGGTATGGAGTGATGACCAATTCCAGCCAGGTCACGGTAGGTAGAATTTATTATGCAAAGTGGAGTTTGATAATGAATGAAGAACAGGCATTGGTCAGTGCCTTAGCGCTTGCTTGCATGTGGTAGTAATGCAGTAGCTAGAGTCAGTAAATTAAAGACATAAATGTTAACAAGTGGCATTGCAGGGACTGGGTGGGAAGGGGTGCCATGGTGGCAGGCGGTGAGTTGGTCCTGCTGATGACTGTGAGCATAGCAGCAAGGTTAGGAGTGAGACGTATCAGCAAGAGCAGCACTCTGAGCTATCACATCTATATTCTCTCTGTCTTTCTCTTTCCTTTTCTTTCCAGAGCAATTAGTTGCTAATTACTAACAGTTGTGTGTAGATAAGGATGACTGTGGGAAGAGAGGGTACAGGGAGCTTCAAAGGAGTTTTGTACATGGTGTGTCTAAAAGCATAGTAGAAAAGGAACTGGCAGCTGCACTAATAAAATTGCATTCTTTAAGTACAAACTGGAAAATGTCTTTGGGTAGGGACATGCAAAAAGGAACACATGCTGGTATTTAAATCAAGAAAGGTGCTCTCTACACCACTGGCTGAAAAGTGGGAGCAGTAGTTTTCTCCATCATTCACTGGGTGAAAAGACTGATACACCTACAGACTGCAGTATGTTACACTACCCAGTTAGATTAGCGCTACCAGAATAGTGCCAGTCAACTAAGCGCTAGTCTGGATAGCGCTACAACACAACAAGCAGGGCTGTAGAGCAGTTATAATATCGCTCCCTGGTCGCTGTCTGTGGTACTGCCACAAGGGCAGGAAAATACTAGGGTGGCTGAGCTGCTCCTGTAGCATGGAGGCTGGGGCATAAAGCAGTTTTGCCAGAAGGCAGTAGAGATCAGGGTTCTAATCCTGACTTCTAACCATTTTGCACACATCTGGACTTTTTACAGGGCTATGGAAACAGTATTCCACGGCCCAACAAATTTAACACCCGTGATCTGCTCCCCCTCCCAGAGTGGAATCTTTAAGTCCTGGGGGTGCAGGGGCAGAGCCCACTGTATTGGGGAGGGGTGTTTAAAGTGATGTCATTCTTGCCATGCTGTTAATGCCGATGGCATTGTGGTCAGCTATGTTCTGACCCAGTGCCGTATGTTACCAACATGTTTTCCTTGCTCTGCAATCAAACATAAAAGGAAGCTAAAAACATTAAAGAAATCATATGCAAATGTAAAATATAAGTAGTGATGTTTTCTAATTATTTGTTAGTTACACTTTTGAAAGTTACAATAATAAATAGAATAATAGGTGAGAGTGTATTACAAGGGAGTAATACATTGAGAGGTTCTGGGGACAAGAGAACCTGAGTAAGCTCAAGAGGTTTTCTTGTCCTTAGAACCTCAAAATGGTATTACTCCTGAGTAATATGTCTCACCCATTTCCATATTTTTTGTAATATAGGATCCAATTTTGAAATTGTGAAGCTATTTGTTCATGGCATGTTGTGAGGATGGGCCGCTACTGCTCTGAGGACTCGATCACTGCGTGTCTGCCGCTGCACTGAGGTCGTTCACCATGTGTCCAAGAACTGCCCCCTCCGGCCTCTGTCTGTCTCTGTAGTTGAGAGTGCTTGACTGTCCGGTGATCAAGTTTGTGGGGAGTCCTACCTTTTTGTTGTTTTCATGTTCAGGGAAGGCAGGATCAATCAGAAAATGTGTTTACTTAAAGAAAAAAATACCGGGAAATAGTAAGGATGAGATAGAAACAGAGAAACATAGACTCTGACAGCAGATAAGGACCACATGGCCCACCTAGTTCTGCCCATTTCCCAGCCTACTGGATAAGCTGCAGATCCTAGTTAACCAACAGCCTATTTCTTCCACCCCCACAAAAATTGCCTTATGTCTGTCCCATGCATTCTTGAATTCTCCCACAGTTTTAGACCCCACAACCTCCTCAGGAAGGCCATTCCATGTGTCCACCACTCTCTCTGTGAAAAATACTTCCTCACATTACCCCTGAGATGTCCCCCTCTATCTTCAAATTGTGTCCCTTGTTCTTGCACATCTGTTTTCTGACAGATGCTACCCTCTTGGACTTTGTGGATTCCCTTGAGGTACTTAAAAGTTTCTATCCATGTCCCCCCTCCTTTCCTCCAGGATAGACATATTAAGCTCCTTTGGTCTCTCCTCATATGGCTTCTGTTGCAGATGTTGCACCATTTTAGTTGCCCTCCTCTAGACTGTCTCCATCCTGTCTACGTCTTTGCGGAGATGGGGTCTTCAGAACTGGGCACAGTACTCCAGATGAGTCTCACCAACTGTCTGTGCAGAGGGATAAGAACTTCCTGTTTTCTACTGGTGATGCCTCTCCTATACATCCCAGTATCCCCACCCATCCCTACTGCCTTCTCAATTCCTTGCTAACCATTAGGTCATCTAATATGATTACCCCTGGTCCCTTTCCATTTTGTTGTTGTTACTGCCTCTCCCCCATTGTGTACTCTTCCCTTGTTTTCTGTATCCAGGTGCATTACTTTGCACGTCTTTGCATTGAATCAAGTTGCTATACTTCTGACCATTCTTCCAACCTTGCCAAGTCCTTCTCATCCTTTCCACCACCTCTTGTGTATCAACCCTGTTGCAGATCTTTGTGTTGTCTGCAAAGAGGCATACTTTTCCTTCCAGTCCCTCTGCAATGTCACCTATGAAGACATTAAAAAGGACCAGATCCAGTACTGAACTCTGTGGTACCCCACTAGTAACACCCCTTCTTCAGAGTGGACTCCGTTCACTATTACCTTCTGTGTCTTGTTGTCTAGCCAATGTTTTACCCAAGCAACCACCCTGGGACCCACCCCCAGGCTGGTTAATTTGCTTATTTATCTTTTGTGTAGGACTGTGTCAAATGCCTTGCTAATGTCTAGGTAGGCCATGTCCATAGCCCTCTGTGGTCTACTACTTTGATCACCCAGTCAAAAAATTGATTAGATTCATCTGACATGACCTTCCACTGTGAGTCAATGCTTCTTTTGGGTCCTGTGCCCCACTGACCTCTAGGTACTCAACAATTCTTTCCTTCAGAAGTGATTCCATCATTTCCCTGCCACTGAGGTCAAACTGACAGGTCTGTTGTTTCCTGCCTTTGTCTTGCTCCCACTTTTGTGAAGGGGAATCACATCCACCCTCCTCCCATCCTCAGGTACCACACCATCCTTTCATGATTAGTTAAAAGGGTAGTCAGTGGTGTCACTAGTTCTTCCCTTAATTCTTTTAGAGTTCTTGGGTGAATCCCATCAGGCCCGTTGCTTTGTAACCTTCAGTTTTAGGAGTTCTTTCAGACCCTTTCTTCTGTGAAAGGACTGGGATCAACCCCACTATCCAGAGTGCTTCTATTGATTGGATTAGGTTACCTACCCTTGTCTTCTTTGTGAATACTGAGTAGAAGTATTTGTTCAGTATCCCTGATTTTTCACTGTCCTCTCTGCCCACCCACAATCCCTTTTATTCAGCCTCACTATGCCTCCCTTTGCCTTTCTATGCTCCCAAATGTACCTATAAAGATTTCAGCCACTTCTAAACCAAGTTGGCTATCTTTTCCTTAGGTTTGGACCTTGTCTAGTCTTACTGCCTTCCCACTTCCTTCTGCTTTAACTGGTACAGTTCTCTGTCCTGTTCCTTCTGTGTTTCCTTAGACTTCCTAAATGCTATCTTTTCTCCCTAACCTTCCCTGCCACCTCTTTTAAGATACATAGTGTTTTTTTCTTTCATTCTGATTTATTTGCTTTACACAAAGGCTTGTTGCCTCTGTGATGGCAGTATTGATGCTTCCCCATTGTTGATCCACCTTCCTTCTTGCCTGTTTGCTAGTGCTTTTCTGAGGCACTCTTCCATTTTGACAAAGTCAGCCCTCCTGAAGTCCAATACCCTCACTTTTGTGGGCTTGACTGTAGCTGAGTTTATTGTGAACCACACTGTTTGGTGGTCACTTGTTCCCAATGGCTATCCACTTCTAGATCTGAGATCCTGTCTTCATCCCCATTTGAGAGTACCAGGTGTAAGACTGCTCCTCCCGAGTGGATTCCAACACTAGCTGTCTGAGGCATGCCCTTGTAGGGCATTGAGAATGACCCTGCTCTTGGATGTAGCTGCAGCAAAGGTGCTCCAGTTAACATCTAGCATATTCAGGTCCCCATCAACAATATCTCCCTTTCTCTGCCATCCTAAGGATGCCTTCTATCACTCTCTCGCTAAGCGAGACAGCCGTCATGTTATTTAAAGTGTTTCACCCACTCACAGACAGAAATGGCCACTCATGAGTTGTGATTTAAAATGTGGATGCTGCTGCCTGATTGACAGTTGGGGGGCATGGCAACCACTGAATGGTGTGGGAGAGCCTGCACTTGTGTTCTTCAGATTTTGAGATAATATTATCGTTCAGCGCTCAGAATAATAGTATTATGGGTTCTGAATGATACTATTATCACCTACAAACAATACTATTATTAGTTTTGTTCTGTGCTGTTTCCAGGATTTTTGAATGCTTTTCTACAGTATTATTTTCAATACCCATATACTACAAGACTGTTAGTTACACTTTTGAAAGTTGCAATAATAAGACTGGTACATCTGTTGAGCATCTCAAACTAAATATGACTTCAAAAGCATCATAAAAAAGATTGTATTGCAGTTTTATAATATTAAGAGAACAGAAGGTACTGAGTTCTTTTGTTTCTGTTTCAATAGCTGGAGAGATGCCTGTAGAGCATTCAGATAATTTACAGTCATGTTTCAGTACCCAAGAACATTCTGCTGACTACTGTAATGCAGGAGATGAAATAAATACAGATGACTATCCATGGAAATGAAGCTCATGCAGGTAAGCTAATAATTGTAAAAGTATTACTTTTTCTGGATAGTTAATGATAACAATCACCCTGCCCCTGTAATAATGTATTATTTACTAAGTGATAATCAATGTACAAGATTTGTTCCTAATCATTAAATCGTCTGTGTATTCTCTAGAAAATTGTAACAATCAACAAATGTATGTTTGTAAAACTACATTCTGAAGTAAAGACCTATGGCCAGATACTCAAAGTACTTGTGCACACAATGTGGTCATTCATGCAGAATTAAACTCTTGTGTCTTGGGCAGAACATTGTATGTCAGAATTTCTAGAGACAGTACATCATCTAAACTTGCAACAGTGATAGCATATGGGGTTGTCCCTGTAAATGCAGGGTAGGCACACTTACTAAAAATGCCAGCAGAGTAGACCCGTGGTCTATCGAGTCTGCTCGAGACTCAGTACACTGAATGGGCACCACAACCTTCCTCTTGCTTCCTCCCCTATCCCCCTTCCTCCGGTCAGAGTTCTCCCCAGACAAGTAGCCCACCTCTTCATCCCCTCCTGTACCTGTCCCAGCCTCTCTTGAATCCCTTCACTATAGGCACCTCCCCAGTTCCTCAGGCAGTGCATTCCATGGTTCCACCACCCTCTCAGTGAAGTATCTCCTCCTCCTTTCCCCAAGTCTCCCACCATCCAGCCTCCAACCATGCCCCTAGTGGCCCCTCCCAATTGAAAGATCCCATGTAGGTGTACCTTATTTACCCCTTTAGATACTTGAATACCTCAGTCATATCCCCTCATCTCTTCTCCCCTCCAGAGAGAACAGGTTGAGCTCCTCAAGTCTCGCCTCATAAGTCCTATCCCCAGATCCCAGATCATCCTGGTTGTCTTCCTCTGAACCCTCTCCAGGAGTTTACTATCCTTCCTGGGGTGCAGGTGCCAAAACTGTCACGCAGTACTCATGGTGTGGTCTGACAAGGCAAATGTACAGTGGCATAATCCCTCCCTATTTGTTGGGTGATCCCCCTGGTGATGCAGCCCAGCACTCTATTTGCCCTGGCTGTGGCTCTTCTACACTGTTCTGAGTTATTCATTCTGTCATCCACCAGCACCCCAAGTCCTTCTTCCCACTTGAGACCTGCAATATGTCCCGTCATAGGGTGTACACCTGACCTGGGTTTCTTTGCCACAGGTGAAGCACCTTGCATTTGTGGTATTGAACCTTAGCTTCCAGGTTTGTGACCATCTCCCTAGAACATCCAGATCTCCTGCAGGGCAACCCTACCCTCCTCCCCATCCACAACCACCCCCCAGCTTAGAGTCATCTGCAAAGAGACTAATTTCACTCCTAATCCCTCCCTGATATCAGAGATGTAGGCATTAAACAGGAGCGGTCCCAGAATCTATCCCTGTGGGATCCTGCTAATGACCCCCAGAGGATGAGACTACCCCCACCACCTCCCACTGGGTATGAGCAGATAGCCAGCTTCCAATCCATGCCCCCACCATCTTTCCCAACTTATTCAGCAGACCAGTGTGGGGACCGAATCAAATGCTTTGCTGAAGTCTAGAAAGAGGAGCGTTGACTGGCCTAACCTGGTCGAGTACTGTCATCAGCCATTCATAGAACTCCACAATGTTAGTTTGACATAATCTGCCCAGAACAAAGCCATGCTGGTGATCATCCAGGGATCCCTGCTGCACCATGAACACCCCCAGCCTCTCCTTTCATATGGTCTCCATCAATTTGCCCACCACTGATGTCAGGCTGACTAGCTTGTAGATCCCCACTCTTCCCCGATCCTCCTTTATGGATGGGCACAATATGTGCCTCCTCCAGTCCTTCGGCATGCTCCCTGTCTGTGGAGATGCATTAAAATGGCCTGCAGGGGTTCAAGCTAGGACATCTGCCAATTCCTGGAACACCCTTGCATGGATTCCATCAGGACCGGAACTTTTCCTTTGCAGGGACTGGAGAACTTCCCATACCTTGCTGACAGGAATTTCCACATTCGTGCTTCCAGCCCCTCAGCCGATCCATGTGCCCCCTCCTGCATGGATCAGTTCCTCAGCCCTCTCTGTAACAAGAGGTACCTCAACTTTTAAGACCTCCTGCTGCTTCCACCCTATGTGCCTTTGCATGTGGCACCCCACATCCCTAGTGAAAACCAATGCAAAGTATTTATTGAGTACCTCCGCTTGGTCGCCTGCCTCCTCTGCCCACCTCCCCCATCTTCAACCTGCTGAATTTCCCTTTTACTCTCCTCCTCTCCTCTCCCCAAAATACCTAAAGAACCCTTTCTGCCCCTTCCTGATCCCCTGCGCCAACTTCTGTTCCATTCTTGCCTTGGCCCTTACCACCCTGGTAACCTGCCTGGTCGTGAAGATACCCATCCCTATCCAAGACCCCATCGATCGCTTGTACCTATGGTATGCTGCCCTCTTTCCCTCATCACCTTCTGGACCTCCCTGGTCCTCAAGCATGGTTTCCTAGATCTACCACCCTTGCGTCTTACCCTCGGACAGGACCTGGTAGCCTCCAGTAGCCCTCTCTTGATTATTTTCACCTACTCTCATGTCCATGCCCAGATTTATCCCATCCAAGTGGTCCCTGAAGATATGCCCCATGCTCTTGAAGTCTGCCTCTCTAAAATCAACAATCCTAGTCCTTGTGTGTCCCCCGGTACAGTACAAACCAGACCGTGTCATGGTCTGCCCAAGAAAGTGTTTAAAATATTCATGAACATTTACAAATATTTTGAATTTGCCCCTCTTTCAACAGTGTTATGCAGTGACAGTTTACATTATTGCTGTATTTCATGAATTTTGTATACAATTTTGTTTAACATCATCTATTTTGTTGGTATTGTATTCCATTGTCTCATACATGTGTAATATTTCTTTTCTGTATACTGCACATCATCAAAGTGCATTTTTACTCTTTACTAGTTCCTAATCGGTATTCCCACAGTGATGCTGACTCTCCTATAAGACCTGATGGTGTGGGATATCACAATGTGGATTGTGACATCAGTGCAAAGAATTCTCCTATAAGACTTGATGATGTGGGATATGACAATGTGGATTGTGATATCAGTGCAAGAATTCTTCTACAAAGACTTGACGATGTGGGATATGACAATGTGGATTGTGATATCAGTGCAGAGAATTCTCCTACAAGACTTTATTATGGTGGCTATGACGATGTGGGTTATGACATTAATGCAAATAACTCTCCTATAAGATTTCATGATGTGGGATATGACTATGTGGACTGTGATATCAATGAAAAACAGAAATGTAAATTGTTCAAGCACACTGATTATGAAAATACTGGTGACAGTTAACCTGAAGTGACCTCTGGATATCCATTTGTAATGGTAAGCTAACAACAAAAATAATTAAACATGATACAGTGGTATTAACAACATATGTTTCTGTTACACAGCAATATGATAAACTAGGTGTATGTCTCTTCTGTACTTGCATTTATTTTGCTTTGACTATAACTATTCAAGCTTTTCATTAGTAGTGGAACCATTGCACTAGCAGCTGCCTGGCTCTTTTGCTATACTTTATGTGGAACTAGAGTGCAAATATCGGGAACCAGGATGCAGTAGCCATGTGCTGTCATATGCATGTCTCCCTGCTGTCTCTGTTTAGGGCTGCAGCACTTAGGCAGATATTATGACTGAGTAGGCACATGCAGTGGCAGTCAGTGACTTGATTCACTATATAGCAGGACATATTAGGAAATATCAGATAAATCCATTTGAAATGAATGGGATTTCTTGGGATATATTATGATACATCAGGGTATTCTGCATTATGTCACTGGCTACAACTGTAGGTGAGAGGACATCGAAAAGAATAAGAATTAAACTTTGGTGAGAATGGGCACCCTGCTACACAGCCAAAGCAACAGAACTGTTATTGAAAGTACCTGAAGAGAGTGTGGCTTTGTGAGATAGAACATATTGTGCTAGATTTCGAGTATCAGTAAGATAGAGGATGATAATGGCATTATCATTGATAAGCAGAGCCCATGGCACTTTGCAACAATTTAGCCAAGTTCTGAGGGCTGGGATTCAGAACCTATGTGGCAACGCTGGTTCACTTCTGCTTGACTAGTTCTCACCTGTAGCAGGTCTGGTGACCCATGGAATTACAGACCAGTCAGTCTGACCTCAATCGTGTGCATGCTCATGAAGACCATACTTAAGGAAAGATTGGTAGACTATTAAGAGGGCCAAGTGGTAGACATCCACTATCTGATTTTCAGCAAGGCCTTGACTCTGTGCCCCACAAAGTTGATCAGGAAGCTGGCAGATCTCAGGGTTGGGGTTAAAATGGCCAGATGGGTGGAGAACTGGCTGAGGCACAGAACCCTGAGGGTGGTTGTGTGGAGAGAGTTTTCTGCAGGGACACTGGTTTATCGTGATTGAAAAGGATAAAATCCATTTTGTTGAATGGAAAAACTGGTATTGTTACGGTGTTTGCAAAGCCAAATTCCATTTTACCGGTGTTTGTTTTGTGAGCTTTGTTTAACATTTTTTTCTGTGCTACCATGTGTTTTAATAGTTTTGTGGTCTAGTATTGTGCATCCATCCTCATAGTTATTAGAAATAATAAACTTTATGATGAGTTCAGCATGTACCTTAACCAGAGACTAGGTTTGTGGTATCGCCTGTGTTCTCTCCTATCATCATCTTTGTGCCAAAAATAATGATGTTCACACTACTCCCTGTCCTCCCTTAAGGCACATTGCTATTCCTTCCAGTCCAGACCCCATCCTCTCTCACCTCAACCAAATTTATCTTAGGGTAGGATGTTTTGCACTAGTGGTCAACCCCAGCATGACCACTGTAATGCCCTCTCATTACTGGGCAAGTCACTACCTGGGTTTCCATTTCAGTGCATTACAATACGCCTAATGTATGAGCTGGTCCACCTTAATACCCCTTGGCGTAAGTGACCTTATCAAACTTAAGCATTCCCAGCATGCACTCACGGTCTGCCTCCCTCCGCCAACTTGTAACTCACAACCCTTGGCTGGCAGTTGGCAGTTGATTCTTTGCCTTTCCTGCCACATCCATCTGGAATTCTCTCCCATGCATGATTTGCATAATAGCACCATGACTCTGACTTATGGCCCCATCCCTCAGGGGTGATGGCAGCAGCGAAGCACTATGACCCCCATCTCTGATTGTGACAGTGGCAGCAGCAGGAGCAGCACTATAGCTCCTGTCCCTTAGGGGTAACAGCAACAACATTACGGACTTTGTCCATCAGGATTGATAGCAGCAGCACTATGGCCCCATCCCTCAGGGGTAAGAGCAGCTATGGCCCCCGTCCCTCAGGGTGAGAACAGCAACAATTAGACCTCAATCCCTTAAGTGTGATGGCAGCAGCTGCACTGCAGCCCCCATCCCCAGTGGTGATGGCAGAAGCACTATGCCCCTGTCCCTTAGGTGTGATGGCAGTACCAGCGATACAATCCACATCCCACATGGGTGATGGCAGTAGTGACAGACCACGGTCCTCTTCCTTCAACACCCACACCCACATGCCCAAGTTACAAATTACTGGGTCTCGTTGCTTGTCAGAACTCAGATGTGAATTACTCTGAACCACCACCACCATTAAGGTGGATTACTGTTGTTTTTCCTACCTATCATTCAACTGCCTGAATCTGCTCCTTCGAAATAAAGTGTCTTCACCTAAAAATCCACAAGGGATTATTAGAGGACCTTCTAATGGAAAATCATGCATCTCCAAAATATATGTATGTGTTTGTTTTACTTGGACTCCAAGAAAAGGGTGTCTCTTAAGTTTTCATGTCTGAGCTCAGATGTGAATTGAGCACCACTCACCCACCAGCATCATACAGTCCCTGAGGTCTTAACTTCTGTGTGTCCTTGAGTGTGCTTTCTGGTTTGGGTGTGGTGCAGCAACTCACTCCCCCAATGGCATTATACAGAGGCAGGTAGAGTATAAACAGCATTGGGCCATATAGCAAATTCAAGATTGTACAGATGCTTGACAGATAGGCCATTGACAGAGCAAAGGCCAATGGCACATTCATAAGGTAGAAAAGAAATGGTCAGACTGGATAGGCCTTTGCGGTCCTTATCTGCTGTCAACTTCTATGTTTCTATGTTTCTATGCTAAGGTCCCCAACTAATTTAGGGAAAACAAGAAGCAAACATCAACAACCCCTCTGCCATGGGCATCGCTTTGATATGGCACCTTTCCTGCTGTGCTCCTCTAGGTATGCAGTCTGGCTTAGGTGTGTTACAGCACCCCACCATCCCACACTGGTGTAAAGCTGTGGTAGGTAGGGTAACAACAGCGCCTAGTTATGCAACAATTCAAGGGTACTCAGAATCTAAGCCCCTCACTCAGGGCACACAACCAACAACAGCAGCATGGAGAACTGTCAACTCTTACACAGTCAGCAGCCCAGCTCACCCACCCAGCTAAAAGAACACTCCCAAAATTAAAAACAAAATAGTGGTGCAGGCTTGTGGTTTGCAACACTGACAAATGGAAGATCTGAGTTCATGAACTGAGCTGATCCGACTCCCCTGCCATGGGTTGGTGGGTTTAGAGTGTGATGCAGAGGCACTGCATGCTGGGCCTGAGGGGGCATATTTCAGCGGGTTGTGGGGCTGCCTTGATAATGTGGGTGACCACACAGTGTTGTAAGACCTGCCAGATAGGTTGATCCTACACAACACCCAGATCAGAAAGCATCCCTTGAGACTCCTATGTCAGCAAGATGAACAGTTCACCTTCCCTGATATACTCAGTTAATTAAATGCAGTTAAAGACACCCGACTGAACACCGCCCCCGCCTGATTCTCCAAGTGTGCTGATACTAAGCTTTTTGGGGTTTTATTCATGCAGTGAGAGAGCAGCTGCATCAACTGATCAAAGGGTTAGAAGCACAGCAGTTAAACTTTAAAACTGTCCCTCCTGCCCATACTGCCAAGTCCAATTGGACTTAGCTTTTTGTGGTGGCGTTTTAAATCATCTAGTGTGAACATTTTTAGGCATATATTTTTCTACACAGAAGCATTACTTTCAGGTTGGTGATCAGTCACATCAGCTGAGGGAATGACAGATTCGATATTGGAGCAGTTAAATGATAAACATGTCACTGCCACCCCTGCTGCCAAGTCAAATTCCCCATGTGCAGGGCCACAACAAACTGCACCACAAGTTTTACTCTGAAATGTGTAAAAGTGTTAACATTTTCAATACAATACTCTCAAATATATTGCATGCAGACTTGGTTTTGGCTGAAACAATGCAGTGCAAGGTGGGGAAAGGTTTTATGTTACCCTGTGTTCTTTTGAATCCTTGTCTGGTTTGGTTTCAAAATCCACTAATCAAGCATAAGTACACTAACATTTGATTTGTGTTGATGCTGTCAATCAGAAAACTTTTGTTGCCACAGAGACTGAAATAGTAGGTGGCATAAATGGTGCAAATTATCCTATTTACCTAAATGGGGTGCTAACTACAAAACCTTTTCTTGTAAGTGGTAAGGCAGTTTCTTCCTTCTGAACATATTTTCATTCAGACTAGTTTTCATTCAAACAGCTGAGGATTTTGGATGGCCCTGCTGATTATAAACTTGAATAAACCACTGTAGTTGATAACAGTGATCCTGTGTAGCAATCTACAACCTAGATGCTTACATGCCAAGAATACAATACAACCCTGACTAGTATCTAAAACAAGCCTATAAAACACATAAAATACATCTGAACAGTTATCTTTACATAAACAAAATCATAGCAGCTCGAGTAAAACTCAGGTAAATTACAGGGTACATTGACTACTGTATGATGATGTGAACATATATTGTTTTTTTGTTTTCATATTCTTTTGAACCAGTAAGATCCACATACACAGAAATGCCTATTTTCAGGGTTGACCCAGGAGCCCTGGGGAGGTTAAGTGACTTGCTTAGAGTCACACAGAATGCAAATGGAGGTTTGGGAATCAAACCCCTAGTCTGCTGGATGTACCCAGTTCGTTCACTATTTGTTACTCTAACCTCTAGGCTATACTTCTAGCCAAACCCCCAGATATAATGTTTTAATATGTGATTTCAGTATTAGTGTGCAGTACCTACAGTGCAAATTATGAACATTGAACCATACCTCTCAACTGTCCCTGATTTTCAGGGACGTCCCTGATTTTGCTCAGAATTTTCCTCTGTCCTCATAAAATTTGCATTTTAGTGACAGAATAGTGGAATTAAAATCACAAAACAATGTCAAACATTAAAGTTATAGACTTGTTCCTCTTCAGAAAATGAATCTTAACACATATCTCTTTATTCTAACAGCTTTCTGAGTGAATAGTATCAATTTTAAGATGTGTCCCTGATTTTGGGGCTTTGTCCCTGATTTTTAAGCCTTGTCCCTGATTCATGAGGCAAGAGGTTGAGAGGTATGCATTGAACACTTTAACAACATTTTACTAAAACTAAATTATTCACCACTCCATCTGCTTATTGCTTCTTACACCAAAGTAGGCTGAAGAGTTGACAGAGCGCTGTAAATAGCTTTGATCAGGCTTCATTATTCTACATCCAGAAACAGGCAACATTTCTTAATTCTGGATTTATTTAATATTGATTTTCTGTGGAACAACAAATAGAATCTATTTAGCAGTGTATGAGGCAGATGTTTTAAAATTTTGGAGGAGATGCAACATCTTACCTCTTTAGTATTCATCTTAGGAACATAAGCTTTTCTTCAAGTTTAAAACATATTTAAGTGACAGTGTATTCATTTAGCAGTTTATGCTGACTAATATTTGCTGCAGAAAACAGTATAAGATTTATTGTGAAGCACTCAGGGTCTTCAGTAGAACTCCCATGATTTCCCCACAATTTCTGCAAAAATCTCCACAATTTCAGGCTTTTTCATCAGTTTTCCAGTGTTTGCTGATATTTGTATTTGTGTTTGTTTGTTTGTATCATCTAGTATACTATAAATAATAAAAGTTTAGGTACATGCTGAATGAAAACTGTGCTTTCAGGATGGAGAGCAGTCCTCAGCTGATGGAAAGGTAGGAGGGAAGCATGGGTGGTTAAACTGAAGCATAGCTGATTACAACAAAGCAATGTGGGTAGTTTCTTTACTGATTCTATAAGCAGCAAAGTAGAAAGAATGCACAGCAGAATAGCATTAATTTTAAGATGCTGAAATCTGGGCTGGCCTGCCAGCACAGCAGAGTAGTGATGCCAGCGACCCAGGTCGGAAGTGAACTTGGGTAGCTGGAGGGCCAGCCGGGAGGAGAATTGAGTACCTGGGTGCTGCTCTCTTCCTCCGAGGAGGTGGGCTGTGGATCATGCTGATTTATCACCTGGGTGACCATGGGTGGTGGTGCAATGGGGCTGCAGAATAATCGGGAGAGGGGGCACTTGCAAGGATCTGGTGCAGTGGCATATTTCTATGTGCCCCACCTCCTTGGATCCCCTTGAGTGCTGGGTGCCCTCAGGGGCAAGGACCAGAAAACCAGGAAAACACCTTGCATCATCCACTGGTAGAAGGGAACCAGCTGCCCTAGACTTCATAATCAGGCTCCATGGATTACCGACTGGGCTTCCCGATGCACACTAAGGGACTGCAGAGGGACATCTCCTCTCCACCCGGGGTGCAACTGAGGCAGGATGGGGAAGGCCCACAGGAGCTCCTAGGCATTACTTGGGGTGAAGCTAAGAAATACACAGCCTAGGGATCCCTGAAAAGTGGTGGCTGATGTAGTGAAAAGTTGGTGTACAAAGAGAAAATAAAAAAAGATGCTGAAGTCTTGGGGATTCTGTGCAGTGACATGCAATTTCAGTGAGGCACTGGTACAAGAATTCAAAATTCGCACACCAAGCAGGATTCCATGATTTTTACTGGTGTTCACGGTAAAAACAAAAACCAGCATCCCTAGTTTTCTGGCACCAGTGAGGTCACCAGTGGGGTCCTACAGGGCTTGGTGCTGGGGCCAGTATTGTTAAATGTCTTCATCACTGACATTGGGGTTGGCATTAAGGGTAAATGTGCCTAATCGCAGATGACACCAAGCACTGCGGGAGAGTGGACACAGCTGAAGGGGTACAGGTCCTACAGGATGATCTGGAAAAGCTGGTAGGTGGTCCTTGATCTGGCAACTTGACTTCAGTGCCAAGAAATGCAAATTTATGCACACTAGAGCCAAGAATCCCAGGACAAAGTACTACCTGGGTGGAGTCCAGGTATCTGTATCACAGGAGGAGAAAGACATGGGAGTGATGATCACTAGTGACCTGAAGCACTCCATGTAGTGCAAGAAAGCAGCAGCAACAGCAAACAAGATGCTTGGATGTATAGCTGGGGGATCAGTAGTAGGTGAGAGAAGGTTATACTGATCTTGTACAGGTTACTGGTGAGGCCACATCAAGAGTATAGAGTTCAGTACCGTGCCCATGCCTCAAAAGGATATTAACCTGCTGGAGAAGGTCCATAGGAGGGCTACAAAGATTACAGTGGGTCAGCAGGGTACGGCATATGAAGAGGTTGAGGCCACTGAACATGTACTCCTTGGAGAACAAGAGAGAGAGAGAGAGTAACATGATTGGGGCCTCAAGTACTTGAAATGGATAAATAAAGTGGATAAGGAGGGTCTCTTTAAACTGGTGACAACCATAACATGAGGTGACACTTCTTCATGGTGAGGTGGTGGACACTTGGAATGGGCTACTGGAAGAGGTGATCTCAATGAAGACTGTGGGCAGCTTCAAGAGGCTGGTATTGGCATATGGGGAAGATAAGGATCATGGGTACAGAGGATGGGAGGAGTGGGGAGGGGGCAGGGACAGTAGCTCAAACTGTGGACCCTGCAATACGAGCAGACTTGATAGACCAAATGGCCTCCTTCTGCTGGCTTCTTCATATGTTCATATGTATGTCTGTTCAGTCATTGGCTAAGACTTCATATATTTGTTTAATTATTTAATTAGGAATGAATTGCAGTTACCAGGTAAGAATAGTCCCTATTTGGGAAGGGTTTTTGAATATTCTGGAGCCCTATTACTTGTGCTATTCAGTAAATAATGTTTGTTCCTGCATACCCCTACCAACAGACAGTTCCAATAACAAAACTATTTGTTGCATATATCTTTCTTGTAAAAAGAGTATTTCCTGACTCACTCCTCTCTCTCCCTACAATCTCACCCACTCACCGTTGTCATCCACCTCACTAACATACAGTGACCGAGTAGCCAAATACCAGCACTACACAGTGCTCCATCTTTAAGCAATGCACCTAAACATAACAAATATTTATTTCAATGCTAATAAGTTTTAATTATTTTGTTAAGAAACAAAGGAATCTATTGTACCCTAACTGCTAACTCTAATTGTTCACCTAGTACTATAATCAAAGTTGTATTAAAATTCATAGCTGACTGTGGTATTGTTTAGGCAACAGTATTTTTAGTTAGCAAAAATGCCATCATAGTTTTTTAGCAAAACATTATTTCTGATGTTCTGAGATTCATCCGCCCACATTTTATTTTTCTCAAATATTTTTAAAACAGCTTTTAAAGCTAATGTTGTAATTAATAGGAGGCAGTATAGCGCAGTGGTTTAAGGCTCTGAGCTGGAGATCTGGGTTTGAATCTTACAGCCCCCACTTGCATACTGTGTGACTCTGAGCAAGTCACTTAACTTCCTTGTGCTCTCAGGTCACGCCTAGAAACAAGCATCGGCTCAGTGTGCTACTCCTGGTTAAACAATGTCCCCTTCCCTTAATGGCTCACCTCTTTAAAAATTGCAGCCACTCACAATTTTAAAAATATTTTCCACTGAGATTGCCTGTTGAATATATAGAGAATAATATATGGAGTGGTGTGTATGAATTTTACACACACCGAGTTGTGGGATGCTACATAAACCCCCGAGGCCCGAGGGTTTATGGAAATGCATCCCACAACGAGGGTGTGTGTAAAATCGAGTTTTACACACCACCCCATATTTTGTTTTTATAATTGCTGGTCAAGCGCTTTTTCGCCTCTCAGCAATTGTAAAAATCAGGCAGTAGACTGGCAGTCGGGCAGTGACAGACTACTCAGGAGTCTGTGCTGTTGTGGTCCATGGTCTGACAATTTACAGTGAATAGCTAATTTTTAAGTCACAAGAAGTATGCAATTTTTTAAGCTTACGGCGAACAGGAGTTGCTGAGCTGTGGAATACTTCCGGTACAAAGAGGTGGAGAGATCTGCTGGCTCTCGCGTGCTAGCAGGAAACCAGATGTATGTTTAAATATTTTCTGTTTGGTTTTCCCTGCCAGTGAGTAGAGGAAGAGATTTTGTTTCTAATTAAAAAAAAAAAAACATTCAGCCTTGAGTCACGATGCGGTGATTTTCAACCGTCGAGCACACTGAAGGAGACTGGATAAGTGGCGCATGTGCAGCTCCAAAGGAAACCTAGGTTAGGTTTGCCGTTATAACCAGGGCAGCTGGTTATAACGGCAAATTATAACTGGGTTTCCCTATGGGAAAAAGCGCTCAGTAATTATATACACTTTATTCATACTGTGGATGTATAATGATGGTATAACCACATGTTTCTGATGGTAAATAACATACCACTGTAGTAAGATATTTTTTTTTTCATGGCAGGCATGGCACAGTAGCAGGGACTTTAAAAAACTTTAAGATCATGAATTATATGTTTGGAATGTAAAAAAAAAAAAAAAAAGAAAATGGGTATTGTTATGTTTTTGCCAGGAAACCATTATTTCTAAAATGAAATAAATTACAACTAACAAAAAGTGTGGTATATCATGGTAATGGCCTCTTCTGTGGTGCATAATTCACTTGGCCTGCAGCCTCCATAACCCTACAAAGCACCTTACCATTATCCCATAATATACCTCACCCTGTTGAGTATTATTTTTATTATAAGAAGGGCAACTAGAAAGTTGCAATCTGATTGGCTCATACACATTCCAAGTCTCAGATTAACTGGCAGAAAACCAGAGGATAGAGCTTCATTACAAAAGGCACAACAGCTCCATACTCTAGTGTGAAAAATAAGATCTGCCTAAACTTCCAAGCATTCTAAAGAAAACTGTAAGGCAGACATTTACATTTCTAATATATTTTGTACTGCAGGCAGTGGCTAAATATTGTTCTAGCTACAATAAATCTGGTTTGTGTTAAAGATAATCTTCAAACTCTGTTTTATATCTAACACAGTACTGCCACATAAGCACAGCAGTAAAACAAATAAATATATTTTAGGACAGTAAATAATCCCCGTTAATCATCATGTTGCCCCCACACCCAGGATATTGGCTGGGTCTCTCCTGTGATTGATAAGTAGCCCAATCACCCACCACCGCCACCTTCTTGATACTGGAAGGAAGATGTGGCCACCTGAGCTCCCTCCTAAACCCAGGTCACATATACAGCAGTGTACTGTACTGCCTAGGGGCCATTAGGGTGATGAGGGTGTTTCACATAAGTAAAGTCTGCAGTTGCAGGTATGTATTATAATATATTGTGTTCTGCTGTGCTGTGATGGTAGCAGGGAGGGTCTGGCCACTTTATTATCACAAGAGACTTGGACAGTTCCTGGGGGTGGGAGTGGGTGGGGTATGGCAGTTGATTTGATTACAGTATTAGTAAGTCACCAAAAAATGTTTCTGTTTTTCTTTTACTACTGTGCATATTTAACAAGTAAACCAATCAAAGGGTTTGACTCCCAACTAAGAGTAAAGGTAAGAAAAAGAGACTTTTTTTCTCCCAAACCACTATATTATAATTTGTAAGGCACAAAAAACCTCATTAAAGCTTAGCAAAAATGTATAGAAAAGTTTCTGTATAACTGTTCATTTTATCAGTATTCAGGTACTTCCGGGAGTTCATTTACTAGTAGTTAATCCCGACTCAGGTGCATGAGGGTCCTTGGCTATACATTGGGGCCTCATTATGTACCTGAGGGTTGGGTTAACTACTGGTAAACTAACCCCGGTTGTGCCGCAATGTTTAAATTAAAAGGGGTGGTGAAAACAAATCCTGTGTCCTGACTGGTTTATCACCTTTCCAAGCTGTGTACATATTATAGCACAGACTATGGTCCAGATTTGGGTCTTGTTTTGCCCAACTAGGATGCATCACTGTGTCCACATAACCATACCCACTTAAAAATTTCAAATAGCATTCATTCCCCACCCACTAAAGGTACCACATCAAGATTGCACTGCTGTGGAGGCCGGCCCTGTGGTGCTGAGGTTTGAGGCGCTGAATGCCACACCTCACACTACACCAGTGATCCGGGTTTGGGAATGGGCCTGGGTTGTCAGGGGTCAGCTGGGGGAGGTCAGGGAGCATAACTGAGCTGCCATATGGCAGCTCATCCTCTCAGGGAGGGTTTGGGGAAGGGTGTGTGACTGGCCTTACTGGATCCCTGATTGAGGCGGGGTTTCTGTTGCAACTGGAGCCTGGATTCTCCTGGGAATCTAGATCTAAAAATAGTGGTGCCTATATGACACCCCACTCTCCTGGCTCTGGTCATCCACCATGGGAATCTGGCTATAGACCTATCCATCTCCCAATGTGGCTGGCCTGACTCCATGCCTCACCCTGGGGGTAAGCCAGGAGGCAATACCAGTGGGCTCCTAACAGAATCCTTCTCCAGACATCATGTGGTTTTTGTGCCAGTGCATTGGCCCCACCCTGGGGAACAATCTAGGATATATCCTCTGCCTTCTGCCTGAGGTAAGTCCCAGGGATGAGGAGGGGTCAGAGATGGGCATGGGCTGAGCATTGGTGGTAGGAAAGAGTATACTAAATAAAAAAGAAAAGGTGCGCTGCCGTTACACTGTGGTAAAAACTGCACTGTCATTAAGCTCACAGAGAAACTGCAAATGTTTATTTATATCTCGCGCAGTATTGCACCATGCTTGTTTGGACTGCATGGACGACACTTTTCCCCACATGGAGTTTATAATTACTATCTTGATGTGGACCCCCACTAAAATCCTTCAGGTAGTCACTAAAAATAAATCTTCCTTTAATTACTAAGAAGAATAATTAAACAAAATGCTGCTACCCTTTACTACCCCCTTACACACATACAGACCTACTCAAACTCAAAATGATGTACTACTTACAGTTTTTACTCCTAGATTTCTTTGCTGCCCATGACAAATCCCTTCCTAGACTTACTGGGTTACCCAAGAAATCTCTGGTGCTTACCCTGCCATTAATAAAATTGAGGACCTAGCTCTAAATGTGGCCTTCGTGTGTATGTACATATGGTGTGTGTGTGTGTGTGTGTTGGGGGATAACGTTCTACCACTGGAATTGTGCTGCATTTTAAATGACCATGTTTAAATCATAAACACTCCATCTATTGAATGTGGGAAAAGACCGAGAAAAGAGACAAGGTACAGGGACTGTTTTTTTTTTGTTTGTTTTGTATTAAAAAGTGACTTGCTTCTAACCTATTAGAGATTGTGGGTTTTGCTGCAATAATGACATGCCTTTCAGTGGTGGAAGGCACTTATCTTCACCTTATGTCTCACAACCCACCCAGCGTGTGTAATAATTATGACAGGACAACCCACACCCTGGCATGTGCTATTCTTAGTTTTAAAACACAAAAGCATACATGCTGTATTTTAACAAATATTAGAATACCACATTTGATAAGCAAGCACCAATTCATAACCACTGGACAGGAAGGGAATGATACCCATACATACTGATAGATGAATGCACTGTATCTTGTATTATTTTTTAGTTCACACATGCACACCTTTTCTTTTACAGGCTTCCAACTGCAATAGAAGTTGAACAGCATCATGAAGATTTTCCTGGCATCATCAGAAAAATTTAGTAGCCAAGAAAGGTTCTAAAGCAATATAATACATGGGCAAAACTAAAATGGATATATTCATTTTGCTCCATCTGCTTTCATGCGCTTACATGTTTATTTGTGAAAGAGTAAAATCCTGTAGCAATTATACCAGCTTTATACTAAGTGAGTGATGCTCATTACATGGATACAAGAGTAAGAGATAACTGTGATGCAATAGTTTTTCTAAAATCTTAAAAGCTGTACTTTGCTTACAAACACCAGAATGCCTTGTGTTCATAAGTTCCAGAAAAAATTCAAATATTTCTTACTTTAATTATTATCACTCCTGGGAGCACAAATTAAGGAAAAGTCCACCAAGAAAAATAATTTGGGGTCCTGAGGTCAACAGGAAGGCTCTTCGTCTGTACACAAGGAAGAATCTTGCCCAACATTGATCTCAGAATTCTGGGAAAAAGGGCACTTGAGCAAGCCATGCCAGCAAAACATGTTTTCTTGCACCAGTAGCTTGTGCAGTGGTTTATTCACAAGTGTCATTGCTGTAATTCTCACATGTGGTAGTCTCAGTACACATGTCCATGCTATGGCTATGGGGATGGTCAACACACTGCAGTTTATCATGCTTAATAAAATGGGAAGGAAAATCCTGCTTCCTAAACAGGCATTTAAAACTTTTCTATGGCGTCAGGCCTCTCGATGTATAGCTGTATGGACCTATTATTTTACTTATTACTGTATTTGTTTTATGCAATTATGTTTTAATCTTTGTACGGCGCCTTGATATTTTGAAAAGTGCTTAAAAAATAAAGTTTATTATTATTATTATAACTGGTGGAGAAGGTTTCAAACTGTGGGTTCAGGAATATGTAATGCACTGCTTTGCACTTTTCTTTTATATTGAACTCATTTTAGGAGCCCAATTAGCCACTCCGGGTATGGGTTACTATTCCTGAACTGCACTTCCAGGTGGTTTAATGCTCTCAATGTAAGCACTTCATGATTTATAATTCACCTGGATATGAGGTTCAGGATTAGTAACCCAGACCCTATCAAGACCTATTGCTTATGTGATGCATTCCCTTACGCATGTTTAGCTGGCACTGTGGGTCTCAGCTACCACCTTCCACCATGGGATCAGCAGAGGTGGTGGGTGTGGCACAACAGGACTGATGTGGCATGTATACAACAGGGCAGGACAGTAGTGCTATACAGGATCCTCACACATTTGCCTGTGGGGCTCTCTGTGCAGCTACAGGCTGGGTTCAGTATTTGGGAATGGGACTCCTCCTCTCTTAAATACTACATAGAAATGTAGAATGTGTTGACAGAAAAGGACTGGTAGACCTTCTAGTCTGCCATATTTTCCATGCCTACCACTACACTGCAGACTCTGTTTGGTCACAGGTGTCCCTTCCTCCTCCCTTACCTCTGTGATTATATCTATGTACCTGTCCCACTCATGTTTGAAGCTCCCCATTGTCTTTGCCTCCACCACCTCTCCTCCTCTGGCAGGCTGCTCCAGGAATCTACCACATTTTCTGTGCCCACGAGGTTCAGCAACACTCTGGCAAGGAGGCCTAAACAGCGAAGAGCAAATGGACTCTGGTGGGCTCCAGATGGCTGGGGCGTGGGGAAAGGTGCATACCCTCCACTGATACTACTATGGAACACCTTCACCATATTGGCAAAATGAGGTAACCATGAGGAGAGTCCCATTATAGTGGGAGGTGAAGAGGGGTCCTCAGAAATGGAGACCCCAAGGAGGGAGAGAGGTCTCAGCACAAGAGGAAGCAGCTGCTAGTGGCAGACTCTATAGTAAGGGACACAGAATTGGGTGCTGGGAGGGATAAATAGGGAGATGAGGTACCGGAAGGAGGCTCAGCTAGTAGGAATAGAGAGCAGTTCACCAGGGCAGCAGGAGCTGGAGGAGCTGGATGTCACCCATCTTGGGACAAATAACCTAGCACAGGGAGAGGACAGAGGGTGGTATAGGAAATCTCAGGAGCAGGGAAGGGCAGGTAGCACACACATGGTTGCTTTTATGATACAGGACAGGAAGGGTATTCCACACCAGGACCTTTATTGACTGGCTGAAGACATGGTGCATGGAGGAGGGCTTTGACTACATTGGGGACTGGGGACCAACCTCAGAAAATATGGGCCTCTGTAAGGGAGACCACAGTCCTTGGTGAGAGGTTTAGAAGATACTTGGATGAGTATTTAAATTAGCTAAGGGAGGCAAACAAATTGCCCCCAAGGATAAAATGACAAGGACAGAGGGCTGAGGGTGAAAACACCCCATGGTCAGAGACTGAGAAAGTCAGGAAAGGGACAAGAAGAAAGGAAAAGGGATACAACCCAGAAAGGGGAGGAGAGTGAATTAAAGAGATCATAAATGAAGAAAGCAAAACAGGAGGGAGAGTCAGAAGGAGCTTCAGGTAACATCATAGACAGGAAAGGAAGGAAGACACAGTGCCTCAGGCAGGGGGTGAGAAAGGTGCGGGGAGCCATGTGTGCTAATGCCAGAGTCTCAGAAACAAAATGCCAAACTTAAAGAGCTATCATGGTGGGGCTAAATCTGGATTTATGACCATAAAGGAATCATGGGGTGCTGAGCACCATGACCAGGCTACTATCTATTTAGGAGAGACAGGGCATTATGGAGTGTCATTATATGTGAGAGAGGGAATGAAGGCAACTGATGCAGGCGATCAAGGAGAGGAGAAGTCTAGAGATGCTGTGGGTCATCCTGGACACAGGCTCCAGAACTGCTGTCCATACTGGGGTAATGTACAGACCTACAGCACAAGGGCAGGAGAGTCTAGAGATACTGCAGGTCATCCTAGAGACAGGCTCCAGGACTGCTGTCCATACTGGGGTAATGTACAGACCTGCAGCACAAGGGCAGGAGATGGACAAGGCACTAGAGAGGGGCCATCATCAGAATTGCTGGACAGGGGATGTGCTGCTAGTTGGAGATTTCAATCTGCCATATGTGATGTGGAATCTTCCAGCTGTAGCTACAGCAAGGACTAGGCAATCCTAAGTCCCTGCAGGAAGCTTCTCTCAGGCAGGTAGTAAAAGAACCTACTAGAGGTGGGGCAGTTTTGTACCTAGTGTTAACAAATAGGAACAGCATTGCAGACATTGCAGTGGGGAGACTCCTAGGTACCAGGTACAGTGTAGTTCAACATAAAGAAATGAGCAGAGGCAACCATACCACCAGGACGAGGGTCCTGGACTTCAGGAGAATGGATATTAAAGAAATAGGAGACTGCCTTAGAAAATGACTCAAAGTGGGAGATTGCCAGGAAGGCGTAGAGGCACAGTGGGGAAGAATAAATAGAGGTATAATCAGAGCATCAAACCTCTGTGTAGAAGAGGTAATCAAAAACAGAAAGTAAAGGAGACCGTTATGGTTCTCCAAAAGAGTGGCAAGGTTGATGAAAGAAAAAGGGCACATTCAAGTTGTACAAAGAAATTCAGAGGAGAAGGACTGAGAGGTGAAGCAAGTCAAGCAGAAGAAAGTGGGTATGGTGGTTAGGGGAAAAGGCACAGACAGAGGAAAGGATTGGTAGAGGGATGGGTAGGGTATAAGGCTTTTTTCAGATACATAAGCAAGAAGAGAAAAGCAAGAGGAGGCATAGTGAGGAACAGAAGAATGGAAGGGTGGGACTGTACAGAAAGTGACCAAGAAAAGCTGACATTTTAAACAGATACTTCTGCTCAGTCTTCACAGTGGAGGGAGAGGGATGGGCCACCAAGGAGTAGCAAGAATAGGAGGAGGGGACACAAATCCATTTTCAGAGGAGTCCTGAAAGGACTCACAGCCCTGAAGGTGGATAAGGCTATAGGACCAGATGAGATACACCCGGTACTGAAAGAGCTCACAGAAGTGCTGCTGTGCCACTGATAGCCTTGTTCAACAGCTTACTGGAAACAGGAGGTTCTGGAAGAATGAAGAAGAGCTGGCATGGTCCCTCTACCTAAGAATATTGCCATGGAGGAAGCAGCGAGTCATCACCAAATGGAACACCTTACCAAGAAATATAATTAATAGTGACACCTTGGATACTTTAAAAAAAAGACGATAAATTCATGGGTTAAAATTTGTTTTTTCCACCACTAAAGTGGTGGTGAGTTCATTAAAGGGCCCTGGCTCACTGAACTCGTATCCAATCTATGAACCTAAGAAGTAATTACAGACCAGTCAGCCTAACTTCAGTGGTGGGAAACCAATGGAAACCCTACTTATATACAAGCTGATTGAGCATCTAGAATCCAGTGGTCAGTAGGATCACAGATAGCATAGATTAATTCAGAAAATGCCATGCCAAAGTAGTCTGATAGATTTCTTGGACTGGGTGACCAGGGAGGACGTGGACATAGCCTATCTGGACTTCAGTAAGGCCTTAGACACTGTGCTGCAAATATGGTTGTTTAGTACATTGATCAGCTTAGGAATGGGGTCCAAACTGGTAGATTGGGTTCAACATTGGTTAAAGGATAGGAGACAGAGGTGATGGTTACTGGCACACACTTCAAGGATGGGAGAGTGACAACGGGATACCACAGGGTTTGATACTGGAACCAGTTCTCTTTAATATCTTCACGAAGACATTGGAGCAGAACTCAAGGGAAAGGCGTGCCTTTTGCAGAAGACACCAAAATTTGCAAGAGGTGGACACCCTGGAGGGTGAAGAAAGTATGTAGGGATCTAGAGAAACTTGAGAGTGGTACAAGACATGACAGTAGAGTTCACTGTCAAAAGTGCAAAACCATGCACCATGGCCACAGGAATCCCCAGTGCTGAAAATAGGATGGAGGTAGATTTTTGCAGTCACTAAACAGGAAAGGGACCTTAGTGTTATTTTTCAGAGGACCTCATGGAGTCAGCACAGTGTGGCAAGGCCGCAGGCAGGGCTAGTGGGATGCTGGGGTACATAGGGAGAGTATCATCAGCAGGAGGAGGGGGATGGTGCTGCACTGCATCTCTCTCTCTGGTATGCCGCCACCTGTATTACAGTCCATAGTATTGTGACCAGTTCTGGAGACAGCACCTCAGAAAGAACAAAGACAGGATTGAGATGGCCCAGAGGAGGGCAACTAAATGATGCAGGGGTTGCAAGGCAAGCCCTACGAGGACAAACTGAGGGATCTAAACATATGCATCATGGAGAAAAGACAAGCAAGAAGTGACATGATCAAGACCTTCAAGTACCTCACAGGCATGAACAGGGTGTGGGGCGGAGCCATTTCCAAATGTGGACAAGTTCCAGGGCTGGGGCACACCATAAAGCTGGAAGGGAAGTTCAGGAAGTGTGTGAGGAAATATTTCTTCACTGCAAGGGTGATAGATGCATGGGACTGCCAGCTGAAGTGGTGGAGGCTACAATGGTGGAGGCTTCTTGTATATATGGGATAAACATATAGGTATATTAAATCAGAGACAGGGAGGAAGGGTCACCAGAGACCAGATAGGGTTTGTGAAAGTAGAATAGGCAAGGAACATTGAGCACACTGAGTGGGCGGGTGGACCTTGCTGCCAACAGATTCTATAATTCTATGTTTCTATGTTAAGTGCAGTCACTATGGCTGCACAGATCTCTCATCAATATTGCACTTGTGCGAGTACAGTATTGATACTCTGACTTGTACAACACCGAGTGACTGTACCTGAGTGAATGAAATGGAAGCCAGCAATGGAAAGTAAGTGCTTGTAATGGAGACTGTGAGAGGGTGGGCCACTAGACTGCCATGGGACGGTACTAGTGTTGTTATTGGGTGAGGGTGGGGTAACTGCTGGTACTAGATATTGATTTTGTCTGTTCTGATAAATTATTGGGTAAAGGTGGTAAGCACTAAGCACCTGTCTGTGCAATGCCTTCATGAATACAAAACTACAGAAACACTGCACAGAGATGGTATTGGCTAGGTAATGATGTGTAAATGGCCTCTAGGGCCTCGCTTGCCTCATGAGGTCATTTTCATGTTGTCATTTGAATATGGAGCCAGAGCAAAGCCTTAACCTGTTTGGCATGTGTTAGTCCCTTGCTCCTGAGAGTCCATATGGCCACAGGGCTGTGCACTGTGACTTGCCACTTTTCTTAGCACTACCACAGCCCTGATATTGGCACATGTGCTCTACACAGGCATGTGTGCAATGCATATACAAGTCCTATAGTGCAGTGCACCAATTAGCACGCTGGTTTAAACTCTGCACTGTGCAATCAGCCACCTTGAATATCTGACTTTGTTTGTTTTAGTGGTGTTTCAACTACAGTGTGATTTGCATTGATATCTTATCATACAAATCCTGCACCCAATTCCCTTTCCCAGGGCACAGCTGAAAATGGTTCAGTCTGGATCCAGCCCATTGTCCTGGTAAAACAGACCGAATAAAATCCAGTAAATTATAACATACTTGAACATTTCAGTAGCAGCTGCTGATACTGAATGTAATTTTGAATCACAATACTGAGAGTGACAAGAAGTGATTGTACCTAACTTTAAATAATCCATTTTCGTTCAATAGTTTTCACTCTTCGATTTGCTGTGGCTGAGTTTTGTTAAAGAAAAATAGGTTACTCACCTGTAACCATAGTTTTAGGAGTGGTATATGGTTTACATCCACACTTCTGGCAGTCTCACTTTAAGAGCTGTTCTTGCTGGACAGTCTTCAAACTTAAGTTCCTCCCTCCACCAGGCAGCATATCCCTCAGCTCCACCCATGACATCAGATCTTGCACGCTGGAAGTAGGGATCCAACTGCCATTGCTGGGGAGGTCAGGTGAGTGTGTGGATGTGAACTACATACTACTCCTAGAACTATGGTTACAGGTGAGTAACCTATTTTTCTAGGGATGTGGATATGGTTCACTTATCCACTCTGGCAGACTTCCAGCAGTTCTCTGGGAGGAGGGGCAAGCATGCATCACTATTTAGTGAACAAAGATTGGAGAACTGAAGTCCCAAAAGCAGCATTCGCGTGACTCAAGGTCGATGCTGTAATGGGTGATGAAGGTGTGTCCTGACTTCCAGGTAGCCACCCTACAGATTTCCTGTACAGGGATGTCCCGGAAAGCAGCCACTGAGGCAGTGGTACGCCTGGTGGAATGAGCCCAAAGCCCTTCACGAAGCTCACTACCAGCCATCCTATAGCAGAGGTTGAAGCAGGAGAAAATTCACCTGCCAATCATCGGCACTGCTACTGATCTGCCAGGTGAGGATTCAGCATATGTGACAAAGAGCTGGTGAGCCTCACCCAAACTCCAGCCATAAGCACTCTATAAGAGAGCTTCTCCACAGGTCCAAAGTATGCAGCCTATGATTGGCCTCTAAAGATGGTTTGGTAAAGTATACCAGTAAGTTAATAACCTGTTTAAGCTGAAACTTTGATATAACCTTGGCTGGAACTTCAGGTGGGTGTGAAGACAAACTTGTCCCTGGGGAAAACCAAGTAAAGAGACTCCACTGACAGCACCTGGCCACTGATCCTTCTGGCAGAGGTGTTAGCCACCAAGAAGGCAGTGTTCCACAAGGTATGTGACATCTCACACCTGTGCATCAGCTGGAAAGGCTTGCTATAAGCAATGCCAAAACCAGCAACAGATCCAAGGTGGTGGTGGTGTGTCATACACAGGTGGGTTCAAGTGGCCAAGACCCTTCATGAATCACCCGACCACCTGCTTCTGTGCCACTGTCGGCATCCAGCCCATGCCCAGTATGCAGAGACAGCTGCCAGATTTACCTTGAGGGTCATCAGTCTCAGTCTTAGCTAGCTGGGGTAACACATACAGTCCAGGATGCTAGCCAAAGGGAAGACAAGGATCAAGCCTTCCGTTCTGGCACCAAATGGAAAATCTTCCATTTTAAAGTATAGCACTGATGAGGTGACTCCTTCTTAAGAATCCTTCACAATGTGAGCACATTGTCCTAAAGTCTCAAAGCCTGGAGATCTAGCCAGTTAGGAACCAGGCCGTGAGGTGCATGGACAGAAGATCCTTGTGCAGGATCTTTCTCTGATGACAGGACAGCAGATCCAGGCACAGGAATAACTGCCATGAAGGTCTGCCACTGAGGCTGAGGAGACTGAGATACCAACACTGGTGAGGCCAGTCCGGTGTAATCAAGATCATCTGTGCCTTGTCCCTCCCTTGGCCACCACCTTGCTGATCAAAGGAAAGGAAGGGAAGATGTACAGGAGGCTTGAGGTGCAGGGGCTTATGAAGGCATCCCCAGTAATGTCTCAGACTGAGAGGATGGGCACAAAATAGCCTCAGTTTTGTGTTCTCCTGGAGGTGAAGAGATGCATCAGAGGAGTATCCCATAAGGAGACCAGGTGGCTCACCACCTCCTGATGCAGACAGCATTCATGCAATGTCTTGACCCCTGACTGAAGGTATCTACCAGCTGGTTGTCAGCTCTTGTGATATGCATCACCAGGAGATTTGCACCCAATCTGCACATGAGAGTCCAGGTACGGAGAGCTTTCTACCACAAGGAAGAGAGTGTGCCTCGCCTTGTTCAGGTAGAACCTGGTGAGTGGTGATGTCCATCTGGACTTGCATGACCTGACCCCATACAAAAGGAGTGAATTCTGTCAGAGCTAAGTACACTGCACAGAGCTCCAGCAGGTTGATGTGGTGACAGGACTCCTGGGGTACAGAGCCCATGGGCTCTGTGGTCCCCAGGTAGGACCCACCCACCAGAGATCCATCTGTTGTCAGAATGACAGACAGCTCTAGACAGACAAATGGGACTCATTCCTCCAGATGTTGTGGGACAAGCCACCAATGAGTGATGTCCCACATCGGCTCAGTCACTGTAACTGGCTGGCCAAATGACCTAGGTGCTGAGACCATAGACAGCCCAGCTTCCACTGAAGAGGATGCATCCACCAGTGGGCCCACCATACCATGCTGGTGCAGGGTGCCATATATCCCAACAACTGCAGGAAGTCCCGGGCATGGCATGAGCACCAAACCTGAAATTATTGTGCAGAGGAGGTAGGATCCAATGCCTCATCCATAAGGAGTCAGGCCTTGGCCCACAAGGAGTCTAGCTCTGCACCAATGAAGTGAACCACCTGTAAGGGGTTGAGTTTGAACTTGATAGGCTTGATTAGAAGGCCCAAGTCTCTGCTGGTCTAGAGGGCAAGGTCTCTAGGACTGCTCGAATGCCTCCTAGATGACACAGCTATCAGTCAGTCATCCAGACAGGGGTATACCGGACCCACTGGCATCGCAGAAAGGCTACCACCACTGCCATACACTTGGTGAAGATCCTGGGTACTGAGGAGAGGCCAAAAGGCATGACCTGAAACTGGTAAGGAACCATTTCTGTGCAGAACTGGAGGTACAATCAGTGGGATAGAGAGACGGGAATGTGAAAGAATGCATCCTAGAGGGCGGGACAGAACCCATGCTCTGCTGCAGAGATGGTATAATCTGGTCTAAGAATGACAATCCTGAACTTGAGCATCCAGAGGTACTGATTGAAATAGTAAAGCTCCAGCATGGAATGCCAACCCCCACACTCATTTTGGGACCAAGAAATACCTGTATATGAAGCCCTGACCTGCCATGGAGTCTAGGACACAGGCTATAGCTCCTTTCTTGAGGATCTAAGCAATGTCCTCCCTAAGGGCAGACAGCATGTCCTGTGACACCATTGACTCCCTTGGATCATGCGGTCAGTAGGGTGGGAGCACCTTGAAATCAAGAGACAAACCTTTACCTACCAACTCTAGGACCCACTTGTCCAAGGTAATTACAGACCAAGCATGCCAGAAGTGGCTTGCTAAGCCCCCACAGGAGCTGGGGCAGGGACTGAATGGGTGTGAGGTAGGCCACCAACCTGTATACCCCTCGACAGCTACACCCCAGCAGTGAATGACACTACAGTGACTACAGCGCCACATCGCTGTAGTGTCTGCGCTGGAACCCATCACTGTCTGTCAAGGGTCTTGCACCCCCAAATCAGCATTGACTCAGAGTTGATTATATTTATTGGGGGTGCAGGGGCATAGCCCCTGTGTGGGTGGTTTTGGGGGTGAAGCCTCCAGAAAAACACTTCATGGTGTTGGAAACCAGCAGCCAACTGTGAAAAGTGATTGACCTGCTGATTTTGCTTTCTGGTTGTTCGACAGCGAAATGTCAATGAACAGTCGTGGATCCCCACCAACCTATCAGCAGGCAGCTTTGGAGGAGCACAGGGGCCTGCTGCCAGAGGGCACCACTATTGCTACTCCTGCCTTTTGGGGCCCTGAACAAGGAACTTGGGTGCCAAGCCTGCTACAAAGTCCATGCTGGAGCTGTTGCTGCTTAGTCTGCTGTGACACAGCCAAAATAGAAAGGGCTTTTCTTTGGCTTCTGCCCTTTCTGCTCCTTTGTGAAGAGGTCACAAAATCTAGGGTGACATTGGACTTCTCAGTCCTGGTGAGGTTTCCTTCCACCCCAAAGCTAAAGAGGTCAGTGCCCAAGAAGGGCTACATCAGTGAATTTATGACGGGTGTCTGTGTGAAGAAAATCCTCACCCATATCCTGTGATGCATCATGACAGGCACTGCAGTGGCATGGGTGCATGAATATCCACATCCAAGGCCATCTGAAGCTGGTGTTTAGCCAGCACTGACTCTGGTCTCGAGCACTTTTACCATGATCTGCTTGTCAGCAAAGAGGAAAGGGCAGACATGGTCTAAGACTCCCATCAGGGAGTGGCCAAAATAGGCCATCATCAGGCATAACTTCAGAAAAGGGATGTGCAAGAACAAGGGGACACAATCTGAAGATAGAGGGGATGACCTAGGGCAATGTGAGTAAGAATTTTTACAGAGAGTGGTGGACGCGTGGAATGGCCTTCCTGAGGAGCCTGTGGGGTCAAAACAGTGAAGGAATTCAAGAATGCATGGGACAGACATAAGGCAGTTCTGGTGGGGGTGTAGGAAGAAGTAGGCAGTTGGTGAACTAGGATCTGAAGCTTATCCAATAGATAGGAAATGGGCAGACTAGGTGGGCCAAAAGGTCCTTATCTGCAATCATGGTCTATGTTTCTATGTAACACACCTGACAGAGACCTAGAGAAGATGCAACATATATCTTTTTCTGCTTGGTCAAGCTTCTTAGACTCCTCATCAGTGGACTTGACCATATCCCTAGTATTATTAGATTTGTGCAAAAAATGCTTGGCTGAGGGTGGTCTAAGAATCTGGACAAGGTGCCAGCAGGGACCACATACTTGCAGACCATATTTGCAAAGGGTGCCAGTCAGGAAACTGGATGCTGCCAAAGCTCCAGCGCTGGTCCCAGAAAGTCCTTGGCCATTGGGAAGTCAACCCCAGGGATTCATCCCAGCTAGTATCTCTGTGAAGAGATGTTTAGCCATTCTCTGAACTGGCTCTCAAGGAACCTCCTGGATTTGGACATAACTCTGAGCAGAATTTCAAAAGACACTGTACCGTGGTTGGTAGTCAGTTCTTCAAGTGATTCCTGGTTGAAAGCATGAGCCCTTGAGGACTGCATCAAGGACCCTTCAAAGTCAGATGAGGATCCTTCAGAAATGGCCCTCAGCAGTTTGCTGCTGTGCACCAACCTCAAGTCTCAGTCGAGTGTGTGATCTCCACCAGCAACCAGCCTGGCATGCTGCTTGCTGGATGGAAGTCCTTGAAAGAGGTTCCCTTCATGGTCTGCCATGGAAGCAGCTTCACCAGCACTGGTGGTGAGACACGTGTCAAAGACAGTTGTCTTAGTAGGACTGGTACAGGCTGAACTGGTGGTTACCAGGTGTCCGCAAGGGTAAAGCAGAGTCTTACCCTTCCCAAACAAGGCCCTTTGTTGCCAGATGAGCTCCTCATGGCACTGCCACATGTGGCCATGGAGCATCTTGTCATCCCAGGACTAATAGGAAGAGGAGTACTGATGGCAGCACCGCCCTGTCAAACAGGATTGAGTGTGTGAGGAATCCTTTGACCTCAGTCTTGACCTGGACTTTGATTGTCAGTTGTATCGATGACATTGAGGTGATAGGGCCAGAGGAGCAGTATAGACTTCTAAACAGTGTTTGGCCATTTGACCCTGGAGGGCAACTATAGAGAGACAGCCATTGTCACTGACAGATCCCAGACCTCTTAGGTGAGGCCCAACAGGACTGGGGTCCAAGAGATCAAGTCATCCTCAATTCCCTCTGATAATGGGTCAACAGGGTCAAGAAAATCTTGACCCTGAGCAACAAGCTCAATGAGGGCATGGTGGAACTGGCAGCCTTGCTCTTGATCAAAGGTTTGGCTGACGTGGAATGCTTGACAGTCATTGAGAAGTCAGGAGTTGAGGGAGTGGAAAGTGCATGCTCTTTCCTGATACCATGACTGACAGCGGGACATTTTGGATTTCTTGCTCTTATCATAATGGGCAGGGATCTCTTCAAAGGTCTAAGGGTCTTGCAATCTCTAAAGTTGCCAGCAAATATTGGGCACACGCTGGCCCCCAGCAGGAGCAGTGTGATGACTGATAAGGTACCAGCTCGATCTTAGCTTATGCTTCTTCCATGGATGCCATCTAGGCCACAGACCCAACATTCTCGGGGCTGACTTACATAAATACTTTTGTTTTGCTGCTTTAATTCTACAGTGGTAGTCTTCCAGGGAGCAGGGAAGCATAGTCTAGCACAGGCTACAGGTATGGTGTGCTGTTTGCTGATGCAGTAGACACACTTGCAGATCCATCTGAGAAATCTTCTAGTTACACTGGGAATCAACGTAGTACCTCACAATTCATAATGTCATCATTGGAGATGGAGCTTGAACCAGGAATATACTTTTAGTGATGAAATGAAAAAGCCAGAGGGTGCACTTGAATCAATTGGGGCCTATACCACATGCAGAGCTGTGAAGGTGGAGACCTGACTCTCCAGTGGAAAGAAAGATCTGGCATCATGGGGTGGAGCCAAGGGATATACCACCTGGGTGGTGGAGGAGCATAAACTTAAAGACTGGCAAGAACAGCTCTTAAAGCGAGATCTGCTAGAAGTGTGATATGTGAATCATATCCACATCCCTAGAATAATTGTAGTAATTATTTTACTCCCATATAGTGTTTCTTTTATTCCTGTTCTGTAGTGTGTACCGCTGTCTGTTTCTCTTCTCCATGAGGTTCTGCCATGTCAGTGCTTCTGTCCAGTGCAATTCACGAAGCAATGCAGAACAGTGGGACCAATATCAGGAAAGTCAAGGAAATAGATTTGGACAGCACCAAACAAAAGAGAATATAGCATAGATCCAGTGTCTGTACAAAAAGTAAAAACAAAATTCTTCAACAACAGAAACAAGTGTACCAGAAGAGTATATTAAATATTGTTAAAGTTAACACTGTGGCTTTCTGGCAGAAGCAACAAATGTCAGTGTTACCTGGGTGTCTCTTGATCGTTGCCATGGCATTTTCCGTGAGCAGTACTGCTCATACTTTTAAACATGAAAGCTGGCCGATGAGCGGCAGCTGATTTTAAACCCAAGGAACCTAGCAATTTTATGTTTTAAGTAAGGGAAAACAGAGGTTACTGCAGACAGCTTAGGAAATAAAACTGCTGTCAGCAATGTTTTGCTTCCTAGATGTTATTTACATTTGCTATGATCTTGCTGGCAAACATGAAAAGACATTGCAATAGAGTTAGTGGGAAAATTCATGCTAACCAGTCGCAAAATTACTGATCGCATTTCATCGAAGGGCAGAAGAAGAGGCCGAGAGGAGCACGAACCTGCTTGATGTGAACAGTGATATAGCAAACATCGAGCAAATATTTTAGTAATAACAAAGCTGACCACATTTTGTAAGGGTAATTCAGCCAAAACATGCTCTCTTGTTGTGCACACCCCTCAGCCAGACAATTTAAATGATCAGGTAACTGATGTGGGCTCTGCAGTAGGTTTCCGCTTTTCCTGGAACCTTTACTGAGCAGTTCACTGCTGATTACCTCCCTCATTCAATCCCCAACTCTCCACCCACTTGTATAGATTCTAGAGGATATATTCACCTAAGATGTATATAATAGTTTAAGATGCAGTGCTGGGCTATTCAGATTTTCTTTACTATGTTTTTAATAAGGGAGATGAGGATACTTGCGTTTGTGTTACAGTTGTTGCCATAACAACTGTTAAAATACTGTGCTTTAAAGACACTTATTTGTATAGAGTCAGTACCACTAGTAGCACTGTTCATACAGTAGTGAAAGAAACTTAAATGCTGTTAACCAGGCAGTTGTACAGTACTTGTGGTTTTATCAGTTTTATTATATGGATCTTCAATTTAATAGGTCTGTAAAGCATACAAAAAATCCAGTAATACCCTCAAAGGTTCAGTGATAATAGTATTGTCAATCACTGGTAATAGTGCTGTCAATCACTGTTAATAGCACTGTTTTGTCGTGATAATAGTATAATTGCAAGCTTCTGAAAATATAGCTTCTGCCTCCACATCGTGGCGTGCCTCCTCATTGGCTGCTTTTCCCCATGTGGGCGGGCAGAACAGTTTAAGAAACATGGCGGCCCTTCTCTCGCTTACTGAGAGTGAACTCCGCGTCGTTTCTCGCGCTTTTATTTTACTTTTTCCTCTCAGAAAATGAAACTATCTGGTTGATCCTGCCATTCCAGTCCTGAAGAGCAGGTAGGATGTCAATTAAAAAAAATGGGCAGGGGCTGGGAATCGTCATAAGCAGAGAGAGCAGACAGCTGAACCCACAGCATAGAACATGTGGTGGTGACCAGTACAAAGTCATTTCTCCACTGAAACGGTTGACCGCCAATTCAAACAAGTGTCGCATCCATATATAAAAATTACTGATAGGTTTCTGTGTCCATTACCAGGAGTACTGGTATCTTGAGATTCTGACACATTGGAACCTCTCAAGCTTCGCCTCGAAGTCTCATGTGTCCAGAACCTCTTGATGCTATTACTCCTGGTAATAGACACAAACCTATTGGTTCTTCCTTTGTATATGTTCATTTGTCTAGACTGTTTTTAATGAACATTTACATGGCTCCACAGTGGATTTAACCCACAGCCTGGGACAGCTGAGGCAAAAAGTAATGGAGGATCAAGATTCAGAAAAATAATTTGGTAAAGGTTGGTTCTTTATGTTTGAAACCACTACTCACGTGAAGTGGCTGTACAAGTACATTAATTAAAGATTAATGACGGTCTTATGGAATACAGTTTGCCAATTACAGTTCTCCATTTACAAGACCCTTTTATAATTACATTTATTTAGTTTCATCCATTTTATAATGACATTTATATTGTAGGGCTCTGGTTAGCCTGATCTGGGGCTCAAGGATTCATGATTGCCTCTATAAGACCTACTTATTGTTAACATAACTACTTTTATGCAATATACAATGGTGTTTTGGGGATAAAGCTGTTATATTATGAACATTTACTGAAGATGTAAACTTATATAATTTGACCCCAGGAGGATTTTTACATCTCCTTTTTGATTTGGCAGGAAATTTTTCCAATTATTTATGGATAGGGAACTATAGATTTTACTAAACTTATATGCAGGAGGAATTATTGGATCTTTTTTTTAGCCTGATAGACATTTTTTCAATTATTCTTTTAGATATGGGATTGCAGATTTCAGTAAATCATTCAGGGATGTAGGTAACCAGACCCAAATCTGGTAGTGTTATCCAATAATTGCTCCTAAAATAAATGGAATCATGTCTGGAATGTAAGGTGGTCCTGGACTCTTTATACTGTAAGAAATATACCAGAAATTTGTCTGGAAAGCACAAACTCTAATTAAGAGCTTGATTGTAATATGTTATTTCTTGTGCTATATTCTATGGATATGTTATGGATATGTGTATCCAGTTTTAACTGCATGACTGTATGATGTTTTAAACTTTTTAAATTTTGTTCTTTTGCAATGACCAAAATTCAATCAAATAAACTTGGAACTTGGAAAAACTTGAAAAATATCAGAAGAGGGCTAACATTGAAAAGAAGCCATATGTTGTGATTTAAGCATTAAGGCATGATCTGCGGTTGGGTTACCAATGATTAATTTACCTCTGGCAGAATTATGAGGTACAAGGAGAAGTTAAGTACCTCATGCTCCTAGGGTTAGATTAGCAAAAATAAACCAACCCTTGAGTACCTCATTGTAACTATTTAACAAAACTGTCTTTATATTTTTAAAATGAATGTTTTATTATTAATATTTTAATGGTTGTATTTAGTGTCCTAGATAAGGTGAGCACTGGCCTTTTTACTCACCAAGTTTTAAAACTATGAAAAAATATGAGTACCAGTACTAATCCCAACCCTTGGTAATGCTAGTAGATATCTCAAAAGGAGCTGTTTTCCAAGTTTGAAGCACTTTTGCTAATCAAAGTTATACTTTACTTACCTAATATAAAAATGGTGAGTACATTACTCTTGAATGCCATTGGTAATCTGGAGCACTGATTGTGTTGTACATGGGGTTTCAAGCCATTAACATGAACCATTTAAAATGCTGTCAACCAGTCTGAATGCTCTATTTCCAGCCACTGTTTTAAAATTAAAGCTAAATATAGAATGTGAAGAGCACTTAACGGAATGCTTGTAATTATTCTGTGATTGTTTTATTTTGCTTGATCACTGCCATTTATGATTTCTACTATTCATTTGCTGATGGGTAATGCTGATGCTATCTTCTCCAAATGTACAACTAATAAAGCTATAAAGAATCAAAACAGTGAGAGGGCCATCTTAATTTAACAACTGTTCTATGAACACTTGTGAAAGAAGCAACTGTAGAAAACTAGAGCACAGATAATGTGAGATAGAAAAGCCAGCTGCGACTTTGTAACCCTACTATGGCATGCTCATCAGGGGTCACAGCCCTACCCTGTTCAACCACAAGAACAGATCCTGATTGTGTGGGGAAGGGATGGTATCACCATGCAAATGAACCACAGGACCTTGCTCAAAGCATGGTGGCCTTTACTAACCTGGTTGCAGACTTCACCCATTCCACCTGCCAGTCAAGCTGCTGTAGACAGGCAATGGGTGTATGCTAAGATGCAACCATGTTCGGAGGAACAAATGGACAGAGATAATAACTGGACCAGATGGTGTACACAACTCTGAGACAGAATGGTTTTTGGGTGCCAGGAACATTTGCTAGAATGCAAAGCCTGTGGGAAGGGCACTGGACTATCAGGGATTTCCACACAACATTCTACAAGGCACAATGGATACCTGTCTTAGAAGCAGGCTCTGAGGAAAGGGGTGGGCAGATGAAGGGAGCGCCTCTGGCTGAAGAGCTAATCTCGGTAGCCTCACCACATGACTACTATGCTATATTGTAACCCTAACAGAGCTGTTAATCAGCATGTTTGTGGACACAAACCCCATTTGCATTCCCTAGCATCTGGTTGCAACATTTGCATTGTGATATATTGCTTGCAGGAGCCTCCTATTCTCACAGACTATCCATGGCTTTTATATATATACAGCCCAAAAGGATAATTACACATCAGGGTGACTATACCTTATTTCCACTACATATTGGACCACAGGGGTCCATTGTGTTCACCTCCTGCCACCCAGGCAGTTGCAGCATTCAATATCATGTGAAATAGCTGTGCCATGATTTGGGCAGGGTTCTCAAATGGTGAGGTCAGCCTCCTGGGAGGCCCCAACCTGTTCCAGGGAGGCTTAAGCAAGTCTGAAAAAGTACTGTATTTAAATTTTGAGTTTTATGTACTTTGTGTGAAGAGATGAAGCAAACTGAAAGAGGATAGTAGTAGGTGGATTTAATGTATTTATTACTAATAGGTGACAAGGGAAGGTGAATGAATGGTTCATTTCAGGTGTACAGGGAAGGTTAGGGAGTGAATACATTTCAAAAGATGACTGCAAAACAGTCAAGAAATACACAATAAACAATAGTGCAAACAAATATGAACAATAAACTAATAATGAGTGGTGGTAATTGATCAATTTGTAGCCTGATAGCAGAACAGCCCAAATACTATGATTGAGCATAGAAGTGCTAAGAGCAATAGCAGGAAGGAGCAAAGTAATCTCTGAGAAGTTGCTTAAGAGCAGGAAAGGAGGGGGAGGTAAAGTGTGTAGGAAGGTTATTTCATATAGAGAGGAAACAGAGAAAGATGTCTGACCCATGAAGGTACTGCAACAAGGGTAACAATGGTTCAAGAATGAAACTAGCAGAGTATGTAGGTTGGCTGGGGGGTACAATAAGCTGAATAATAATATTTGTTTTATTTACTTGTTATTCAGATAACACCTTTGAGCACACAAGCTCTTTTCAAAGGTTCCACGTCAGTATAAGACAAAGAACTGAATGTGAGTCAAGTACTCAAAGAGGTTTCAATTTATTCATGGCGTACTGAAAAGTACTGTACATTATTTTTCTTTGGGGAGGCCCAAGATTATTTCAATTTTCGGGAGGCTCAAAATCTTTCCATGGTTTTGGGAGGCTCACTGTGACAAAGTCTGAGAACTATTGAGTTAATGGATAGTGCTGCCAGTATATTTTACAGAGGTTCAGGAACGCTGACAGTGGTACAAACCGGTTACTGCCAGGAAATGGTCATATGTTTTCAATCAATGAACCCACTTACCTCATTCCTCTGTATTCCAATTATTATAATTACCTAGGTTATAATAGGGAACTCTCCTGCCTTAGTCCACAGTTTTAATTTATAATGGCGTGAGATTTATATCCTGTAATGTCAAGGGCTCATTCTAGAATTAGCATCGTCAAATTCTCAGACATCTGGAGATGCTGCAATGTAGCATGAGCCCTATTACAGGAAACGCACTATTAGACACAGAGGGTAATTTATTTAGGAGGAGGCAAATAGGTCAAGTCTATGCATCACTTAATGCAACGGCACAAAGAGGGTAGCAATTCTAATTGCTAGGGCACACAATTTACAGTACAGCAAACCCATAGCGATAAGCAAGGGAGATTTATTTTCTCTAAAGGACTTTTAAATCATACTGAACTGATATTAGGTTCAGTATATGGATAATGTTGACTGCCCAAATTTTTATGGTATTAATAAATGCCCTGGCTTTGTTTCCTGATTACCAACAATAATAGCTGGAGACTGGAATTTGGTCCTGACACCAGAGTTAGATAGGTCAGCCAGCAAAAGGGCCAATCTTTTCCAGCACAAAGAGCTCTAAGGAATTTTATCAACCTATAGTTTGAATGACCCGGAGACTATTAAATCCAGCTGCCAGGGGATACACTTTCTATTCATCGGTACATGAATCATTCTCATGAATTGATTATTTTTAGTAAATAATCGAATATTAGAAGGCATAACAGGTAGTGGTATGTCCTCGAGAGTCATTTCTGACCACACGCCTGTATGAATCAAAAGTATCTTACCACATTCAAAAACTAAAATGGTATTTGGAAGCTGAACGCAAAACTTTTCAAGACGAAAATGCCCAGCAGACCTTTAAGAGGTGATTGTCCAATTTCTAGCATGCAATCAAGGAACTATACAAAATGTTGACAAACTCTGGTGTGCCCTAAAATGTGTGATTAGGGAAGAGTGTATTGATTCTCAGCTATTTGGAAGAAAAAGAGGAAGTGCTGTCATCTTGCTGTTATCACAAATCCAAATTTTAGAAAATCACAATCCCATCAATCAGACGAAGTGATATTAGAACAGTTAGCTAAATTAAAGAACCAATATTCAGAATCCCTAAGAGAACAGGCCCAGTATATGCTCTTCAAGACTCATGCTAAGTATATTGACCAGGGCGATAAAGCCAGCCATTTATTAGCTCTTCTTTGAGGCAGCAGGAGAGTCCAGGGTAGTGGTAGCTCTCAATTCCCTTAAAGATAACTCCTCTTTACCACCCCTATGGAAATTGTTGGTGAATTTGAAGACTACTATAGATCTTTATATTCCCCACCAACCCTCCTCCCTCCATTGCAGACATATAGAATTATCTTAATGAGCTTTGGCTTCCTTCCTCCAACACTTACAATCACATGCCCTCGAAAGGAGCTAACTCAACAAGAGCTATGGGAGGCTATTGAATCATTACCTGATGACATGGCACCAGGCCTTGTTGGCTTCCCTCAACATTTTATAAAGTCTTCAAAGAACAACTTTCACCCTTATTATTGGCATGTTCGTTATCTTTGTAAAGACGGTCTCACAGATTCTTTCCTGTAGAAGCTCTTATAATAGTGCTCCTTAAACTGAACAAATGTCCATATTTGGTCTCTAATTATAGACCAATATCACTGATGAATTACGATATTAAGCTCTTCGCCAAGATTTTAGCTACCAGAATGGCCCATGTTTGACCCTTTACTTAGCCCAGACCAGGTGGGATTCGTCACTGGCCATTCTTTGGCTGACCACCTTAGGAAGTTGTTCCATCGCTTGCCTGCATCCAGAGTGGCACCTCACCCTATGGCGCTGGTGTCTCTGGATGGGGAGAAAGCATTTGTTAGGGTAAATTTGACTTTTCTATTTGAAGTACTTAAAAATTTGACTTTCCACATAAATATATCCAGTGGGTACAGCTATTGTATACATGTCCCACAGCAAAAATTTACTGCAACGGTATTTTCGGAAGCATTCCTACATTCTGGAATGTGTCAAGGATGCCCTCTCTCACCTTTACTATTTGACTTATACCTAGAGCCATTACTATACCATCTCCAGCATTCCCTGGAATACATGGTATTCAGATAGGGAGTGGACCTCCATTTATCAGTTTATGCAGATGATATTATGCTACATATTGCTAACCCGATGATTTCTATCCCTGTAATAATATCCCTTATATAATCATATGGGGCCCTATCTAACTACAAATTGAACATATCTAAATCAACAATTATGCCATTAAATTCATATACTTATCGATCTCAAGTGGAGGGTCTTTGCTCAAACTGGTTGAACCAAATTCAATATCTGGGACTTACAATAACCCTGAATCTGTCACAGATTAGGAAATTCAATTTAGATGCTAAATTAGAAATAATACAGCAAGATCTTGACAGATGGGCTCCCATATATTTTTCCTTACAAGGAAGAATTAATATAATTAAAATGAATATACTCCGAGATTGTTTTACCCTAAATATGTTGAATTTTCATCTCCTGCAAACCTGGTTCAACAAAATCCAACAGATTGTCTCCAGGTTCCTCTGAAAATCCAAACCACCGAGAAAGTCCTATGCCAAATTGGGCCTCAAGCAGAAGGAGTCCTCAATTTGCCACATTTTTCATTATTACTTGGCTAGCTACATGATAAGTATCTCCAATGGCAACCCTTAACTTCTGCAGTGATGGAACAGAATTATGAACCAATATGGATACAAATTGAACACCTAGCTATCAAAAAGTGGTATTTCCTTGATAGTTTATTACATATTACTCCCAAGTTGGGAATGAAGGTGCTACAAAATGAATTAATAACTATGTCCCTGAAAGTGCATGCCCAACTATGTAAAACCATTACCTAAATAACACTAAGGATACCTCCCAACCTATATACCTGAACGTGAATTTCATTATTGACAAACAATATATAAAACCCAGTGAGGGACTACTGAACGAGTTGTTAGGATATCAGATCTAATGGAACAGGGTAGAATTAAGACCTCAACTGAAATTCTTAAAGCCTTGTGTCTTCCTCCTAACCAGATATTTAAAGTCTTTCAAGTTAGACACATTCTAATAGCTCACATGGGGGATAATATCTGGGATACTGATCAAAAGATCTTCTTAATATGCTTCTATACTGGCTTGGGGTCCACATGCTGCCTCCAGAATAAAAGCTAAACTCTGTCCACTTATTTATCCGGATATTCAAGGACATTCAATATATTGGTCAACCCAACTTCCAGATAGACAATTCTGCTGGGACAAAATCTGAAGGCCATATACACCTATACCTTCAATGATAAACTGCATCTTATGCAATTTTATATTATACATAATATTTATTTCACCCCAGCAAAACTATATACCATGGGCAAATTGCAAGATCCCAAATGTAACAGGTGTGGTTTAAGTGAAGGCACTATTTTCCATATGCTGTGGGATTGCCCTTCAATTAAACCCCTATGGACCACAATTAAGAATAAACTGGATCCCTCCTAGGACTAGAGCCCTTTTTGAACCTGAAATTTGTCTTCTAGGGAACTATTCTTGAATCTCAGTTCTAGAGCGAAGATATGCTATAGCTCTAATTTCCCATACTGTAAAACAGATTGTACTAAGGCATTGGAAATATCCCCAATTTATACCCTATTCAGAATGGCTAAATGAGTTCTTGTATAATCTAAGAACAGAGAAAATGATAGCCATTCTCAGGCACTGCCCGCTAGTTTTGGCAAGAAATGGAACAAGGTGTATATGCTGACCTCAGTTACTAAATAAAACTGACTGGTTACAGCTATTTATGCAGGTAAGGCTTGTCCATATAGATGAACATCAGTAGAATTGTATCTAAGTACCAAAAGGAGGGAGGGGAAATGAGGAGCTTTAGGATAGTAGTTAGTATTTTAAGTTTTAGTGGTAATTGTAGTGGTTGTCATTCTTGGGCTGAAGTAACCTCAGGGCCTTATCTTGTGTTTACATATCTGTATCAGTCTCTCTATGCCTTGTATGCCTATGTAAACATGATTAAAACAAATGGAGCATATTTAAGTTTAAAAAGAAAAGAAGTGTGCAAGAACAAGGGGCACAATTTGAAGATAGACGGGGAAGGCTCAGAGGTAATATGAAGTATTTTTTCATGGAGAGGGTTGTGGATGCATGGAACAGCCTTCCTGAGGAAGTTGTGGAGTCAAAAACAGTGGGGAATTCAAGAATGCATGGGACAGACATAAGGCAATATTAGGGGTGAGATAGGAGGAAGTAGGCTGTTGGTTAACTAGGATCTGCAGCTTATCCATTAGGTAGGAAATGCGCAGACTGGGTGGGCCAAGCAGTCTTCATCTGCTGTCAAATTCTATGTTTCTATGTTTCTCCTGGCTAAAAAACAGTAGTTGGATTGTAGCCTATTAAGAAAGAGCCCCTAGAGGCCAGGCACGATAATGAGTGAATGGGAAACAAAACACTTAATAATTCAATAGGGAGCAGCTATAGTAGGCAGCGTCTACCTTGGGAGGTGGGTTTTAGTTCCAGGCTAGCAGCAAGGGTACCTCCTGGAGCAGGCAGCGCATCACTGAACCACCGTGTGGTTCGGGGTGAGAAGCAGCACCTTTCCATCAGCTTTCTTGGTCAATCACCTTGAGGGAGCATGGTCCGCTGCCAACAGGCAGAACCACCCCAAGACCCTGCTGGTCAGCAGATTTTGGTTCTTCCTTTGAGCCAGCAGGAGCAGCTAGACTTGCGGTGCCAGCAGGGCAGCACAGCTAAGGAGAGAAGCCAAGCAGTTAAGTAAGGGTTGTTAGGAGGGCTTAAACCAAGATAAAAGAAACAGGGTGGAGGGTTTAAGGCAAGACAAAGAACAGGGTGGGACAGAGCTAGGTTTGAGGTCAAGGAGAAGAGTGAGCATGGGAGGATTAAGAACAGGACATGGTTGGGTATAAGGAGAGAGAAATCTGAGCCAGAAGGAGTTAGAGAGGTTAAGAGAAGCGTTAGAGAGAGTACAGGAGGTGCAGAGGGGCAGTCAGAAAGGATCAGACACGAGTAGGACAACTTAAAAATTTAAATTGAGCAAAATCAGTTAGAAAACTTAACACTCTAAAGCAGAAAAAGCAGGAAACTCATAGCTTTAGGCTATTCAAATAATTTACCTTGCACTCAAAAATGAATCAAGTAAAGTGACGAGCTAAAATTAGCACTCAGAGATTAATCTAACGAGTCATGTTACAATCACTCTAAAACAGCACAAGGATACAGCCGCCAGGTTTTAGAAATTATTTAGCCAGTCCAGCATGTAAACTGGTTCTAGAAAACTATAATTTTAAGGTCTTTAGGCAATATCATATGCCAGCATTGCAGAAATGGAGTAAGCTAACCACAGCGCTAAACAGGAGCAGTAAGTGGCAGCCAATCACAGAGAGGACTGCAGAGAGCACCAGTCAGTGTAAAGATGTCAGAAATTCAAAACTTGGAGTCCTTTTAGCTTCAGGCTAGAGGCAATGTACCTCCAGAGCAGGCAGTGTGTCACCAAATCACCAATGTGGTTTTGGGGAGTGGCTCCTTCCTTCGCTTTCTTGGTCAGTCTTCTTGGGGAGTGTGGTCTGCCATCAACAGGCAAACCACCCCAAGACCCCATTGGTAGGCAGATTATGGTTCTTCCTTGTGAGCCCGTAGGAGCAGCTTGACTCTGGCACCCAGCAGGGCAGCACAGCCCCTGGAGAAGGTAGTGAGTCACCAAACCACCGTGTGGTTTGGGGTGGGAAACGATTACTTTCCTTTGGCTTTCTTTATCAATCATCTTGGGGGAGTGTGGTCTGCCTCAAACAGGCAGAACCACCTCAACACCCCACTGGTAGGTGGATTCCGGTTCTTCCATGTGAACCCACAGAAGTGGCTCAACTTGTGCACCCAGCAGAGCAGCACTCATCCCTCTTTTCTTAAATGCCTTTTTTCTCCTCTCATCAATCATATGACACTTATATCCATCCAGATACAATGGGACACTTCAGTGTTTTCGTCCCTTACTCCTTATGGCAACACAGTGATCTACCACATTTGTTTGCTACTCTTGCATGTGTAGCAAACATTTTGATACAAGATCAGCATTTCAGAGGTGTGTCCCTGATGGGTCTGATGCAGTTCAAGCTGCAGTGAGCTTGACAGTGACAGGCCAATGATCAGCGAGGCTGATGATGCTGGTCTGTTAGTTGATGGGTGGAAACTAAATGACATTGGAAGGAAGTAGCCATACCTATGAAACAGCAGCTGCAGCCTCTCATCTACATAACACCATCCAGTAACCAGATGAGCAGCATCAGTCATGAGGAGGCTCTTCGGTCCCTTGAAATGAAGAGATCCCTCCCACTGCCATACACCTACCCACCTCCTGATTACTTCCCCAGTGCTGCAGTCCCTTGAAATGAAGAAATTTCACCTGCTGCCAAAGCAGCACACCTCCTGATCACTTCCTTGTGCCTGGTCCCTCAAAAGAAGTCCTACTATGCTTTAGTTTATTTATCATTTTATTTTGCCTGCGCCTGATCCTCAGGGAATGAGTGCTTAAGAAATGGGCTAGTACTCACCTGGTAAAGGTGACTGTGTTGGTTGCATCCATGGCACTCCAGACATTACCTCATGGGTTATAGTACACCTGATAGGCTAGTGATGCACATGTGACCCAGGATCAAATTTCATGGTATATCCTGGTCCCAGGAGTCCTTGTTCTTCAGTTTGATTTGTCCGTTGCTAAAAATAAATGTTAATCTGACCATCCATTGCTTTGAACCACATAGAAGAAAGATGATATGTAAGAGTTCAGATAGTATACACCCGTTTATTTACCTATTACTACAATTCTAGAACTAGGTTACCTAGTGCGACTGACATTATCTATACCTTTTATGGTGTCATAAAATTTCTATACTTGATCACATCATTTATCAAGTCCAACATTGATGTGTCACGGGATCATATTCCTGGAGACACCGTTGCCTTTATCAGCATGGTTTTTATAGTGATTGCCCTGAAGGGAGGGCCATGGAGTGCTATGGACACAAATACCACAGTCACCTTTACCAGGTGAGTAAACACTCATTGTGCTGGTTTGCTGTCCATGGCACTCAAGACATCACCTCATGGGTTAATTTAAGAAGCAGTACAACCATTCCTTTAGGGTGGGTCAGGCGATCAGTATGGAAGACTGAGTAGATGCTGATGACAGAACTTCATAGGAAAAGGTGACCCTTTGTCTATATAGAGACTCAAGTCTGTAATGTCTTGCAGAAGTATGAATGTAAGTCCAGGTAGCCACTCTGCAAATGTCTTCCATGGATATACATGCTCTTTCGGTAGAGGAAGTGGCTATTGCTCTGGTTGAGTGAGCCTTTATCCCCTCTGATGGAGTTAGACACTTCGCCACATATGACTCCTAGATAATCTTTTTCAACCAGCTGGTGATGATTGTTTTGGAGGCTGTCATGCCCTGCCTGTGGCCCTGGGTGATGATAAAGAGTCTCTCAGACTTGCAGATTAGCTGTGTCTTGTTGATGTACTGAGCCAATGTGTTCTCATGTCTAGGGATGATAGTCTTGTGTATCTCCTTGTGTTGACTGTTTAGAAAGGTTGGGAGCTTGATTGGTTGTTCCTGTGAAAGTTGGAGTTGATTTTTGGCTGGAAGGCCAGGACCATTGTTAATGAGACCCCTTTTGGTGAATATGGTGCATGGCTCTTTGCAAGAAAGAGCACCCAGTTCATTGATTCTGCAAGCTGAGCAGATGGCCACAAGAAAACAGGTCTTTTGGCCCGAACAGTAGAGCTTGGCCTCTTGTATGGGTTCAAAAGTGGAACCTTTGGGTATTCTAGTACCAGTGGAAGATCCTAGAGAGCCACTGTTGTCTGTCTGTGAGAACGAATGGTTTCTGCTGCCTTAAGGAATCAGACAGCATCTGGGTGAGCCTCTGGCAAGGTATGTCTGATTTGTCCCATGGCTGCTTCTATAGCTGAGAGTTGTACCCAGAGGGAAGAGGGGACAATCCCTTATCTAGGCCCTGCTGTAGGTAAAGGAGTATCATGGACATATTGACTGCCACTGGATTGACAAGTGTCTTTTCGCACCACTTAGAAAAGATGTTCCATTGCCTGTCATAGATTACAGTGGTGGAAGATCTCTGGACTGCATGATGGTCGACATGACAGAGTCATGGTAACGTGCCTTCAGCAGTCTTTGCCTCTCAGGAGCCAGGCTGATAATTTTAGTGTTCCTGGGGCTGGATGAATCTCGGGCCCTGGAAGAGCATGTCCTGCCGATAGGGAGAATCCATCTGTCCAGGGTCATGGCCATGGCTAATGCAAACCAGGCCCTTCGGGGCCAGTAAGGTGCTATGAGTATGGTGAGGCTCGAGATAAGTGTATCTTCACCAGAACTTGTGGGATCAAGGGAATTGGTGGAAAAACATATGCCTGGTCTTGAATCAAGGCTTGTGAGAGAGTGTCCACCCCTAGAGCCTGCTTCTCCCTGTACCTGGAGAAGTAAGAGCTAACCTGAGCATTCACTTTGAAGCCATCAGGTCTATCGGGATGGTGCCCCACCTTCTTTGTATCATCCAGGAAATGACGGGATGTAGCTGCCATTCCCTGGGTGGATTTGTTGTCTGCTTAGCCAGTCCACCCTGACATTCAGCTTGCCTGCCAAGTGGATGGCATGGATGTGAGTGAGATTGGCCTGACCCCAACATAACACTCTTGTGGTTTCTCTAATCATGCCTTTGCTTTTGGTCCCACCTTGTTTTGCTATGTAAGCCACTGTGACTCTGTTGTCTGATCTTATCAAGACAGATTGACTGATTATGTCTCCTGGAATGCCATGAGTGCGTGATACACTGCTCTTATTTCCAGGATGTTGATGGATAACTTTGACTTGGATCCTGTCCATCGGTCTTGAACCGTGGAATCATTCAGGCATGCCCCCAACTTGTGAGGCTGGTGTCGGTCTCTATCATCACCTCGTATGTAAGCTCTAATGGGGAGCCCTTTGAGAGGTGTTGGCTGTGGCTCCACCACTTCAATGTCTTTCTGACTGATTCTGACAGATGAACCGGTGTCTCCAAATTGCCTCCTGATGGACAGCCCTGTACCAATATGCAGTTCTGCAATGGATGCACGTTCCACCTGGGCCAGGGCATTAGGTCAATGCATGATGCCATACACCCAAGGACCTGAGCTGCCTGACCCATTGTTGGTCCAGGGCAGACCTGAGCATCTGGGCTGAAGAGACAATTAATCATATCTGCCTGCAAGATGGCCTTGCCCTTCCCTCGGCTGTGCTGATTTCTGCTCCTAGATGTTCTACCAATTGGTATGAGCGTAGTGAACTGTTAGTGTGGTTGACTACCTAACCGTGTTCTGCTAAAGTCTTCAGCACTAGTTCTGTGTCCTTCAGTGACTGTGAACTGCTGCATGAGTGTATCATCCAGTCATCCAGGTATGGTATGATGTCCACCCCTTGCTCCCAGAGGCGAGCAGTGAGGACAATGAACACCTTTGTGAACACTCTTGGTGTTAATGAGAGGCTGAAGGGCAGGGCTTGGTACTGGAAGTGTTGGCCCAGCACATGGAAATGTAGGAATCATCTGTGGCTCAGTCTGATGGGGATATGCAGATATGCATCCTTTAAATCTATGGATGTTAGGTAGTTGCCAACCCATACCTCTGTAGGTGGACCTGATTATTTCCATTTTGAATTTTTACAGTGCTAAGTATTTGTTGAGAAATTTTAGGTTCAGGATAGGCAGTAGGTCTCCAGTCTTCTTTGGCTCCAGAAAGAAAATTAAATAAACTCCTGTACCTAGCTCGTTGTTTAGTATGGTTTGAATAGCTTGGTTCTGTAAGAGGCCTCTCAGTATGTCTTGTATCTGAAGGGCCATGGCTCTTCTTTTGATATGGGGACAGGACAAGTCTGTTTACGCCTGGCTTCCTTGAAAATTCTATAGCATAACCTTGTGAGATTACCCAGCACCAATCTGTCGGAGGTAGTTAGTTGCTATTTTGGTGAAATAGGGATAGTCTCTGACCCACCGGAGGGTGATCTGATATCTGAGCTGGCAATGGAGTGTCGTCAGAGTTGTAGTCACTGTTGCTTAGCCTTTCCTACCAGTCCTCTGCCTCCAAAGTGGGAGCCTCATCCCTGAAGGTGGAATGGTTTCTTGGAGAGGAGTTTCTGTAGTTGTAGCGGTTTGCCCTCTGTTCTGAAAGGAGTTATTTTGCTATCGCTTTGCTTTCGGTTCTGTTGGAATCTGTTGTTCCCTCAAAACCTGTGCTGGGCAGATGGGAGATAAGTGGTTCTGTGTTTGTCTTTTGCCAGATCCTTTCCCTCCTCTTATTGCTTGAGGTACTTTGAGGCCCTCGCCAGACATGGTTTCTCGTTCAGTGGCAGATTCTGTAGCAGAGCCTTAGACTCATTTTCTACCTGCAGAGTTTGGAGCCATAAGGCTCTCCTAGCTTTGTTAGTTACAGCTGAAGCTTTGGCTTCCAGTTTAAGAGTATCCACTGCCATGTCCACCAGATACTTGCCTGTATCTAGGTACATTCCAATAGTTCGGAGTCTCTGGTCTTTGGTTCGGATCTCTAGCAGCTCCTCTAGCCAGCTAATATGAGCTCTTGCAGAGTAGACTGCCATCACGGTAGCTCTAGCTGTCATGCCTGTGATCTTGAATAGCTTCTTAACATGTCTTCTATTTTCTTGTCTGTTGGGTCCTTGAGCAAGATGGTGCCGCATGGTAAGACCATTTTTGCTTAAGGCTGCTATCTGTGGGTCGAAGGTCGGGGCAGTGCACCAAACCTTTATCTTTTCATCTTGTACAGGGTACATTCTGTCTGTATTTCTCTTCTCAGACAGACAACCTGGTTCTGTCGATTCCCTCTTTGGTAAAAATATCAATAGCAGGATAGCTTGGGAAGGTGCCCTTAGCCTTTAGGCTTTGCTAAATCATGAGGTCGAGTTTACATTCTGGATTTGGTGCTTCTAGTTCAAACCCCATTGTGGACTTTATTGCTTTCAGTAAGCCTGGTACCAGATCGAATGAACAGAGTTTGGAAGTTAAGGAGGGTGCTACTTGGGCAAAGTCCATTTCTTCCTCCTCAGAGTCTAGGTCCTCCTCATCATCTGGTGCCTCATCAGATTCATTGTCACTTGCTGATTCCGGGGTGCTGTTATCAGGGTTGTCTGGTTGAGGAGGTGTGAGGGGTTCTGGTGGTGGTGCAGGACCAGATGGTGCAGTTGGTTTTGCCTTTGACAGGGATTCAGCTTCTCCATGACTTTAAGCATGCAATTCTGTTGGCTCTCCATCATGGCCACAGTGGCCTGTTGGATCTGGATGAGTTGTGCCTGGATTCATCCACCCTGATGTGCTAGGCCCTGGGTGTCTGAACCAGCTGTATGGAATTGCTCTCTGGATGATTCCTCCTCTTGTGCAAGCAAGCAGGGCATTGAGGCCCTGTGTTTTGGACACAGAGCAGCAGAGCAGGATATGCACTTCTTGGCCTTCACCATCTGAAAAGATGGGAAAAAGACAAATTAATAACGGATCCAGGGATCAGATAAATAATTACTGTGCAATGGAGGCCTGAGTGTACATTTCCCACTGAGCAGGGATGTTTCACTGTCTTGGCAATAGAGGTCCCAGAATTATGATTATGAGAAGCGGTCTTAACTATGTTTCCCTTATTAACCTGATTCGGTTAGTAACTGTCAGGAAAAACTGTAAGGAAAAAGATTTTCCCCATGTAGTACCGAGAATTGTTTTCTGTAAGGCAGTAGCGCAATGGATCGTGACAGCCAAGGCTTGTAATATTTTTGTGTAGTTCTTTGAAAAAGAACTACTAAAATGGCCATTGTAGTAGCTGCACATGCATGGACCCATAGTTGTCTCAAATGGTGAACGAGGGAGAGGAACTTCAAAATAGCAGCTGCCCATGAAAGGCGTGGTCAGAATAAGGCCAGAGAGTCCTGGTGGCCTTTGTCCTCCCTTACCATCAGGAAAGCACTATATCATCACCTTAATTAATTAAAAAGACCCAGAATGGCCAGAAAGCATGATCGCAGGTCACTAAGGGAGGAACCCACGACCATGAACAAGACCTGCTGTGCCTTTGACTCTTTTCTCCTGAATACTGGCCTTAGCTCAACCCACCCCCGGCCGCTGCATGAACGGGCCAGAGGGAATGGAGCATGATACAGCCAGAAAACAAGGGGTTTTAGTAAAGGCATTGGCCTAAATCCTGTAGTGGAGATTTGAGTAATATTTGCAACTTGCGCTATCCGCTATATAGGATAGCGTGAGTCAGGATTAAAAAGTGGCACTGGTGCCATGCGGTCTCCGCTGGTGGGGAGAGGCTCCTTAGCTTAAAAATGTGCAGGTGAAGGAGAGAAGAGTCAGAGGAGCATTCCAGCTATGTGGCTCTCTCCGGATTCCTGAGACAAACAAAGCATTATTAGCTCATGCGAGTGCAGTTCCTTGCTTGTGAGGGAGGAACCGCAGATAGCATAATATCAAAAATGGATGCGAGAGGAGTCAGATTTAAATGTGGCAGCAGCATGTGTGGAACTTAGCTAAAAATCATTTATCCTCTTAAAACAGAAAACCAGCCCATTCTGACTGAAAATAGTTTATTGTATGAGAGGTAACCTATTGGGCAATCAGAAATGAGAACCACTGTCAGTTATACCACCATTAACCTTAAAAATACCTGCAGAATCATTTATTCACATAAATACCACCCACAGTCATTTAATCATTCCGAGAATCCCAAGAATAAAAAAATGCTGTGGGAAAAGCAGTCCACCGTGCACCTCCTCCTCATGCTCCAAACAAACCATGGTAATGTTCAAGAAATGTTCCAAACTTTATCTTAAAAATCTAAAATCCTTCATCGAACTAGCATTAGCTGAATCAAGCTATTTTTCCACAGTGTATAAAAATCCTGAATAGAACTACGATTAGGACATGGAGCAGTAAAAGTATCTCCTATTTTACTCGCTCCATTCCAGCTTGTACCTCTTACTATTTACTGTTGCCTACCACCTTAGAAGACCCTAACAGATCAACTGAAACACAATACATGGGCTAATATGACCATCAAAGGTTACTGACATGCAGTTCATAGGGCATAGACTGTTAAAACTACTTCCTTTTGTTTCAGTCGCTACTTCTGTTTCACTTTCTCCTTAACATCTACCCATTGCCGCTCTCCTCTAAAACTGTAATTTGCAGCACATTAAATAACAACAACATTTGCAAGCAACTCCAACTGCATAATAGCAATAACAATCAGTGAGTTGTAGTATACTTACATAACCAGCTTCTGTGGTGATTAAATGCCTCAGCTTCACCTCGGCATTTAATCATCCACAGAAGCTGGTTATTGCTTCAGATACCCAACTCACTGAATGTTATCACTTAAACAAACAACTCCTTTCTTTGGCTGAGCAATATACAGACTAACATGCTGAAATATGAATTTAAAGAGCAAGGCAAACATGAAAAATGCAGACTGTATAAAATTGCTCAAAGACTAAGAAACCCCACTGACTAAACAGGTGTAGAGGCTCAATAAGGCTAATAGGCAGAACCAGGAAAAGTTAAACAAACTCAATTAATTAATCAGTCTAGCAATAATCTGATCACAGAGCATAGTGTGAAAATAATCCAAACAAACAGCAGCAGGGAAGTTTCAAAAGTAAACACAATTTTCTGTAGTTCAAAATCAATAGGCCTGCCTTCAGGTATTCAGTTCTTGGACACAAAGAGAACTCCTGGTATGTGACTAGCCTTTTCAGATGCAAAGAAAAACTGAAGAACAGGGACTCCTGGGACCAGGGTATACCACAAAATGTTATCCTGGGCCACATGTGAATCACTAGCCCATCAGGTGGGCTATAACCCATGAGATAATGTCTGGAGTGCCATGGACAGCAAATCAACACAGTAAAGCCTTACTTCTTACACACATTGCAGTACACCCACCCACCTCCTGATTGCTTCCCAGGTACTGTGGTCCTCCTTGAAAAGAAAGACATTCCACCCTCTACCATACACCCATGCACCTGCATTTACTTCCTTTGTGCCCGGTCCCCACCCTTCAAAGAAGATCAATCCCTGCTGTACACCCATCCACCGCTCAGTCCTCCCAGTGCAACAGTCCTTGAAATGAAGACACACCACCCACTGCCAAAACCACCCACCTCCTGATTATTTTTTCGGTGTTGTGGTCCCTTAAAAATAAGACATCCCACTCTATGAACACACTCACCTACCTCCTGATTGCTTCCTCAGAGCCCAGTCCTTGTCCCTTGAAAGAAGTCTCACCACTACTGTAAACCTGCCCACCTCTCGATCACTTCCATAGTGCCAGCTCAAGTTTTCTTTAGTAATTGTAACCTGAAAAGCAGAAAACTATCCATCAATGTCTTTTATGCAGACTCCTCACTCAGCACTCACCGTACACACCTCGCACCCTCACTCACCTTGAAATGGTCCTCCACCGCTCTGCAACAAAGCACGTCCTTCTCCAATGCTGGCCAGGAACTGAAGAAACAAGTTAAGTGTGGTCGATGTATTTTTAATGTGTTTTAAACCTTTACTCATAACATTGTCATTTTTAATATTTTGTCACTAGATTTTCAACATGGCCTTTTTGGACCCCACCTCATGAACAATGTAGGAGAAACTTTTCAAATTTGACTGGAAAGGTGATTTCACAGTTGCTCCACAAAATCACCTTTTGGGGTAGATTTTAAAATGTCATGTAGGTTCTTCAAGTGGGGCTATAAAAAGACTATGGGGCTGATTCTAAATGCATGCCTATGCGTGTAGAGATTGCGACATATGAGGGATGCAGTTGCGCCAGGGACCCTGTGCCCAACTCTGTACTGGACAGGGTCCCATGGCTAAGTCTTTGACTTGCGCCAACCCTACCAGTAAGTAAAATGGAGGCGTACCTGAAGGGTGTCCACAAGCCTGTGGCATTGACTGTGGAAGGTGCAAGTGCCCCCATGCCCTTATCCCTACTGTGCAATGCTAAAAGCCCCATGGGGCTATTCGGCCTCCCCAAAGTCCCAATCCTTGAGTAGTATAAAAGTAGCCCCATAGGGCTAGTGGCCCCTCCAAGATTCTATCCCCAATCCCCAAACCCCAGTGTCTTGCCGTTTCCTTATGACTAGCCAAAACAAAACATTCTCACATCCCAATCAGCCCTGATAGCCTAGTGGCCCCCACACCCAGCAGTGCCAGTCCACCCACTCCCCTGGACCCTTAATCAGCCGGTAACTGGCACAGCCCACCTCTCAACACCGACTGAGCTCTGCATGAGAACATACTACTGTAAATAGTACACACTCAGTGAATGTCAGCTGCTGTCATTCACTGAGTGAGTACTATTTACAGAACATGCTCATAGTGGAGCTCAGTCAGTGGCTGGCAGCGGTGGTGAGAGTTGGCTGTGCCAGTCACCAGCTGATTATGGGTCAGGGGAGCAGGGTGGACTGGCACGTGGTTGAGGGGGGCACTAGACTACCAGGGCTGACAGGGATGTGGGAATGTTTTGTTTTTTTTTAGTCATAAGGACTGAAGAGACATTGGGGTTTGAGTACTGGGATTGGGGCTGGGATGTCAGCTAGTCTGCAGGGGATCAGGGCCTATGGGGGATTTTGGAGGCACATTGGCACAACTCCCGTGGATGCAGAGCACTCCTACACCAGCTCATAGCTGGTGTAAATATGCTTTGATGAATGTCCTCTGGGGGTTATTTCAGAATCCCAAATTGGGGATGTGGTGACCACCCTTAAAGAATAGGGCACAGCTGCTGCCATTAAGCCTCTTGTGCCATGTCGCAGACGGGTTTATGGTGCAAATGGTGTCCGAAGTCGCTTTGGTGAAAGCAGCCTGTGTCACGTTGCAGGCTGCTTTGCAGAATCCTGCATGCTGCAACTCATGGTGCAAAGTGCTACGTGCATCATTTCCGCTGGTGAAAGTCACTTTGTGCTATGAATAAACTTTGTAGAATTGGACCCATATGTTTAAAATTCAAGGCGAAGAATTAAAAACACCAAAGTTATGAAGGTGCATTGAACCTTTTCAATGTTTGCTCACAACTTTGATCTTTTTAATAATTTTACCCCAGATTTTCAGTATGTTTTTTTATGGGACCATCTCAATTTTCAATGTTCACTGTTAACTTTGGTAACTGTCAGTATGCATTATACAATTATGCAACAGACATGCATTTTAGGAGCATCCCAAACACTGTTTCCTAATAAGCAAACATTCTGCATTGACAAATGCTTGTTTATTATGTAACTGAAGAAGTTCTACATCAGCTCCACCCTTCTTAATATTTATTTTATGCATAATCTGCTCTGCCAGTCTCCCAAACTTATTAAATTCTGACCTCCTAAAATCTGGAGTTTTATTTTGGTTTTAACCTCAACTCTTGCCTTTACTTGAATGTTGATATACAGTATCATGGTCACTGCACCTCAGTTGCTCATTCATACCTACTAAAGAAAACAGACTGTTTCCATTGAAAAATGCAAGACACAATATTTTTGCAAATTTAGTGCCCTTTTTCACATATTGTGACAACCTGAAGCCCACTATTATATTTAAGTATTTCTGTCAGAACTTCTCTTTGGCAGAATGACTATCCCTGATCACCTTCAAGGCAGTAATCTAGGAAGCTGAAAATTGGCAGAACTGTGGATGTGCTCTATTAGGACTTCAGCAAGCCTTTCAATACCATGACATGTGACAGACAAGGAACACCAGTGTGGCTGTGATGCAGTGTTCTCACCTACTACCAGAAGGCTGCAGCACATTAATGTTGCTGCCCCAGTCCTTTGTGAACTTTCACTAGTCTGTTCCTTCTTGCCCATTTATGGGTGTGGCCACACAGTAAAGGTCTGGAAACAGGTACCCATATTGCTTCAAGCACTCCTGGCACTGTTTCTGTACTTAAAGCAGCTTCACTTTGCTTAGTTAATGCGCCTCAGAGACTGAATACAGAGTGGGCAGTAAAACAATTACCTGTACATTTCAAAGCACACTCAATCAGGAATTCTCTTGATGTCTAGGCTAAATGTCCACATTCAGTACTAACAGCTTAATCTGATTCAATGGTTTCCATCTGTATGGGGAATACAAATGGAAACCATTGAATCAGATTAAGCTGTTGCTGGCACTTTGAATGTGGAAATTTGGCCAGGATACCCGGAGAAGGTAAAATAGACAAAATTGCTTAGTTCTTCTTTCCCAGTCAACAAAAACTAAACTAATAAAAATAAAATATTTACCTGTATCAAACAATGTACAAGATACACAGTACAGATAGCATCCCTTACAGAAATATAAGTGTGCTGTTTACATGCAGAATGCATGCTACATGCTTAATTCAGTAATGTTTGCATGCATTTCGCATGCTCAAAGTGAACCAGGTCTAAAAAGCAAATTAGGTTAGCATGCTGCAAGCTTAACATGTGCAGCAGAAAACTGGTGCGAACATCTAAAAATCTAATCAGGTTCGCATGTTGCACGCTTGACATGAGTGCAGCAGTTAAGCTGGTGAACATCATTTAAAATCATATTATAGCACATGTTTCATGCTTGCCATATGTGCAGCAACTAAGCTGGTGCAAATCTCATCTAAAAAACACATCAGTTTCTATTTCATGCTAGCAATTAAAGCCATTAAAATACATTTTTTCATTGATTTCCCAAGTTGTTTAATGGCTTTTGATTTTGTTATTAAATTTCCATTAATTTGTAATGTATTGTTTGTTAATGAAAAAAATGCCTAGAATATAGTGAGCCAACATCCCCATTCCAGATGTGCTAAGAGGGGCCTCTGTTGTGAAGCCTGACCTTTTGATTTGGGTCATGCACATCTCCTTATGCATATTTAGTGCTACAAATGTGTTTCTGCATAACTGTTTCAGCTTACTTACTTTCCTTTGTAATTTGTATTGAGTATATACACTATAGCCATGCTCAACACTCTTTGTGCTGAGTAGGATCTTGAAAGCATGCACCATACCTCACATTTTGTCACTGAAATGAGGAACTTGGGTACTCAAAATGAGGACACTAACCTCACTATAATCAGGACACATCCTGAAACATGGAGATACAGTACCTTAGAACACAGTGGAAACCATTGTATTTACTTGTATTGATGTTAGCACATGAGAAAGAATTTGTGCCATAAAGCAGAGGTGCCAGTTAGGTAAGGGGGGCAGTTGCCCCCCACCCACATTTGTGCCTAGGTTGTTCTTTCCGTGTCGCAATTATGGCATTAAATTTGGATTTAATCTTTGCACGGTAAGTGCCCCCATGGCCTGTGTGCACTCACACTGCAGGTGAACTCCTGCATTATGTCCACTCTCTCCACCTATTAGTAGCGTTACCATCACATGTGATGTGGAGGAGCTCCAGTCAACAAGAGCACAAGAGTCATGTGGTCATGTGAGTAGGACACTGTCTTTCCACCACAGAGTAGACAGGCTGCACACTACAGCTTGGAGGAGTCGGTGAGCACTGAACTCTCAACAGCAGTGTTGTGGTGGCATATTTTTGTTGCTCACTCTTAGTGAGTCTTCTTCTCCCTGGTAGATGAAGAGGTATAGGTGAGCTTGAGGCTAACTCAAGGCTAGGCTACCTGCTTACTCTACTTGTCTTGTCTCCAAAAACACCACATGCAGCAAGCTATGCCTAACAACAGCAGTGACCACAGTGTGGACAGCCTTCATACACCTCGCTCAGTGCAGTGTGGCAGCAGCCAAGTAAGAAGCATGCAACACAGGTTGGGTGGGTTCATTGGTGAGGTGACTTGGTGCAGACCACATTGGGGACCTGGGATGGTCAGTTCTAGCATCCAGCTTCTGGCAGAAGGATGAAAGCGGAGCAGACTGAAAACTGGCTTGGTGCATGCTGGACCAGGTGGCTAGTTCCAGCTAGAAGGATGGGTAAGTAAAAGTAAATTATTTTTACAGGGGGATTGGGAAGGAGGAAGGATTGAAATATTGATGTACTTTTTACATTTCTGTACCTTTGGGTGGCTTTACACATGACCCATATGGGATGGGTATTGAATGGAATGGAGTTGGTGACAGAAATCGACAACGTTTATTTTATTGGGAGGTGCTCAGAACTTTAGCCAGGAAAAAAAAAATTGTAACTAGGTGGGTTTAAGCTCAAATCTGATGCACTGCTCCAGGGTATAGGCAGATGAATCTTAGATTAAAATGTTTCCTGATTTGCATATCACTTTTCAGTCACAACAAATAAGTTTGATTTTTGGAGATGTTCCAGACATTCTAGAGCTTGTAATTTAGGGCTAACTATCACCCGGCCTCCACTGGTTGTTGGCTCCACCCTTCTGAAATCTGAAATGGTACCCATGCCATAAAGTCTAAATTTACAGGACATCGTCTGTGTGAGCAGTATGTTCTCTATAAGGGATGAATGAGGACCAGAGCATTTTTATGGGAAAAATGAGGGCTGTCCTTCTATTTAGGGTCAGTTGCATGGCATGGTATGCACAGACTATTGAGCCCCACTATAGTCAAGCATATGCACCCCCAGTGAAAATGACCTCCACATCCCACACTCAGGTGCAATATGACACTGGACAAGGGAAACTGCCAGGGTAGGCACCATTGAAATGAATAGGGTATTTTTTATTACTGTTTTATACATTATTGATAGAGAATTGAGATTAATGAAGGCCACCACTGGCTAACAAGGTCCTTGTTAGTAGAACAGTGGCCTTCATTATTCTCCAACTCACCACCATAATGTTTAAAATGTATTAAAAAGAACTCCATTCATTTCAAGGAGGTTCTCCAGCACCTGACCCATGGACATCATCTCTTAAAGACTCCTGCCTCTGACTCCTAGTACTCAGGTGAGAGACCCTCGACTTATACCTGTACTTGATGATTTAGGTCTGTAACAGCATGGCTGCATCTGCTGCAGTGTGTGTGCATGGGGGAGGGCTGGAACTGGCCATGTGGTTGGGTGTTGAGTTATTGCTACTTTTGTGTTTGGCACTTAAAGTCTGTTTGATGAAGCATTCAAAACTGTGGAGAGAAAATAGTAGGAGTACAGGCCAGAAGGAAGTAATTAAGTAGTTTTGTGGGTACCTGTGTGTATCGGGAAGGAAGAACCACATGTGTTTCCATTGGTACAGTATGTCTCATACAGTTCAGCTGTACAGCTGAGATGAGAAGGGACAAGAAAACTAAAAAGTATAACAGTGGCTATAAGCATGCTGTATGTGTGCAGATGTACTGTATGCAGATTTGTATTGAGTACGTACAAGCGAGCTATTTGTGTGCAGGCAGTATAGCTTAGTGGTTAAAGACATGAATTGCACACCAGAAGACTTAGAGACCTGAAGATCTGGGTTTGAATCTCATCAGCTTCCACTTGTATATGGTGTGATCCTAAGCAAGTCACTTAACTTTTATGTGTGAGGTGTCAGTGACCACTTGCTTTTTGCACGCATGCCACATGCATAAAGTCTACCTTATTTTAACAGAAAAGAATGCTTCCACACTTGCTTGATGCACACATGCCACATGCATGCAGTGAGTTCCATTTAACATCTAAATCATGCTTGCAGCATGCATATCACATTGGTAGTTTAAGGTTTGCAACATTAAAAACACTTCATATAGTTATTTCTGTAAGGGATTGTTGTTGCTCAGTTTCTGGATTGTTTGTATCTTCTCTGCCAGTTTGTCTGTCCTCCCAGGTTGGAAATGAGCTTTGACATAGTGAGCCTCTCCACATCACTAATTTCTAAATAAATAAATACATTTGTGGATGAATTTTACATACTCAAAAATAATTCCAAATGGCAGTAAACACTAGAATTACAAAGAACAGAAAAACCTTAAACTTAAACCAAAGCATAAATGTTCTTACCACACAGTTTTTACTTAAAATAACTTTCCACATGGGTTCACTTTCCTTTGATTACACAGCACTGTGAATGATTTTTCTCTTTCTTTCTCCCCAAAGAACACATCATCATTGGAGAAAACTTTGTTGCATGAACCAAGCCAGTCTTTTCCTCTAGGTACACCCTCAAAAGAAATAAATAGAATGTTGACATTCATGCCTTTCTTTCAGACCTCAAATATGAATTGGCAAGATTTCTACCTGGCCCCTATGGTAAATGGGGCTTATGACTAATTTCAAGGCATTGTCCTGGTGCTATAAATTGAATATGCCCTTAGAAAGTCCATACCAAGAAAAATCAAACTCTTGTTCACAGCTAGTCTTAAAACCTTCCTATTAAGCAGGCACTGTCTATGGGAAAATAAACAGAAAACCAAGCTCCCTGCTGATTGGGCAGTGTTCAGAGCAGCAAGAAATCTATGTACGAAACTCATAGGTCAGAAAAGCCAGATACTTCCAAGACAGAACTGGATTCCTCTTCCAAATGTTCAGACAACTTCTGGAAGACACTAAATGATACTGAGGGCTACACAGCTGCTAACTCACTCCTTGAAAACATTTCCTGTGGGGGTCTTTTACCACCAACAAACATGAAATTCTGGAAATACTCAGTAATCCTTTTATGACTGCTGGTCTTGCATGTGATGCCTCCTGCAAATATCCTATGTAACAAGATTGATGCACTGGAAGCAGTATGTACATCCAAATACACTTCGTGCCTGTGGCAGTCTTCTTTTTCCCCTGTCTCACTGATACAGGTGGAAGACCTACTATTGGTCTGGGCACAAGAAGAGCACAGGTGCTGATCAACGTGATCCTTATTTCCTTAAAATTAGCCATCATGTCTTGTCAGCACTGATCATATACCTCTTTAATCTGTCCCTGGCTCAGGGTGACATTCTCTTCATTTGGAAAACAGCCCATGTTATCCTGCTACATAAATCTGGTGACCCTAACGATCTGAACAATTACAGGCCAATATCTCTGCTCCTCATCCTCTCCAAATTGTTAGAGCAACTTGTAAACATCCAGCTTAGGAATTTCTTGGGAGACCCTAAACCTGCTAACTCCAGTGTAATTAGGTTTTCAACTGCGCCACAGCACAATCTCCACTCTCACAAAGGTCACTAGTGACTGGCAGAATGTATTAGATGCCAAAATGATTTATGTACCCTATTTCTTGATTTGAGTAAGGCAGGGTTCTCAAATGAGAGGCCAGCCTCCTGGGAGGCCCCAACCTGTTCCAGGGAAGGCTCAAGCAAGTCTTGAAAAGTATTATATTTCAATTTTGAACTTTATAGATTTTGTGTGAAGAGATAATGCAAATTGAAAGAGGATATAGTAGGTGAATTTATGTATTTATTCACAAGTCTGTGACCAGGTAAGGTACTGTTCACTGAGCCATGGCTTATTTCAGGTGTACCCAGAGAAGGGTAGTGAGAGAATACAATTCAAAATGTAACTGCAAAACACTTAAGGAATACAAAATGAATAAAAGTACAAACAAATTGCGAACAATAAACTAACAATGTGAGGAACAATTGGTCAATTAGACTGGCAGCATAACTGTCTAAATTCAAGAGTTAACCATATAGGTACTAGGAATAAGAGCAGGAGAGAGCAAAATGTTTCCTGAGAAGTTGCTTAAGAGCAAGGTGAGAGGGAAGAGGCAGAGGTCGTCAGAAGTTATTCCAGATAGAGGGAAACAGAAAAGCAGTCTGACCCATGAAGGTATGGCAGAAAGGGGTAACAATGGTTTGAGAGTCAAAATATTGAAGCAAGTAGGTTGTCCTGTGGGGAGGGGGTTACAAGAAGCTTAATAACATGAGGGCCAACTATGCAAAGAGGTTTCAAGTTATTCCTGATGTACTGTGAAAAGTAGGCTATTTTTTCTATGGGAAGCCCACAAATAGTTCAGTATTTTGGGGAGGCTCAAGATCTTTTCCATGGCTTAGGGAGGCTCACTATGACAAAGTTTGAGAACTGTTGGAGTAAGGCATTCAACACAGTTGACCATGACCTGCTTCTGGTCTCCTTCAAAAGCTTGGTCTGGACTTCCTGGCATTAAAATGGTTTATCTGCTATCTCTGGAAGATACCAACAGGTTAAAGCAGATGGTGAACTCTCTCCTTAAAAACTCTTCAGAGGGACTACCATAGGGATCCATTTTGGGACCTTTTCTAGTTGTGCTTTACATTAATAGCATTGACGCAAGTGTAAAATCTGCTAATATACATCTATTTGTGGATGACACTGTCCTGTATATTGATAGATCTTCTCCTGAACTGGCTTGTAAAGAACTCCAATTTGAATTTAATCAGCTGCAACTAAACCTTTTGAATCAAAAGCTGTTATTAAATGCCAAAAACTAACGCTATGCTTTTTCCCTGTTTTCTAATGCACATAATCCTCCACCCTAGGTTATGTTCCACAGATCACTTTTCTCAGCTAATCCCTATAATTTGTGCCAAAATTTAAATATCTAGGGTTTTGTATTGATCACAGACTTTCCTTCTCCAACCACGTAGAGGAACTATCTAAAACTCAAACAGAGATTAGATCTCTTTTCAGAATTAAGCACCTTCTCACTCAGGAGGCTAAAACCAGAGTAGTTCAAACCACGCTTATGCCACTTTTGGATTACACGGATTTAATTTATGGACATGGTCCAAACATCCTGTTGACCAAACTTGACACCCTCTATCACTGGTCAATAAGGTTTATTATCGGTGTGCCTTACTCTACCCATCATTGCTCCCTTTACGCATTGGTAGGTTGGACATCCCTAAAGTTCAGAAGGCAAAGAAATGATGTGCTCTGGCCCTTTAGAGCTCTTATGGGTATCTACCACAATACATTGAAGAATGTCTGCCTAGCTACACCAGGTAGTTACTCCCTGAGATGCCATTTTACACTTCCATCTACGTTACTGAAAACAAATTCACATTGTGGTCTGGCATCTATATGTCATGCATTTCCTGCACTATGGAATAAACTTCAAAAACTCTGAAATTAGTATTTCCTGTAAAGCTGTCTAACTTTAAATTGCTATATACATCCCTATTAAGGAGTCTTGTGACTGCTTCTATTGATCTATGGTAACCAGGAGCATGTGGTACCACTAGTGTGAGTATAGTCACCTGTCCCTCTGCACTATACTTCCTGTATGTACTGACTCTACTTCCTGCTGGAGGCAGTATAGCGCAGTGGTTTAAGGCTCTGAGCAGCAAATCTGATGATATCCAGCAGGCCAGACTGGGGTTTGAATCCCACAGCCCCACTTGATACTGTGTGACCCTGAGCAAGTCACTTAACTTCCTTGTGCTCCCAGGTTGCATCTGGAAACAAGCTTCAGCTTAGTGTGCCTTTCCTGGTTAAACAATTTCCCTTCCTTTGACTCCTTCTGCAGGATCATTGCAAAACGACATTTTTTTGTTTTTATTGTACATTCAGAAATGATTTATTATAGATTCTGTACATAACGATCTTGTTTCTTTATGTATGGATTGTTATTACTATGTATTTGAAAAACACTGTGCTATGTATTTGACCTATGAATAGCTTTTTTCCCTTTCTTGTGATACTGAACTGTTTAATGGCCAGGCCCACTTTGCAAATGAATTTATCTCAATAGTTTTCACCTGGTTCAATAAAGATTGGTTGATCGATTGCTTGCTTGCATGATTCCTTGCTTGCTTGATTGATTGAAATGGCTCAAATCCACACAGAGCTTTGTTCTGAGAAAGTCAGTGGGGAGACATCATTCTGAGCTTTGCATCCAAAGTTATATTTGACCTGCAGTTCCTGGCATTTCCATTGTTGACCTGTACCAATTCATGCTAGACTCCCCACACTAAGAGGCAGATGACAAGTGCCAGGGATGATGGCTTCCATCTCTGGGAAAACTGGTCCCACAGCCCAAGAAGATGTACGAATGTTAACTGTCACTACATTTATGTTCAAATGTAGGCAATGACCTCTGTGTTGAAACTCATTTCATCCTCCAGCCTGATGTCTTCATATCTGCCTCACCACTGTCTAAGAGGCTACTTTTAGTGACTCTGCCATTAATTACTCAAAGGACTATTTACAGAAACCTTAGCACTATCTTTACCTAGCTAGTTACAAAAGACCCCAGAAAAGTTCCATAAGGCTTTAACAGAATTAAGCAACATAGCCTAAACATCTGTAAACAGTATTGAACATACAGAAGCAAATAACATTAATAGTCAATAAAAAATGTATCTGAAGAGGTGAGTTCATCACAGTGATACAAAGACATACACAAGGTTGAATGCTAACTGGCTTGTGAGCTGGAAGAAGAGGGCTGTGGTAAACAGGCACTACTCTGACTGGAGGAAGTACTCAGAAGTGTCCACCAGGATAAGTGCTAGGGCCACTGCTATTCAATAGTTTTATTCCTGATACATAACATGGTATCTCCAGCAGGCTGCTAAAGTGATGACACTAAACTGGCCAGAGTGGAGGACTAACTTGAGGATGGAGACAAACTTCAGGAGGACCTGAACAAGCTGGGCAATTGGTCAGACTTCTGTAGTCTTATATTCAATGCAGCCTAAAGTAATGCTATACACTGGTAGGAAAAACAAAGGTAGGATCTAAGCACTGTGTGGATCTCTTCTTACTGCAGTGTAAGATGAAAAGGTGATAGAAGTCATAAGCCAAGCAGCTGAAATATGACAAGCAGTGTGTGGCTGCTATAAAAGAATTGTAGGCTGCTATTAAAAAGGCAGCCAGAATGCCAGGGTGCAGCAATAGGGGGACGCTTAGCAGAGTAGGGAAGCAATCTTGCAAATTTACAGGGTCATGTTAGGGCCCATCAACAGTACTGTGTGCAGTGCTAACCCCAGTGCAATACTGACACTTATGCAGTAGAAAAGATACAGGACCAACAAAATGATCATGGTACAATGGGTCAAAGCTATCAATAGAAGCTGGAGGCTCTTAACATGTTCACCCTGGAACAAGAAGGCTTAGAGAGGACGTGAGCTCAGGCTTCCTCATACTAAAGGGTACTGACAAGATGATGTTTGATCTAGTCATGTGCCCTCCAGCAGAACACAAGGAGATGCCTTGAAAATCAGAAGTAATGCCTTGTAAATTCAAGAGTAATGCTAGAAGACATTTTCTCCTGAGGGTTGTGAAGCAGTGGAACAGCATATCAGCAGAGATACTGGGCATTCTGCTTACCAAGAGAATCAGATGGTACCCTGGGTAATAGAATGGGTAAGGAATGCCTTTAAATTAGTATATGTTTTCCCACCATAGTTATTTTATCCCTGCTTTTGAAGCAGGGGTTAGATATGGTGGACCTATGGTCCCTTTCCGTCTCAAATTACTAAGTTAATGGTGGACAAATTAAAACCCATATGATTACTACCAACATACTATACCATAGATTAAAGTAGTTTAAGTGAGAATCTCATTTTTATGGTAGCATAACGAGAGCTAGGCTGACATATTGTCAACGGAAGAGGAGAATATAGGAATCCGGAAAGGTGTGACTGGATACCAAATGTATTATATAATGTTTGCTCTATGCAGTGGAGGTAAAGCTTATATTAAATATTCATGAATCAGTGTGCTCCTCTACCATTTCCTGTCCTCCCCGCCTCTATCTCTATCTCTCACACACACACATTTTTTTCACCCACCTGGGGCTGTGAATTCATTCCAGAAGTTCCAAGAGGGACTGGACTTTGGAGGACAGGATGGAAGGCAGCAGCAGTGATCACCACAGCATCAGTGGCAGGTGGTCAGATCACCCCTCGGGACTGGAGATCAAGAGAAAGGGAACATTGTTTAATCAGGAGAGCACACTAAGCTGAAGCACGTTTGAAGCTTTGCAAGGCAGTGGGGAAGGGCAAGGTTTGGTACAATATCATCACATCAGGTGTCACAATTATGAAATCAGTGCAATTTTAAACAAAATCATGATTAAAAATACAAGTCCCTCAGCTGCAGCATGAAGCCCTTCAAAGATTCAAGACTACTTTGAGTTTAGTGTTGTTGTCCTGGGGAAGCACTGTGCACATTCTTTCACTGAAAACACCCAAACAAGAGCCCCAGGGCTACAAAAGTGCTTAGAGATGTGCACTACCACAGTCTATGCCTTTTCATGCACCTGTCAGGTGTGCTGTGACTAGTGAATGGGGCATGAATGTATTCATCATCCCCACTCTATGATGGCGTCTATGAGCTGTGACCAGCAGACTGAGTCTAGTATGTCTGAGAGGAGCTCTGTACATTGGGATTGAGGTGCTCATAGCCCTGGCCTCAACATTTGGCATTGCCCTGGTACTCTGGGCTGTCAAACTGAACCTGTCACTATGGGACACCACTTTCTCCTTCATCGTGTCCATGGTGTTGGCCAACGTCACTGTGAGGGATCTGATCATCACCCTGGCCATCATCATTAGCATTCGGTTGAAGACAATTTTACAGCTGCCTGCTTATCTTCTGCATCTCATTGGTTCTAACCCAGTGTTCAGTCCTTGCTCTGCTGACTATTGCCTTCAACCACTATGTCAAGTCAAGATCCCAAGTAGGTAAGGGTGAACAAACCTGACTGGGATACTGTCATTGACCAAAAGGTGACACAGCAACATGGAAGTGCAGTGATGTGTTAATTGGCAGTGTGTGTGTGTGTCTGTTGGTGTGTGAGGAGTGTGTCATCCACCAGAATCCCACACAACAGAAGCGTAGCATTCCATATTCTGATTTCATGGTTTAAAAGGGCTGGGTGGAAACAATATTCATTTAGATACATAGACAGTGTCGGCAGATAAGGGCCTATGGCCCACCTAGTCTGCCCATTTGAGCTTGTAAGTTCAGTTTGTTTTCCTCAAGTCTATTTCTTACCCTGACCTCTAGAATTCCTTTATGTCTATCCCATGCATTCTTAAATCCGTGATTGTTTCAGCCCCACCACTTCCTCTGGCAAGGTGTTCCACTTGTCTACCACCTGTTCTGTGAAGAAATCTTTCTCATGTTTCCTCTGAATCATCCTCCTCCAACTTCATCCCATGCCCTCTAGTCCTGAAACATCTTTTTCGCTTAAAAATAGTGTTTTCCTGCACCCTGTTCCTCCCTGTAAGATACTTTTATGTCTCTATCATATCCCCTCTCCCTCCTCTCCTCCAGGAGTATATGTTCAGTTCCTTCAACCTGTCTTCATAGGACTTGTGATGCAATCCATGCACCATCTTTGTTGCCCTCCTCTGAACCTTCTCACCCTGTCTATGTCCTTACGTAGGTATGGTCTCCAGAACTGTACACTGTACTCCAGGTGGGGCCTCACTAGTGTCTTGTATGGAATTATGACCTCCTTTTCCTGCTGGTGATGCCCTGCCTATACATCCCAGCATCCTATTTGCTTTACCTGATGCCTTGTCACACTGTTTCCTACCTTGAGGTCATCAGAGATGACAACCCCAAGATCCCTTTCCTGCTTGGTGCATGCTATATCCTCACTCCCCAACTGATATATTGTGCCAGGGTTTTGTGCCCCATATGCATTATCTTGCACTTTGCATTGAATTTCAACTGCCAAACCCTTGACCATTCTTCAAGTTTCTGCAGGTCCTTCTCATTCTGTCTACACCCTGGTGTATCTACTCTGTTACAGAGCTTTGTGTCATCAGCGAACAGTGAAATTCTGCCTTCTAGATCCTGTGCAGTGTCACTGATGAAGATGTTGAATAGGACCGGTCCCAGCACTGATCCCTGTGGTACCCACTGGTCACTCTTCCTCTGTGGAGTGACAGCCATTTACCACCACCCTCTGTGTCTTGCCACCCAGCCAGTTACCTACCCACCACACTACTGTCCTGCCCACACCCATATTCCCCATTTTGTGTAATAGTCTTCTATGTGGCACAGTGTCAAAGGCCTTGCTGAAGTCCAGATAGGCCATGTCCACTGCCCTCCCTGATCCACCTCCCTAGTCACCCAGTCAAAAATTCAATGAGGTTGGTCTGACATGACCTCCCCTGGTGAAACCATGCTGCCTTGGGTCCTGTAGTCCATTGACAACCAGATGTTCCACCAATTCTCCTTCAGTAGTGCTTCCATGATCTTTCCCACTACCAAGGTGAGGCTGACTGGTCTGTAGTTCCTGCTTCCTCTTTGTTCCCACTTTTGTATAAGGGGACTACATCTGCTGTCCTCCAGTCTTTGGGTACCTCCCTGTTTCCAGTGATTGGCTGAACAGGATAGCCAGAGGTTCAGCCACCACCTCTTAGTTCTTTAAGGACCCTGGGGTGCACCCATCTGGCCCATTGCTTTATCAGCTCTTATTACTTCCAGTTCCTTCAGGACCCTTTCTCGTAAAGGAACTTGTGTCCATTTCTGCACCATTCTCACCCTTGTGCTCCCTTCCGACCCATTACCCCTCTTCCTTAGTAAAGACTGAGCAGAAATACCTGTTCAATATGTCAGCTTTACTGTTGTCATCCTCCACGCTCCCCATCCTCCCTTCAGTCTCACTATCCCTCCCTTTTGTCTTTTCTTTTTCACTTATGTACCTGTAAAGGTTTTGTCCCTTTACCCACTGATTTTGCAATGTGTTCTTCTGTCTGAGCTTTGGCTTCCTTACTGACTTCCTGCCTCCCTTTGTTTCTCCTGGTACTTCTCCTATCCCTTCTGCCTGTGTCTTTGTATTGCCTGAATGCAATCTTTTTGGCTTTCACTTTCTTTGCTACCTCTTTGGAAACCATAATGGCCTCCTCTTTCTTTTCCTCTTGCTAACCTGCTTAATGCATAATTCTGTTGTTCTTATAATCCCCATTTTAAATACTGCCCACTGTTCCTCAACCCCTGATTCCGTCCCATTCCCTATGCCTCTTTCAAGTATCTCCCATTTTCCCAAAGTCTGCCCTCCTAAAATCCAGGATACATGTTTTTTGTGGTTTGGTTCTGCTCTTTCTGTGATTTCAAACCACAATGACTGGTGGTCACTGTTACCCAGGTGCTCCCCACTGTTACCCCATCACACTGTCCCTGTTTGTGAGCACAAGGTCCAGTATTGTCTTCTGCCGAGTTGGTCCATGACCAGTTACTTGAGGAAGGCACCCTGAAGGGAGTCCAGGATAAATCTGCTCTAGTTGATGCTGCTGCTGGGATGCTCCAGTCACGTCTGGTATATTGAAGTCTCCAACCAGTACACATCACCTTTGTCTGCCATCCTTGGATGGCTAGCATCAGCTCCCTATCTGTTTCTTCCACCTGGGCTGGTGGTCTATAGACCACACCTGTGCGGATGGCTGGCCCCATTTTCTTTCCAGCTTAACCCACAGTATCTCTCCCCATTTTGTTCCTCCTGGATCTTGTGGACCTTATGTCATTTTTCTCATACAGTGCCACCTCCTCCCTTCCTGCCTGCTCTGTCTCTTCTGAATATGTTGTAGCCAGGTATGGCCATCTCCCAGTCATGGTTATCATTACACCAGGTTTCAGTGATGGCCAGTATAACATTACAATAGGTAAAATGGAGGGTTCATTTCATCATGAGCCCCCAAATCAGGAGAGCACCATACCACCCAGACTGCCTTCAGAATGTCAAGCTGAGACTGTATTGATGGAATGTTTAGCTTACAAGAAATTTCTTGTGGCCCAGATGTGAGCACCAACTTTCACAGGCGAGGGGAGGGTCTTTTCTGAGATGAATTTAATGATGCAGCTTTCATGTTATGTAGCATGATCTCTTTGTCAGGCTAATGCCTTGAATTAGGTCATGGATGGTGAGGTGATAGCCAAATGTTTTCCCCATGGCTCCTGTATCATCTAATATCTTGTAGTCAGTCAACAAACTGAGCAGAGGTGCAGACTGAACAGAGATTATCTCCTCTGGGAAAATTTGGCAAATCATAATATTTATAAACAAGCAGTACAGGATGGGTTCCCTTCTTTTGGGATGAAGATAAGTACAAGTTTGAGACTAGTATTGTGAATTTCATAGACTAAAAGTACTGAAACCAGCCACTCAGTCATCAGAATTCTTCATGTGTAGTTATCTTCATGCACTGACTAGAGTTCCCCATAGACTGCCCATCATTTTGCCTATCCATGGGCTTCATCAGCATAAAAGATCTGAATTAAGACAGTATCAAATTAAATCAATGCACATCCCTAAGTGTTATAGCCCTATATTAATACTCTTCAGTAATCCAGTTGGTTCCCATGATGGACTACAGCCACAAATATTCTCCACATCATCCAGTTCACAATGTAAAACACTGACTGAAATAGGCATCAACAAATTCATTGTCTGCTTATATACAGTACTATTTTGCACAGCAGTGTCAGAGGGACCTAATGTACATCTTAACAGTTCACTGACCTACGCAGCCAGTGTAGTGTTATGCTTGTGCAACTGTGTTAGTTTGATTTTGGCCATTTGCACTCTCTATTCCAGAGGAATTACCACCCTGTAGGGGTATGAAGGCAAGTGACCCTTGGAGAGGTTCCACCAAGAGGCAACGGGGTGGTTTCGTATAAAGGTACCTTAGGAATCCTCTTAAGGAGAAGGGAAGGATGGTGGGGCAAAGAAAAAATGCTTCACAGTGAGGACTACAGCTACAAATATTCTCCACATCATCCAGTTCACAATGTAAAACACCGACTGAAATAGACATAAACAAATTCATTGTCTACTTATATACAGTACTATTCTGCAAAACAGTGTCAGAGGGACCTAATGCACATCTTAAGAGTTATGAGTTCAGCACAGTTCTACATACCATGAGGCTCTAATACATGTATGGTAAATGTTAAAAAACTTGATTGTTGTGAACTTTATACTTACATGCAACCATTGTGTTAGCTCAGAACGTTATTTTAAACCCATTTTATGTTACTGAGAGAGTGTTATAACTCTAGGATTTTCATTTAGTTCTATAAAACAGTTATATAATTCCTTATAGTAGCTCACTTTTATTTAAAAGGAGCAGATACTATGTATTGGCTATCATGTATTTTCTCTTTATTTAGATGTTATAAAAAGTAAAAAGTTCAGAATATCTTAAAAATAATGCTCTATTACAGTTCTTATACTTTCATCAAGTTAGAGTTCATTCTAAAAGTTTGAAAGTCACTGAAATGTTTTCCAGGACCAGTTTTCATAGGCAACTAATATAGTTTCACCAAGTACCATACATTCTTAGAAGGGACAACTAATTAGCTTTAAATAAATGTAGGGCTTGTGGATCCATCATTTAGTGTTATGGTGATACGGGGCCCAAAAGGCTGGCAGACAAGGCATGTGATCAAAATAATAGGGGCAATGGAGACCTATGTGGCCATATTGACACCAAATACCATGTTTGAACCATTAATGTGACAAACAATAAAACACCCTGCTGGCAAGGGTGACCTAAACTTAAAATGTTGAGTTCATGGAAAAGATGAGAAATTGCCATAATATCTTCCAAGACTACTTTTCATTGGTAAATAACATATTTTCACCAAACTCCATACACTGTTGGAAAGGGATAGTAATTACCTTTACATAAATGTACAGTAGATATTGTTGAGGCCATCATTTAGAGTCATTGGTGATAGAGGTCCACAAAGATAGGTAGACGAGGGCTATAATCAGAATGATAGGGGCATTGGCAATGAATATGGTCATATCGATGCCAAATGACATGTCCGACCCACTAATGTGGTGCAAGCATAACAAGGTATCAGGAATGACTACTTCAAATAAGAGTCACTTAGGCAAAGAATAAAAGGCCCTGATTGCAAGGGTGACCCAAACTTAAAAATTTTGTGTTCATGGAGCCAATGGGATACACGCTTGAAGAGGTATCAACTAGTGCTATTTCAGATGGAAGCCACTTGAATAAGACTTTCACTACTTATGGGCCAGGGTACATTATTCATACAATTAAAATAAGTTCTTAAAATGAAAATGTTTGCCGTAATTGCTTTGATGATGTCTGTTCCAGGAAACAATATATTTCAACAAACAGTCAAATATTGAAACAAAGGTCAGCTAATGAGCTTTAATTAAATATAGGGGCTGGGTGTCTTTTATTAGTTACTTTGAGATATGGGGAAACTAATGCCAGATGAAAGGGCAAACCCATAAATTATTTTTATTTATTTATTTTATTTAGTTTTTGTTGACCAGGTAAATGCACTAGACAAATCCTGCCTATTTTCAGGCATGACCTGGGGAGTGGGATACAGATGAATGCCAACTGACCTTGAACCAGATTAAGCTGTTGGTGGTATTTTTAGTGAATGAGAGGAAATTTGGCCAGGGCACTGGGGAAATTCCCCTACTCTTTCAAGAAGTGCCATGGGATCTTTAACATCCACCTGAACTACCACCAGAACAGGCAGATGGGACCTCGGTTTAACATCTCATCCGAAAGACGGCACCTCAGGAGTGCAGCACCCTCTCATGCTGCACTACAGTGTCAGTGTTTTGGGTTATTAACCAAGTGCCTGGTGTGGAGATAGAACCCACAGCCTTCTGGTCTCCCGGCCTCAGAGGCGAGTGTGCTACCTGCTGAGCCACTGACACTGACAATTATGCTATATTGAGGTGAGAAATGGCACATAAATGGCACAAAACACTAAGTCAAATTTGAAAATATGACAAATACTGTACAAGCTGCCATCTAGGGCTACTACCAATTTAAGTCAATTAGATTGCTGAAAAATAAAGCAGGAGTCAGGTGGATCAAAGAAGGACTGTTCTACTTCATTCACCTTGAATGCACACTTTATATTTTGTTACCATGGCCCACAAACAGGATAAATTTGTATGATTTTGGGTGATGAATGCTGCCCTCATGAAGTACATATTCCACCAATTTAAATGATGTATGTCATATGCATCACTATGTATGATAACATGGCCTTGTAAGTGCTGAATGCATAGTGTGCAGATACCTCTGTACCATTATCCCAAAGTGCTTAGGCCAATAGGCACTTTTAATGGGAAAATGACTAAGCTCCTTATGGTTAAAAAGAAAACAAGATGGCAGCCATCCCAATCCCAGAAATTGTTTTCGTGTTGTGAGAATGAAGTGGTGAGAAGCAAAAGCTTTCACAACACGTAATTTTCATGTTGTATCAGAGGGTTATCTAAAACCGTACTGAGCATGTGGAGAGCAAAACTTGAAATCCTTATTACTCTGGAACAGTATAATATTTTTTCACGAAACCTTCAAAAGGCATTACCTTGGTACAGGCTGCTTCTACACCAGAATGTTTTGAAAAAAATTCTGTTCAATAGGCTATAGGTGAGGGCAAACAAATGTGCATTAAGTATAGGAAAATGTAAACATTAATGTAACAAGCATTTGTCAATGCCAAATGTTTGCTTGCTGGTTTTGACACTGTTAGTGTGAATAAGTATAGAGTTATGTAGGTGTAAGTACTTCTGTGGCCCTATCAGAATTAATGACAGATTGTCCTGCATTTCTGTCTCCTCTTAAAAGTGTAATATTTTACAACATCTTGCAAAAGTAGTCTGACAGGAGCAGGCAACTGCTTAATTACAGGAAATCAACTACTTGCAAATTGGACTATGTGTACTGCAGCACACTTGTTAATGAAGATTTACTGTGATTGCATCCTGTCCCTGGGTTGGGAAAGGGAAGGCCTCAGGAAGTGCACATATCACAGGTAGAGCATAGAAAAGAAGCAAAACAATGGAATTTTCACCAGCACCTATAAATCCAGTATGCTTTATGAGAACATTGGTTTCTGACTGAAACAATATGTTACACTAAGTATCAAAAGCTGCAAGAAGGTTGGTAGGTATTTAACAATATTGCACATTGTTTCTGTAAGGAATTGATAAAAGGTAGACAGATTGTGTAGCAACAAAGTTGCACCTCCTGTTAACAGTGTAGCATAGTCTTTATGTAACAAAAGAGGAAAGTCAGTTTTGTTTTTTAAGTACCGACTCTGATGTGCTACAGTATCACTGCAAAAGCTATCATGGATTCCTGTTGTATTTTCAGATTTCTTTTCTTACTTGTGTTACATCCAAACTAATAAAACAAACAAGTAAAGCAAGTGTGCGTGTTTTATTATTTATCAAAAAATTGTAATTGCTGAAACTCTTACTGATTTATCAAATAGCATGCTGTGCTAAAGCATTAGTCTGGCTATGTGTGTAAACAGTGAAGGACAGGCTGAAATACATTGAAACACATTGTATGGTGCCCATCTTAACTTATCTGACCCTGACACAGGGCAGCAACTGCAGGTCTGACTGTGTATCTTCACGTCTGTGAGTGTTAGCTACTATGATGCATTCACGTTGTAATGGGTATGGAGGATGGGGGTTGAGGGTAAGGAATGGGGTATGCAGAGTGGCTTCTCACAATCTCCCAACTGCATACTGTGTGGCTGTGAGCAAGCCATAAGGAACAAGGAGGCGCTTACTTCACTGAGTGGGTGGTGGAGCCTGGAATGCACTGCTCAGAGAGTTAGTGGCTGCTACTACTATGGACAGGTGCAAGAAAGGCTGAGAGAGGTATAGAGGGAAGGTGCATCCTGGAGTCTCATTGGGAAATGGGGACCTTGTAGGGAGGGAGGGGCTACCAACGGTGCCCTGGGAAGGACATTGACCATCAAGCAGAGACTCAATATACCATAGGGCTTAATCTGCTGGCTTTGTAGTATGCTAGTATGTTAGTAAGTCACTTAACCTCCCAGTGCTCTCAGGTTGCCCATGAAAACAGGCATCAATGACTCGTGGGCCTTACCCAGTTAACAAAGAATTACATAACTAAAGAAAAGAAAGACAGAATGTTTAGAAGTTATACATGATCAGGAAATTACTTTTGTGCCTTAGACAACTGCAGGATAGTTTGAAAGGAAACCAACTTGCATTGAAGTTCAGCTCAATGTGGGGCTGTGCTCTCACATATGGGCAAGGCACTGTTGCCTAATGTTGTGTAAGTGTGAACACTGTTCACAGTAATTACACTTTTGTTTTAAATTTCTTTTATTTTAGATTTTCTCCACACATATACAGAAGAAATGTAGTAGATTTTGATAAAGAATGCACTAAATAAACAGAGCATAATAGGCATTACAATCAGTTAATTATTGTATATATAGTTGGGTATAAGCATGTTAAATTACAAATTTATAAAGACAATAGGGAAAGTCCATCTCCATAGTGACAGTTCCCAATGAAAAACTCTAAATTTAAGCCAAAGGCATCCCTAGAGGAAACTCAACCCTGAATCTGCATGAAGCCTCATACAGCATTTACATTTCCCATTTTTTCCAACCCTTAATTATTGTCATGGGCAAAAGCTGGGGTCAGATAAAGAATTATATTGTACCAAACCTGCCAATTAAAACAAGAGAGAGACCTCTGCCCCATAGCTCCACATTAAAACTCTCTGATTTATATATTCCGACAGTATCCCTTTCCAAGCCTGTGTTGTTGGTATTTGGTTTGTCATCCCACATCTAGTAATGGCTTTTTAGCTGTAATAAAGCAAACTGGTAGAATAGTGCGACTCCATGGAGGAGCATGGTTCAGAAAGATCCCCAGTAGGAATTGTTTATCTGTAAGCTCTATAGGTTCCATAAATAGGCTAGAGAGCTCATTTTGGAGACAGAGCCAAAATGGCGTAAGATGGGGCAGAGCCAAAACACATGACCCAATGTGGCTACCTGTCAGCCGCAATCCCTCCAGCACCTTCCTTACATCTCTGGGAGGTATTTAAGAATGACAGCAGGAGCTCATTAAAAACAGGAATGACACTTCTCACACAAATTCTTCCAGTGAGGGAGGTGACAGACCTCAGCTCAGTCAGAGTTGATTGAAACCATGCCTCCATTGAAACCTCCAAGCCGAGATCTTGTTCTGCCCACCAAGGATAGTAGCCGTGATTCCGGGAGCCCACTTCTAGCTCTCTATGGATTAAACCAATAATATGTGATCCTAAATTGCCCTTTGTTGCCTCAATAAAAGCTTCATAGATCTGGAATTGGGGAAGGAATTGGGTTGATAATTCTATTATGAAGTATATGATTATGAATTTGGAAGTACTGAAACATTTCAGAGTTGCTAAGTGGGTACTGGACTGGAGTTTGTCAAAGGAATAATGCCAATCAGAGAAAGAAACTGGAAAATGTGAGAAAGACCAATCGCTTCCATAAGGAGAAGGTATGATCCATGTGTATTGAGACAAAAGTGTCATCCTGAGATATCAGTTTGTAGTATTCATAGATCTTAAGAATTGACCAGATCTTCTCATCCATTTCCATAACTCATAAGTTTGGGATGTGATGTCTGTAAGGCTGAAACCAAAACAGATTTCTCATCTGAAGAGAACAATATTCTTTTGATATCAAAGAGATAATTTAAATGAAATTCTATGGTTTTCAAGGGGACCTATAAGAGTCTGCCAGCCACAACACCAATATTCTTAATAAGGCAGCTTGGGTATATAAACTAAAACTGGGCAGATTAAACCACCCTGGGACAATGATAGCTTTAGAATTGAGAGCCTAATTCCTGGTTGGTTTTAACCCCATAAAAATCCGATATCATTCTGTTCCAGGATTTAAAGTAATATTTCAAGAGAAGAAAGGGATAGCCTGGAGTAAATATAAAATCTGGGAAGAATATTTGTACGTATTATCGCAATTTTGATGGACCAGAAAAACCTGGTTGCCCATCTGTCTGGGTCTGCTTGAATCTGCAAAGTGAGGGGTTCATAATTAATTGTCTCCATATCCCCTGGATTGAATGGAAAATGGAGACCCAAATATTTTATTTTGTGGACAACCACCGTTATGGGAAAGCTTCTTCAGTTACTGGGCAGGAGAAAAGTTGAATGCAAGAATTTCAATTTTGACAAAGGACATCCCTGTTGGGTACCCTGGCCCAGAGAAAGAGGGGAGATAAGGAACCATTGGTAGCAACATAGGCTCATGGGGATTTATACAAGTTACCTAGGCATGTGATGAACTGGGAGGGAAATTGAAATGCTCTAAGGGTTTCCCAGAGAAAAGGCCATGAAACTTGATCAAAAGCTTTTTCAGCATCCAAGCTGATAAATACAGATGGAATTTGCCTAGTGCAAATGCATCCCTGTAAAACCAATGCTCTAAGAATATTGTCTGAGGTGTTCCTGTTTTAATGAAACTTGATTGATCAGGGTGTATGATTTGGGGATGATAGATTCTAGTCTGGAAGCTAATATGGCCATATAAATTTTATAGTCAACATTAAGAATTGAAATGGGGCGATAGGATCCTGGTTCTGAGGATCCTTATTTGGTTTGGGTACTGGGGCTATTGTTTGCATATTCCCAGGATGAGGGGGGCAAACCACCCGGAAATATCATTAAATACACAGTAATTGTACTTTGACTCTCAACCCAAGAAAGCTGTCCACACACATGGGAAAAGTGTACTAATTACTTAACTGCACCATACAATTTGCACACTAGTGAGAATTTGATTTTGTTTTCCATGCCTCAGTGTGTGTGTGTGTGTGTGACTGTGTACAATGGCCTAGGGACTGCTGGTAAAAGAAGTAGTATAATTGTGTTATCTAGATTAAGAGGGAGAGAGAGAAAGACTGTATGGCGCTGAAATCAAATTACATACACACTGACAACTTGAATCAAACCTTGCTGTCTTTTCCAAACCTTGGTGTGTATAGATGTCAAGTACAGAGCAATAGCAGGCTACCACCCATTCCCCTACCCTAAAATAAAGAAAGATGAGAGAGAGAGAGGTAGTACTAGGGACAACAAAATGTTACAGTCACATAAAGCTTTCAAATGATCTATTTACTTTCCAGGCCTCACTGTGTCTATGTTTACAGGGCAGTAAAAGAATGTTGAGGGGAGGGGAGGATCCTGGCAACCAACATGGTGGCACACTAACTCTTGCTGGAGACACACTGTGAACTCCTAGCAGCCCATCTCGCGGTGTCCAGTCAGGAGTTCAGAGCTTCTAAAGCAAGCTTTCAACATCGGATCACCAGATCTTCTGAATAAGCCATTTTGTTGGAATTGAGGCAGTCGCAGTTCACGCCATGATTAACAACCCGGCCTGCCTGTATCTCTCACACTCTCAACAGGCCAAGGACCGAAGCACCACCTGAGTTTCAGAGCTCCCAACCTGACGATGGTGAACAGGCAACAATCCAGAGTCTGTAGGGTGAGCACAGCCTCCTCCACCACCTCCAAAGCTTGGCTAAGGACATTGCAAATATGACGGTGCTGTTAAGCAAAGTTTTATAAGACACTACAGAACTAAAGCAGGCATCTACACAAGTAAATGAGGAGTTGCGAGTGTTAGCTCTTGGTGGAGGGTCTCAAAAGGTTATAAAGCAGTAAGCTGAGCAAATTTCACAACACGACGGACAGCTGAGGAAACGTCATGACCAGATTCAGTACCTACTCTCCAAAGTTGATGACATGGAAAATAGAGCTTGGAGATGGAACATCAGAATTGTGGCATTCCAGAAGGAATGGAGGGCAGGGACATGATATCCTTTGGAGGATGCATTACCAGCGATGCTATGGGCTGGAGCTCGAGGCTCCACCAGAGACTGAGCGAGCTCACTGCACACTTGCTCTCCAAACCAAACCTGGAGAGTGCCCTCGTCCAATATTGTGTAAATTTATGGTACCCGTGAAGGAGAGACACCGCCTACCCAGAGAACTAAATCCCTGACATGGCAAGGATGCTCCATCCAGCTTTACCAAGATTTCTCTCAGGAGCAGCAAGGCAGAGAAGAGCATATACAGAGGTCAAGTAGCAACTTTACAAGTTTGGTATTCCCACTCGCTCAGATATCCAGCACAGCTAAGAATCCAGTATAATGGTGTCTTCACACTTTTATCAACCCTGAGATGTGGAACACTTTCTACAAAACATACAATTATCGGGCAGGTGCATGACCAAATCCCCAAAACTTCGAGTAGTACTAGTAGACTGCACAGGAGAACTCCCCAATATTCATGGAGATAGCGACCAGCACTGCGCCAAGGACACAGAACCAGGGGGCCTGGCAGAGAGCTCAACAGGATTGTTCAAGGAAGCCTGGGAGGGTTACACCAAGTAAAAAGACGCCGGCCAGGAAGAACCGATCAAGGAGCTGCCAGAGATTGCAAATCCTGTCAGATGACAGCACGATATCCCAAGCAGTTACACCAATTGTTGTCCAACAGATATGAACCTTTGAGGGACCTTGTGCCACAAGCCCTGGATTTAACAAAGAATTTGGACTGCCTGATGCCAGAAGATCTTACGGACCAAAGTCGGTTCACTGACTGGGCCCCACATTGTACAGACTGGGCCGAATGCGTAGGGAACTGCTGACCGAGCAACAACCGCCAAGATGACTGAGGGTTCTAACTATTTATTTTTCCTGCCCAGCTTGCTGGGTTTCTAAGGGCTATAGAGGTTGAGCTATTCTCCCCACCCTTCCTCTTGCCAGTTAACATACAGGGACGGGTCTCCATGTTAGGCTGGCACCTGATCAGGGAATTTTGTGTTTGGCAGGTTATGGCATGGAGGCAATATTTGGGGCCTGCCTGGCTTCCTATGCCTGAAAGCCTATGGCGAAAGCGTGCCATGATGTCTTGGTTAACCATGTTAGGTGATTTCTAACTGCAAGAGAGAGTTAGTGCAAAGTTTTTTTTATTTCTTCTGTGTTGCACAGCACTCGCAAGGTTCACTACGTTAGAGAGAGCGCTTTACCCTCTAGTGGTTATAATGGGGAACTATCTCTGATCTGGAATGTATTACTTGTTTAATCATGTTATCAGTTTCTCAATTTTAAGATCCAAGGATTGCTGCTTTATGATCTGATGGTCCCTGCATGGTGAGTTTAGGGGGTTCACGGGCCCTATTTCGGGTCAAGTAGCAGAGTTGGTTACACTACCTGATGATAGCTAAATTGGTGGTTCCTGGTAAATTACCAGGCCCGCTCAGGAGGGGTTCTCTTGATCATGGACCATATCCATCTGTAATGGTCAGATCATATAAGGAGAGCCTTTTAGCGAAGGTTTGGCACAAGGAGAATGGTATGGAAAGGTAAAACAAAAGTTGCTATAGAGACTAGAGCGTTATTATGTGAACTGATTCGCAGTGTATGTAGGGACTGCAGAATTATAAGGGAAAGACATGGAAAGGGATTAGGGTTGATTCAAAGGACAAGCTTCCCTATATATAGACTTCTGGTTTCCTGGCAATTAGTGGGGTCCTCGGGTATTACTGACCGAGATAATTCATGGCAGGTAAAGATATGGTAATGGCTACCTCATGGAATGTGGAGGGCCTGAACTCACCCATTAAACATAAGAAAGGACTTCACAGACTTAAATCCTGAGAACTCATATAGCCTTCTTACAGGAAACTAAGCTTAATCATATGGAAGCTCAAAAACTAAGGTGGGAATGGGTGGGCTGAGAGGTTCGTAGTGTGGCTAACAAAACTAGATTTTGGGTAGCTATACTGTGTCATACAAATTTAAAATAGACTCTGGAAGAACAAAGGCTGACAAAGGAGGAAATGGGTATTAGCCAAAGTTGGCACCCCACAGGAATTTAGTATTAGCTAACATTTACGCCCAAATGAGGACACCCTGATTTCTTTCATAAACTTTCACAAGATCTATTGGAGTTGGTGGCAGGAGGTTGACATTCTTCTGGGGTGGATTTTAATTTAACAATGGACTCCTCCTGGATAGATCTAACTCCAAGCCGGATGCACATCCCCAATCTTTAGGGCTTTAAAGGATGTGATATCCCTGCACAAGCTGCAAGACATATGGAGAGTAGCCCACCCAGTTGAGAGGGACTATACTTATTTCTCTGAAGCTAAACAAATTGCTAGTAGGTTAAACTATTGGTTTATCTCCCCAAACATTATAAATAAGGTACTGGATGTTACAATTGCCCCTTATACATCTCAGACCACGCCCATTGACATTAGCCTTGGGACCATTTGTTCCCTCTACTAGGTCAGTTAGTTGGAGGCTGGATCCTTTATTGTTACAGGAGACAGACTTTAAAGAGTGGCTTAAAGGGGAGGTTAAACCTTTTTCTCTGACAATCTGCGTGGGTCTGCAACTGCAGCAGCCATCTGGGAGGCTCCAAAACCCTGACCTGCTGCATGACCTCCTGGCCTTACAAATGAAATTGAATATGCTAGCTGCCTAGAAAAGTGGAACTCCAAATTGTAAGATTAAAACACAAATACTGGGCAGGGGAGAAAAAGCTGGGAAACTCCTAGCATTCCATCTAAGAAAACAACAAGCTGAGAGGCACATAGCCCAACTATGGACAATAAGGGGTAAAACATAATAAACCAGAGGTCATTAACTAACTCATGCTGTCTTTCTACAAAACCATGTACAGCTCCTATACTACCTGGGATGAGTCAAATTTGAGGAGTTCATGGCAGGTACACAGCTTCCTAGGCTCACAGACACCCAGAGAGTCCAGCTAGAGAGGCCCATGGAGATACAAGAAATAAGGAGGCATTCAAAGATGGCCTCTAAAAAGCCCCAGGGGAGATGGGTTCTCTATTGATTTTTATAAGGTAATACCAGAGATAGTATCTCATCCCCTGAGGGATATGTCACAAGAAGCTTGGGCTCAGAAGATTCTCCCTGCCACCCTCAGGGAGGCGATTGTCACAGTCCTTCCAAAAGAAGGTAAAGACCACAACCTACCTACAAGCTTATAGGCCCATTTCATTGATTAACGCTGACACCAAAATCTAGCTAAGGTATTAGCAGCTAGATTGAGAAAATCCTTCCTTGTTTGATTCATACTTCTAAGTGGGCTTTGTGAGGGCCATGCCAGTTCTGATCACTTTAGATCCTTAATCTCCTTGTACAGAAGGCAGGGATAGCCCCTACTCCAGCAGCCACTATATCAGTAGATTTTGAGAAGGCCTTCGATTCAGTAGAGTGGGATTTTCTCCATATGATGCTGCAGCACTACAACTTTGGGGATACGTTCAGGGCTGGGTCAAAACACTTTACTGTCTCCTATGGCTAGACTACCAACTAATAATATACTCAGAACCATTTGAATTACATAGGGCACTAGCAGGGATGTCCCTCTCCCGATGTTGTTTGTGCTGGTCATAAAAGCCCTGGCTAGTGCTCTGAGGGAACATCCAAATGTTAAAGGTATATGGGTAGGCTCTGAGTTGTATCATGCACTGTTATATGCTGATGATTGTCTCCTTCTAACTGACAATTTTCAATCCAGTGCTGAACATATTGTGAAGTAATTGTAATCCTTTGCTGGCATCTCAGGCCTTAGGATTAATCAAGGTAAAACAGAAGTTCTCCCCTAAATATGCAGCTTTCATCCGAAGATATCTCAGCAGTGGGCTTAGTTAGGGCTAAGGCAGGTATTAAGTATCTAGGCACTAGGGTAAATACCAATGTGTCTTCCCTACCGGAGACTAACTTCTCTCCTTTAATTGATAGCCTCAAGGTAGAAACTCAAAGGTGGAAACAGTTGAACCTCTCTCTCCTGGGAAAGTGGCGGCAATAAAATGATGATTGTGCGAGGGTGTTCTACATGCTAGCCCACCTTCCAATTGAGATCTCCAAGAAATGGTTTCAATTACTGGACAATTTAATATGGGCTTTAATGGGACAATAAAACCCGAGGCATAGTAGAGACAAACTCCATGCTCCGTGGAACAAGGGTGGGTGGTGCCTTCTGCACTTTCAACACTATGCATATGTTCTCAGCCATAGCCACATGCAGACTGCTTCAGAGGAGTACTCTGACTTACCAGCATGGGAAGCAATAGGAGGATGGCCCTGCATGGGTCCCATCTGGTTGGATACATGGGTAATCCCTCCTTCTAATTTTCATTTTGGCTCACAATAAAAGCAGCTCACAAGGCCTGGTAACAAGTGGGAGCAGTAAGTAACTCCTGTTTGAACCTGGGAAAACACCTCCTTTATGGAATAACCCTGGCTGGACCATTGATCATAAACCCCTTTACTGGGAGAGCTGGAAGGGAAGCAGATTAACACTCTACAAGACATACTAATGGAGGATGGCTATACCATAGATAGTTTTACTTTTCTGAAAGAGAAGCATAACTTGGGTCCTAGTGATTTTTGGAGATATCTTCAAATGAGACATGTTTATTCAACCTGGTTGAAAAGAGGGTGCAGTGCATGATATGCCAAAGTAATGGCAAAGCCAAGCACAACAAACTGCCTTTAGATGGCTGGCTACATGCAGAAAGGCCTGGCAGGCACATTTATAGGTACATGAGGGTGCCTTATCAGATCCATCCCTACCTGCCAAAGCAAGATGGCAGCATATGTTAAACCTTCCTTCAGTGAAGATGCCTGGCAAAGTGGCTGGTTAATAGCAAAAAGCCTGTGGAGACCCCAGAAGTTTATCCAAAATAAGATAAGACACCTCTGGTACCGTACTCCAGTAGTACTAAAGAAATGAATTTACTTACAAACGATAGGTGCTGAAGATGTCATGTGACTGGAGCAGACCTACTTCATATATTGTGGCAATGTGACCCCATTCATTCTTTTCTGATCGGAAATACTTATATGTTGTTCCCATGTATTGGGACAAAAGATCCCTACTTCCCTAGTTTTTGGATCCTGGAGCTCCCTCACTGAACTCAGACCATCAAGCCCTCATTTGTCATGGCTTATACAAGCCTCAGTGGAAGCCAAACGGTTACTTTTATGTAGATGGATGACTAGAGATGTACCTTCTCACGACGGCTTGGTTAATAGCCATGGCAAATTTGGCTAGTTTTTCCAAGCTGACTCATTTGGCTGCAGCATCTCTGCAAGCCTTCTCGGATAAATGGGATCCATTTATGCATTACCTCCAGTATATACCCTCTCATTCCATAAACCCTTTGGGTAAAGAAATGTTAAAGCCACCTTGAGTGGCCCAAGTCTTATTTCTTCCCACTCTCTGTTGATAATAGGTATGGAGGGAGTCCCCCAGTACCCCACCTTGTAATTAACAACCCAGTCCCATGTCATGTCTGTGATTTCTTCCACTACCTTCTAGGAATTGTGAAAGAACTGTGAATACCTTATTATGTTACAGTAAGTAAAGTTTGAATGAAATGTAACACTTATATATGCACTGTGATATATGCCTTGTCTCTATAACACAATAAAAAAATCTAACTGCAAAAAAAAAGAATGTTGAAAGAAATATTGGACTTGTGTCATCCAGGTGAGAGAGATAGAGAGGAGGGGAGAGAGAAAGAGAGACTGAGGGGGAGAGAGAGAGAGAGAGAGAGAGAGAGAGGAGATGGGGTGGGGGGTCCAGAACCCAGAACTAGGCTAGATAGAGGGATACAACAGGTGTCCCTAGAAAGGAGGTCACGTGATGGCATCTAGCTAGGCAGCAGCTGGAACTCTGAGCTCTCCTCTGGCCACCTTTCCTGACTGTTTTTGGAGTCATCTTGGCATTTAAATGCAAAATTTGTCTAGGAGACTTCTGGCCAATCTGCCTGCTATTGCAAAACGAGTCTTGCTGGTGAAACATCCGTTTATATTATTGAGATGGAGGTGGATGGGAAGCAGGCCTCAGTCAAACATACACCCTCTGCATCCCGGAGAAGGCCGCAAGAAACAACGCAACCAGGGTACTGCTAAATCTGACCGATGTGGGACAGACTGCTACAGGCTACTCCTTTAACGGAGGATAGGTTCCTCCAAGAGCTCACTTCATTGAAGGATATTTTGAAAGAGCTGACTGGCGAACTTAAGTCCCTCGCGTAGTGATCTCTCCTCTGTCTCTACCAGAGTTTTGGATATGGAGGCCAGAATTTTCTCATTGGACCAGTGGAGATCGAAAACTGAAGTTGAGATCACTGAGCTTAAACAGCAGATTAGAAAATTACAAGCTAAAACTGAGGACTTGGAAGGGTGTAGTCGCTCGAAATAATTTACTAATTCTGGGCCTACCGAGATGGAAGAAGGCCCAGACCTGATGGCCTTTTTGTAGAGGTTCCTGAACAAGGTCGTGGGCCCATCCCTATCAGCTCTTCTTATCATCTGAACTGGCCCATCGTTCTCTAAGACCCAGGCCTCGCCTGGATCCCCCACGTCCTATTATTATCAAGTTCTTAAGTTATGTTGAAAGACAGCACGCCTATATGAAATCGCCGAACTTAAAGATGTTTTTGGGGTGCATCCAGAATCTGGATTACGCAGGACCTGCCTAAAGAAACCCGGGAAAAAGGGCAGCTTACCATCCCATAGTGCAGAAGCTAATAGCTGCTTCTATCCCCTTCAAGATGATCTATCCGGCGATTCTGAAGGTTACTGTTGAGGCATGGCAACCAGCTTTAACTCCCTGAAGCGGCCCTTAAGGAACTGGCTATTAAGCTACCGATTTGTTTAGTCGGCTGGCTGAAGGACTCACTATTTTTATTTCAACATAAGAGCGTAGGACCCTGTGAGGTTACGATTCTTTCTTGCCCAAAAATAAGTGTATTTCAGCCCTGTGTGACAATGTATAACCCTTTGTTATGCTAGCAGATTGGGGTGCTTCTTGGTTTTACCTTCTCTTTCTGGTTTCCTTTCTATCTCTGGCTGCTCTTTCGGTCTCCTTTGCTTTTTGCTGTCCTTATTTTCCTTCCTCGGTCCCGGCCTGATTCGGGTTCGGTGGGTGGGTTTTGTTGGGTGGCTGGATACCCCTCGCTGTTCCATTTATGCTTCCTCGCCATGGAACTCTTTTTCCACGGTGTTGTTTTCCGGGATGACTTCCTGGTGGGCGGACCGACTTGGTCCCTCTATCTATTCGTCCCTCCGGAAACAGCGGTTCTGGAATGGCTGCTTTTATGGATCCAGTCCTTCCTTACCTTTTTGGACTCCAGGAACTCCTTTCTTTTTGCTGGCTGCCTGGATATCGGGTAGGAGTGCTATCTGAAATGTACTTTTCCTGGGCAGACGCTGGGAGACGCCGGGCCAGATTGGGGTGGCTGGGCTCTTTTACTGCTGGATGATTCGTTGTATTATTGTGCCTCCTCCCTATCTGGTTCTCTTACTTTCCTTTCTCTCTGCCTGCTTATCTCCTCGCTCATCGGTGCTTTGGGGGTGGGGGCCTGGTCTAAGAATGTCTGCTCGCTGGATGTGGAATCGCGAGCCATATGTTGGGGTTGGCTAACCTCTCCTGGTACTGGGACTGATGGGGAGCATTATGTTGGGATGGTGGATTCTTGGTCTCAGTGGAATGTGTCTGAATCATTTTGCATATTGGTACTTGTACCTAGTGCTGGGGAGTCAGAGGTTCGTGAATGGGGTCGGGGGTTCTAACTTAGGCCCTAGCTTGTTTTATGGGTTTCTATGCTCTGGCCACCCGCTGCATATAGTTATTTCTGGGTTTGTTTGGGGTATTGGATGTTGGTGCAGGGGGACCGGTTTGATGCTTCTCAGATTATGGTGGGTCTTTGGAGATGGGGGGTCTTTCTTTTACTGATTGGTTCAGCTTCAGGCTTCTTGGATTTTGGTCTCTGTTGGGGTGTATGGGGTGTTTGGGATTGATGAGTGTTATCCCATATGTTTTGTATGGTCTCTGGCCTATTATGTTCATTTGCTGTCTTTGGGGATTACTGTTATTGAATTGATCAGGGGTTCTACGGGTTGTTGGGTGTCTGGGGATTAGCCATGCTCTGCTGGGGTCTCACAAACGGGATGGCCTATCCCGCCTGCATAGGTTCTGACTCGGCTCTGGTTGGGTATGTTGGATGGAGTTTTTCTGTGGGGACCTAGGCCTGAATTGTTGTGGAGGTTTCTATGTCCCCAGCTTTACAATGGGGTGCGCTTGGTTTTTTCTTTATCTTGCTGTATTTGTCTGGATGTTTGGTTATATCATATTGTACTTAAATGGCTATGAACACAGTCAAAATAGCGTCTTGGAAAGTCCGAGGACTTAGGGATCGGGTCAAGCTGTTGCAGGCCTTAACCATTGCTCACTACTTCAAATTGTTATCCTTTTTGCAAGAGACACATCTATGCCATGATGACACCAAGCTGTTATCCTGCTCAGGTTTTCTCAGTCCTACCTTATGGAAATTCCTGCTTTAGTAAAGGGGTTGCGGTTCTTATTAAAAACATGTATTGTTCACAAATGAGACAATTGTTTCAGACCCAGAGGGAGGATTATCCTGGTTAAGGGTACTCTCAATGGTGGTAATGTAGTTCTTGGTTCCATATACGGTCCGGTGGGTGGGAATCCGGGCTTTTATGTCCCTTGCTGATAAAATGTCCAGCTTCCTCCTGCCCAGTTTATATTGGGGGGACTGAATGTGCCTTTTCATCCATTCTGGACAGAGATCCTCAGGATAAACGTCCTCCTTCTCCGCTCAGCGCTTCGGGATCTGAGTTCGCTGTTGGGCTTGTGTGATCCTTGGCGGTTTGCCAACCCTCTTGTCGTGGCTTTTCCTTTCATTCCCAATCGATGGCACCAAATCAAGGCTGGATATGGTTTAGTTAGTCTCCCTTTCTCTCGAATATCTCTCTGTCTGGCATTAAACTGATCATTTTGTCGACCATGCCGTAGTCTGGATCCGACTTTCTTTAGATCCGGACTATTCCCGTGATTCGATGTGGCGGCTGAATACTCAAATGCTAAAGGACCATCAAAATGTTTTGGACATTAGTTCTTGATTTCTCTTCTGGCAGATAATTTGAACTCTACTCCAAGAGTTGATATGGTTTGGGGTGCTCTGAAGTTTTATCTTAGGGGCTAACTCATTAAATGGCTTCCTTTAGGAAGAGGACACAGCTGGCTAGCTCCTTAGCTCTGATGAACAAGCTTAGGAGTTAGAGGTTAAATTTTCTTCAACCTCCTCTCTAAGGGATCTTAAAGATCTTTTATCAGCTAGGAATGAATATACGGACTTTTGAAGGAGAAAACAGAATGCTGCTTGATAAAAACTCAAGCTAAGTATCTTGATTTAAGGGAAAAATCCGTGAAACTTCTGGCTTTGCGCTTACGTGCATTGGAAAGTTCAAGGATCATCCCTCCTTGTCTTCCCCATCTGGTGAGGTTGTATCTTCTCCCAGAGATATTACGCTTGTTTTCAAAGAGTACTGCTCTGATCTCTACTGCAAGTCTCCTCTGTCCTATCCCACCTCGGATGTCAAGGTGTATTTGAGGGAGATAGACATCCCTTGTTTGTCAGAAGCTCAGCAAGCTAGTTTATTGGCTCCCATCTCAGCCGAGGAGATAGAGATACCATTGCTTCCTTGTTCTGGACAGGGCTCTGGGGCCCGGATGGTTTCCTGCCAACTTTATAAGGTTTTTGCTAAGGACCTGGTACCTATTCTCCTTAAACTAGATAATTATCTATTGGTTTCCTGAGGTTGATCCTGCTCTGTTTGAGGCTACTATTGTTTTAATCCCAAAAGCTGATAAAATTCTTACAGACCCGCTAATTATAGACCCATTTCTCTCAAAATTAAGACATGAAAATTCTTGCTAAAATACTTGCTGAAAGAATTAAGAAGGTCTGGTCCGGGCTGTTGAGCCCTGAACAGGTTGGTTTTGTACCGGGAGATCGGCAGCTGACCATCTGAGGACCGTGTCACACATTTCTCAATATGCTCAAACTGCCCCATATCCGGTTGCTCTGGTCTCTTGATGCTCAAAAGACCTTCTACCGGGTTGATTGGTCTTTCCTTTGGTCAGTAATGGAGAGAATGGGTTTTCTGTCTTTTTTCTGAATAGTATTCAGACGTTTTATAGTTGCCCTTCTGCTAAGATCTACTGTAACGGGTTTTATCTTCTTCTTTTCATTTATTTGCTGGTACCAGGCAGGATGTCCCTTTCCCTTTATTATTTAATTCATTTCTGGAACCATTGCTGATTAAACTTAAATCATCCCCGTGGGTTAGAGGTGTTAGGCTACACCAATGAACTGCTTCTCTCTGCATACGCAGATGATGTTTTACTGCACTTAACAGATCTTGCAGCATCTCTGAAGGCTGCTATCAATATTATTACAGTTTGGCATTTTCTCCAGCTATAAGCTAAATATTTCTAAGTGTGAGATTTTCCCACTAAACAAGTATACTAATAAGCAGGATTTCTTTCCTTGGGAATAAGGTGGACTCCTAGATCTATCAAATATTTAGGATCCACTTTCTACTGATCTCTCCTCTTGAAAAAGTTAAACTTGGACAGGGTTAGGGATTCAGTTAGCCAGGATTTACAGCGTTGGTCTGCCCTTCCTATTTCACTTTGGGGCTGAATCAATGTTATTAAAATGAATGTTCTTCCCAGGATTTTTATCCGTTGAATTTAGTTAGTCTCTGGCTCTCTCTTTCCTATTTCCAGCAACTTCATGCGTTGTTTCTAGTTTTATTTGGCAGGGAAGGGGTATGTGTCTCTACACCAAGCTGTCACTTCCCAGGGAAAAGGTGGCTTATGTGTTGCCTAATCTCCTGCTGTACTATTGGGCAGCTCACCTTTCTAAGCTAGGAGATGGTTCTCCACTGATCCAGAGATTTCAGCCCAATTTGGCTCCAGCTTGAGCGAGCCTCTCTTCTGAGGCTAAACTAGATAAATACGCTTTATTTTATGTGCCTCCAAAGGCTCTTTCCCAGCTGGTGTCAGATAGCATGGTGATGGCTGCCTTTAGATCACGGGCACAATGCCTCAAGTTTTTTCATATTTCTAGTGCATCAGACCTGGGACAACTGGTGGTCCTTAATCCTAACATTAGGTTAGGCAACTCTTGGATTACGTCCGGAATGGCTCCTACAACTTAAGGAGGCCAGAGTTGAGCATTTGTTTAGCCAAGATTTACTTCTCTCCTCGGGTGACATTCTGGAGAAATTCGTATACCAAGTAGAGGGGTTTTCAAGGTTTATCAGCTTAGGCACTTAATCGGTAGCAATTTGGTACTACTTTCAGGAATCAGTTGTTTATCCTTTCCTCTCTGACATTATTAGTCTTGCCTCCCAATCCCACTCTATCTCGTTGATTTATTCTTATCTTCTGAACTATAGTTCTCAGGAGGTTGTCAAGGGTCCAATGGCTTGGACACACCTTCTTCCTGACATTTCCCCAGATTGGTCTGGTATATGGAAGGATTTGCATAGATATCATACTTAGGATAGGCTGCGTTAACACAATATTATATTGAATAACCTCTATTATACTCCTGTCAAACTTTTTCAGCGTAAGATGGTTTCCCATCCGGAATGTTTTAGATGCCTACAAGGTGAAGGTAATTTAATTCATATCTTCTGGGACTGTCCTAAAGTTGCTCCATTGTGGTCCCTGGTCCGGGAGAACCTTGATCCCTTCTGGGTCTGACTGGGTTTTTTGTCTTGAGATTTGTGTTCTGGGTGATTTTCCCATGTAGATAGCGTTGAGCATCGATATCATATGGCCTTGTGTCCATGGCGGTTAAGCAGTTGGTCCTAAGACACTGGACAGACCACTTGGTCTTATCCTTTGCCGATTAGTTGAAGGAGGTAGTGTCATATCTTCAGTCAGAGAGGTTGATTGCTAGTTTTAAAGGTCATATGGACCTGTTTCAGTAGAGATGGGATAAGCTCCAGGTCTTATGTCTGCTTTAACAATGCAGCTCTGACCCGATTCCTTTGTCCCTCTGTATGTTATGTTATTTGCTAAATTCTGATTTCTATGTTATCATGCTAGCTATGATACCACTGTTCTGGCAATTTGTTATAGCATACCATGGTATCCAGACCTAATGGTTTATTTTTCTTTCTTGTTGGCCACCCCAGTTGGGTGGGGGGCTTGGACGGTGGGACTTCATTTTTGAGATTGTGTGATTTATCTGTCTTTGGGTTGGGTTGGGTGGGGTGGGTTTGGGGGTGGGGGGTTTCATGGGGGTGGGTGAGATTGGGCATTTTAGTTGTACTGCTTGTGTACTATTCCTTGTGTACATTTTCCGGATTGTTCTGTTTCTGTTTGTGTTTTTTGTTGTGAAACCAATAAACTTAAATTAAAAAAAAAAAAAAAGGTGTCCCTAGAAAGACATCTCCTATAATAGTTTTTTTACTGGCATCAGTGTGACACTGTGCAAATGGAGAAGGACAGGCTGGCAAAATACATCCTTGGTGTCACAGAACTCATAATTAAAACTTTAGCTGTAAATGAGCATGGAACATCCATGAGACAGATCTGGGTTTGAATCCCACAATCTGCCACTTGCATACCTGGGCATGCAAGTGGCAGATTCTCTCTAGCTGGTCACTTACGTTTTTGTTGCCTGAGAGCAAGTCACTTAAGCGCCCAGTGCTCCCAGGTCACCCCTGAAAACAAGCACATACGCCTAGTGACAACATCTGGTTAACAAAGAATGACATAAATTAATACAAAATATGTAGAATAATTCCACAGAGACAGACATGCATTATAATCGTTTATTTTTGACTGGCATTAAAGTGGCAATATAAACAGTACATCAAGATAATTTCATTGGAAGGAATCTGTGAATAGCAATAGCATACCTGGCAGCTTACTCCTGCAGAACAGGCTCCCCAAATGTTATGTGGAGAAATCTGTATGATGGGCTACTACAAGAGGTTTAAGTATAAGTAAGCAGCTGAGTTTATCACTAGATCCTGCTGAGCATTGCTGGGGAGGAGAACTCCACTTCTGTCAGAGGTGACTCCCAGGAGCAGGGGTTGGGTGGGGAAAGCCATATGATGGGTCCTTAATGAAGTCAAAGTACCACTGAGCTGGGAGCCTGCTGAGTGATTATCGGTACTACTTACAAAGTGGCGTCTCCAGAGAGAGAATAAAATTAATTTTTTAACTTTGTTTATGCACCTCTTGTGTTGTGGGATGGTGCCCTATCCCCGTCAGACCTCTCATGGACCCTCAACAGTCCCTTGGCCTGACTCCACCTCAGCTGCAGGGATGGGGAGGACTGTGGCTTGCCCCTCACAGAAAGCCACTCCCAGAGGGAATGAGGTGGAGATCAAGATCACCCTTGAGCCCCAGCCCTGACTTATGATGGGCTTTGTTCAGGCCAGAAGGAGCAGGAGTCCATCAGGAGCTTCTTGTGTGCACACAAGAGGGATTTCTACTGAGATACCCCAGGAGGCATGGATTTGCAGTGACATCCAGCATGCGATGGACATGCTTCTGTGACTGCCTACATGAAGTTTGCTGCCACCTCAAGTTGATCGCAGGTGTTCTCTGGTTGCAGTGACCCCAGTCTCCACTAGGAGTTGCCAAATGCCAGGGATCCGCAACCCCACCCCCAAAGGAGAGGAGAGCAGTCGATCCTCTTCACCCTGCTGACCCCTGATAACCCAAGTAGGCTTCCAAACCCAGGTCACCGGCATGGCATGAGGTAAGGCATCCAGTGCCTCAGCCTTCAGCACCACAGGGCTGCCCATTTATTGATTTATTAATTGCTTGATTTTTTAATGTATTAAGGTACAGAATGGTCCTCAAGCAGCAAGTGGCCATTTGCAAGGATGACCTACAGTAAGTCAGCTCAATAACACAGAGAGTGAAGGAAGGAACAGAAAGCTGGTTAGCATATCTTTGGATCCTGCCTAGCACCGCTGGGTGGGAGAGGGTGCTGACAGTAATGTCATGACCCACTGCTAGGTCAGCAGTGGATGACATTTATGCTTATAAATAACCCCTCTCACTAGGTATATGGTAAAGCTCTCTAAGGATTGTGATACTTTAGCTTTAAATCTTCAAGTGGATGGTCTCAGATCTGATGTTATGTGCCGTGGAAGTTGCCTGGACAGTGTCTTTACCTTGAAAGCCCGTTCTAACACCTAAGTGACTGAGATAATACCACCCCTCCCCAGGAACTAACTAGAGTAAGCAATAACCAGCAATTCCACCTTACAATATACAATGTATAATAATGCAAAGGTGAGGTGAAATTAAAGGGACCATGCTTGAGGCAACAAAGTCATGATTGAGGTGGTCACCAAGAGAAATGGGTGCAAGAGACCAATCTGGTTCACTTTGAAGGTCAGGAAAGCTGGCCCAGTGGTACAGCAGTACAACTACCACTTGAGACACCAGCAACCCGGGTTTGGAAGCGAGCCCAGGTTGCTGGAGAGCCAACTGTGGAGTGGAGGATTGAGCACCCAGAGGGCTACTGTCCACCTCCAGGAGGGTGGGCATAGTTTCTGTTGCTTTACCACCACCTGGAGAACCATGGGTGGAGGTGCAGTGGGATTGCAGAGTGAATGGGTGGGGAGGATGTTGGCCGAGGTGTGGAGTGGCAGCATGTTCCTGCATGCCTTATCTCCTTGGATCTCCTTGTGTGCTGTCATCCTCTGGGGTAGGAAGCACTGAAATAAGGAAAATTCCCACATGTGCCTGGAGATGGGCCCCAGGGCCTTAGCCATATGACCAGACTCCATGGGGGGTGTCAGCTGGACTGCCTGATGCCCTCAATGGACTGGAGAGGATGACCCAGGATCCCCTCCTCCATGCGAGAGGATAAACCATGGCCAGATGGGTGTCAGTCCTCTGAAGCCTCCCGGGATGCCTGGTGGAGCCTTGGGAGTCCCAGAGGATAGGAGCAGGTGCTGTGTAGAAGGGGTGAATAAACAGAGAATATAAAAAGAAGAAAAGAAGTTCAGGAGGCAGTGATTGATGAGAAAAAGACCTTCATCAGAAACAAGAAGATGCAGAGGGATGAAGGACAGAGTGAGCACAAGATTGAAATCAAGGCAGGCCAAGAGGGCAGTGAGGGACACAAAAGCAGACACAGAACTGAGTATCATGGGGGGTCAAGGGTTAGAGAAAAAGCAGTTTTTTATATATGAAGGAAAAAGAAAGACATGAGGAGGAATTATTAGGCTAACAGAGAAGGCAGGAAAATAGAGGTGGACATGCAGAAGGCAGCTGTTCTTAATGACTACTTCTGCTCAGTTTTCAAAGTACAGGACTGAGGGCCTTTGCCACAAAGCAGCATGAAGGCTACTGATAGGTATCCCAGAAATGAGGCAGGGAGTATTTACAAGTGAAAGGATCAGAAAAGGGCTGGTGGCCTGAAGATAGATAAGGCCTTTGGGTCAGCTGTAGTAGTAGTAAGTAGTAAATCATTTTTATTCATAAGAATAAAGGATACATTCAATTGAGCAATGCTCATTTCCAGTTAAGTTCCATGTTAAAATACAAACAAGTTACACATTAAAACATTAATCCAGGACGTACAGATAGTAAATACAAGACAAACACAAAAACCATAACACAGTGCTAACAGTTGTTGCAGATTATATTATTATTTAATCCAGATGTACCATATCAATAATTTAGCATTATTAATTTTTGTTCTGGCATTTCTCAAATCTGGGAGAGATTTATTCCATAAGCTAATTCCTCTAAAGGGGACAGCTGTTCTTCCTATATTCCTTCCTATATTCAGATTACAATCAGTTAATACATGTTGAATTCCAACTGAGGTTCTCAGGCCTTCCTGGGATCTTCTTAGGAGCATCCTTGGGGTGCTTCAAGATTGCTCAGAGAACTGGCATCAGAATTGGCTGCTCTCTTGGCAGGGCTACATCTTGTTACAATTTTTCATTTCCAGTGGATCTCCCTGTCTTTGCCTATTTGGGGTATCAATCCCAATTAATCTAAATCAGCTGTCCTTTAAATGACTGAAGTTTAAGTTCTTTTCAATGACCCACCCACCCCACTAGCATAGCTAACTTGTTCCAACCCTTCTCATTGACACCATGTTTCACTTCTGGCAGACATCCTGCACCAACAGAGGCCTCAGATCAACAAATCACAGGTCAGTCCATACTGTCCTAGCCTGAACTTTAAACTGCTTTTCTGAACACCATAGAGGCCAGAGCCACTAAGCCACAGCCACGGCTTACCTGCAGCGAGTTGTCATTGGCCAGACATCCGATCCTCACTTTTCCATGAACTTCTGTAAACTGAGATTAGCGAGACCACTCTGCACTGGCCTGCAGCCCTCCCCAGTGCTGCTCACTGCAACCCTCATATCCCATTGTCACGCTTTGTTCACTCGTGACCTGCCTGAACCAGCAACTCACAGCACTTGAATGATGACACCTGCAGGGTCCACTTACTGCCATGGGATGAACATGGACATAGAATTATAATAGAAAGTCAGCACACAGAACAGAAGTCATTGGTTCACATTTCATTCCTTCCTAGCAACACCTTCAGCAGAGGCACCTTGCTCAGACTTGAGTCAGCGATCGGCTGGAAAAAGACCCCAGGCATCACCCATGACACACCTGACCAATATGGACTAAAAAACATTGGACAGCTCAAGAACATCAGGTCCTTCACTAATGGCCCCTCACATGGCACACACTCTGCACTAGGAGGGATTAAGTGAATACCGGGCAGATTGGTGTGGGTCACGGAGGGTGCAGGGTGGAAAGCACACAATGGAAGGCAGCGGGAGGTTAATTGTATACCGGGTTGATTGGTTAGGGTCACAGAGGGTGTGGCGGAAAGCACACAGTGGGAGAATTGGGAGGGTTAATTGGATGCTGGGTTGACAGGGTCAGGGAGGGTGAGGTGGAAAGCACACAGTGGGGGGTTAATGGGATACTGGGTCAGTCAAATTCAATATTTCTTCTACTGGGCTCCTCACTGCAGTAATGGGCACGTATGCCGATGGGGATTGGGCTCCCCATCGGCAAATAGACTGGGAGGGACATGCCAACAGGGGATTGGGCACCCGAGTCGGCTTGCTGGGGACTGTGATAATCTGACCAGGTACAGAATTCCACATGGTCGGGACCACAAAGAAAAGCCCTGGCCCCTGAGATCTGAAGGGCGGGCCCTAGGAATCTCTAGCAATTCCTCAGCTGAAGGAAGCGTGGGTGGAGGGAGCAGTAGGCCAAAGGAGGTCTTATAAGTAACATGATCCCTGTCCATGTAGGGCCTTATAGGTCAGCAAAGTGACCTTGAAGGTGATCCTCCATTGCACAGGCAGCCAGTGCAGTCCATGAAGCACAGGTGAGACATGGCTAGATCTTGACAAACCCATCAACAACCTGGCTGCCGCGTTCTGCACTAGCTGTGGTGATGGATGTCCATCTCTGGAAGCCTTATATATACAGCATTGCAGTAGTCAAGGTGCAAGATCACAATGGCATGGACCAACGTTGAAGGTCCTCAGGTGGAATCCAGGTGCTTTATTCAGGTGATGTTTCTCAAATAGCAAAAGAGGATTTAACGACTGCTGACACCTGAGATTTAAGAGTCAGCTCACCATCAAGCACAATGCCTAGATTCTGCACCTGTTCAGAGAATCTCAGCTGGTTGATCTCCAGCATAAGACCGGATGGCTGACCAGCAGATAACCCTCTACCCGATGACCTGGGTCCACCACCAACACCTCAGTCTTATCCAGATTTGACCTCAGTCAGTTAGCACTCATCCAGTCCTGAATCTTGGCTAGGCAGTTGTTAAAGACCGAGATATCACTATTCTGTTCAGGTACAAAGGACATGTATAGTTGAGTATCATCTGCATAGCAGTGAAAACTCAGCCTGTACTGCCTTATAATGTCTCGCAATGGAAACATGTAACCCACAAACAACATGAGGGACAGCACGGAACCCCGGCACCCCACAAGGTAGGAAGAGGGGTCAGGAAAATCCAGACACCACCTTCTGTGTCTGGCCAGTGAGAAAAGAGTGGAACCACCTGAGGACTGTCCCTGACAATCCACAGAACAGCCATGGGCATTCTAGTAACACCCCATGGTCCACGCTGTCAAATGCTGCAGAGGGATCGAGAAGGACCAAGATAGAATGGCTACTCTGATCTCTCGCTATCAGGAGATCATTAAGTACCCAAACCAGTGCTGTCTTGGTACTGTGCCTCTTTCTGAAACCAGACTGAGAGGATCATAGACCTTGTGGGTGGTAAGAAAGTCCTCGAGCTGCAACGTGACTACTTTCTCAATAACCTTGCCCACAAAGGGCAGGTTAGAGACTGTCTGTAGTTCGTAAGACTGTCTGGGTCGAAGGAAGAGTTCTTCAAAACGGTGTTACTGCTGCCTCCTTTAAGGGGCTTGAAACACACCCTTTCCAATGAGCATCAGTCTATCTTTGCTAGGTCCGCCGTGACCTCCACACAACCCACAAGGAGGCAGGTTGTACCAGGGTCCAAACTACAGCAAGTCAGTCTCAAGCCCTGAACAATCTTAATGATATCCACGATCGCTGGCTGGTCAAAGTTCACCCAGACAGGCAGGGTGCCTGCCATCTCACACCGACCTCCACAACCCTCATTTGAATGGGTCAGGCTGATCTTGACCTGATGGTGGCAACCATATCTGCAAAGAACTGAGCAAACTCATCACACTTAGATTGTGCACAGGCTCTCTGACTCTGAAGACAGGTTGGATTGCACAGCCTGCCGACAGTCCAGAAGAGCTGAGCTGGTCGATTCCCCACTGCAGCAATCTCCCTTGACAGGAGCTCTGCTTCTTACAGGAGATTGCTGACTGATAGTTCAAGTAATGGGCCATCAGTCTTAGTCTGTCCTCCTTCAAGCCAGATTTTGCCAACAACATTCCTACCTTCCCCTACTCTCCTCAACTCCTTTGAAGTCCCATAAAATCAGAGACCGAGGCGAATAGTGAGTGGGTGAACCCAGACAGCAGTTATAGAATCCAGGGCACCTGTTACTGCACTATTATAGTACAATACCAGGTTCCCTGGATCTGGGCATTCAACGGCCTACTCAATAGGTCCAGTACCTCCATTATACCCTTGGAGGTTACACCCTTAAAGGTCGGTATCAGACCATCTTCAAAGGGGCAGGCCTATTGTGGGGGAGCCACAAACTGAACCTTATAGAGTGATAATCAGACCACCCGACCAGTTCCACCACCAGGTCAGAGACCTCCATCCCTGAGAGGAACATCAGGTCCAGTGAGTGACCCTGATAATGGGTTGCAGTGGTAACTGCCTGTGTGAAGCCCAATGAGATCATAAGTTGGACGAAGTTCTGACCAAAAATGAAAGTTCATCATCGACCCAGGCGTTGAAATCCCCCAGGACCAACCACATGGAGGATTCCAACATCATGTCAATCTTGAAGTCCGCAACTTCCTCAGGAAAACTTTCCCATCTCCAGGTGGATGGTTGATGAGAAGAACCTGCAACCCACACCTGTGCCTATGATACACTCAAAAGATCTGATGGCCCCACTGGTACCTCTACAAGGCCCAGTTCTAACTTAAAACAGATGGCTACACCCTGCCCCTATGATACAATCTTGGCTGTATTACCAAGTACCCAGCTGGAACTGCTGACTCTAATTCCAGGCTGGCATTTTTGTACAGCCAGGTCTCAATGCAAGCTAGGTCTGATGTCTCAACAAGATCAGCCATTATTGTTGTCCTGTTCTTTATCGACCTGGCATTGCATAACACTGCTCGAGTTGGATGAGAGGCCATGGAGGAGCACGTTAAATGCCCACCAACAGTGGAGTCCATGGGTATGGAAACTAGGCAGGAGGGACCCTTTCTGGACCCATTTCACCCTAGGGCAACTCCTTGACCTCACTACCCCAATCAGCCCACCTACTCTGCCTCCCTCCAGGCCAAGGGCTTCCAATCCTCTGACCCTCCGTGCTATCCCCAAGGCCCTGACAATGCATATAAAACTCAGACTGCAGCAGGGGACAGTCAAGGCGTGAGGTCCCTCAGCCTGGAGGGGGAGGGAGAGCCCACTGAAGAATGCTCCCACCACGTGTCACCACGCCACCTACTAATACCTTCACCAGAAGTGACTTACAATATACAATACAGCAATATTCACACTAAACTATCTAAATGAATCAAATCAAATCAGTGAAAACTGGAGAGAAGAGTTAATGGGGGCAGCTTCAGTCTAATGGGCTAAACTGCTACACACTCAAGCAGACTAGATAGACCATATGGCCTGTATCTGCTGGCACCTATATGTTTGTATGTTCATAAATCTCTACAACCCACAGAACGTCACCCCCATCCCTCTAAAACAAACCATAACACTGTATAAGGTATATCAAAAACTAAATAAGAACGTCCTTAAAAGAAAAGCAGATGTCCATATGAGTAATACATTCAGTCTCTCAAAACCAGTTTGTATTATTATATGACCCTTAGAACTCTCACTTCTAAGGGTTTAAGCACCAAGCAGCACATCCAGAAGACAACCAGCTCTCACATGGATTCATGGAATTTAACAGATTTAAAGTGTGTACTTAGATAAAGCACTTTCACTGCTTTAAACCATCAAGTTTTGCTGGGACTGTTAAAGGAAGAAAAAGAAAAAGTATCCCAAACCAGTTCCACAGATGACCAGGAAAGTTTAACTGCAGAGACAGACTGGGCAAAAGCTTCTCAGGGCAATCCTTCCTCCTCCAACTCCTTCCCTGGGTTCCATCCTTCAAAACCCCATTTGGTGCAGACTCTCTCTTACCAAAACACTTCCACTGCTTCATCCAGGTAGAATACATAAGATGTGCCCACAAGCAGGACTGGATAACAGCCCAGAGCATGGGATAGCACCCGAGCCACCACCACCCAGGAGGAACAGCCCCAAATTATCCCACGAGCCGAGACCTAGAGGATCGCCCAGCCAACACCGAATGATCCCAGAAGACCTATGATGTACCCAGGCAAGACTCAGCCCTTTGGCTGACCCTCTTCCAGCACCTCCCATCTAAGACTAGGCACCCAACTCTCCCAGGTGAGTGGCTGCAAGGAACCCTTCGCTCCCCAGGACTGCCAATCCCATTTAGGGCCTGCTCAGTGCCACAGCCAATCCAGACAAGAGTCCCATCCAGCTGCGGCTCTGAACGTCTTCTGATATAACTCCTCTAGTCAGATGCACTGTCCAAGTCGTCCAACTCAATTAGAATAGTTTCTCCCACCTCAGTTGACTCCATGAATCTCCTCACAATCCGCTAGTCACTCTTAACCTGGCAATCAGGAGCCGTCAGTGAATAATCTTCTTTGAATTAAGCAAATTGTATTTAAAGATGGTGTGTTTAACAGAGCTAAAAGTGAAAACCTTAGCGGTCTAATGTATTCTATTTACTCCAAAACTCAACCAAAGATGCTAGATTGTTACTAACTGTCTCACTTATGTCCCTCTACTAAACTGATTGCTACCTAAAAAGTAAACCTAAAAAATATAAGCAAAAATAAAACATGAGGCTAAAACAATGAATATGAATGAAAAAATAAACAACGACTTTAAAATTGTCACTGCTGCTGCTATTTCTTCTGCTTCTGAAGGCTAGCCCAGCATGGCCATCATCTTTCTCATTATAAAATATTTCATAAAAATATAATTTAGTAAGGCTGTGCTGGTCAAGTTGCCACATCTGTTTCACTTAGTCTCCTTAGTTTGTAGGAGTGGAAAAGGCCAAAGCTCCTCAACAGGACAGGATGTAATAATTTAGGTTTCTACCTTAGGCAATGTATTTATTTAAGTTGTTTTAAAATGATCCTTATTAGAACTTGGCATTATATCCAAAGGCAGTCTATTCCAAAGGTTTGCTGCACACATTGTATATGATGATATTTTCTTTTGTTAGTTTTAAATCTAATACTTTTAACTTATAATGTGTGGCTTCTTACACTAAGGGGGTCATCTTTAAACTCAATATTTAATTCTGTCATTAGTAATGGGTCACTTGTGATATCATAAAAGCGACATATCCCCCTTTGCCTCCTCAGTTCTAGACTCTGTAATCCTAGGGTATTCAATTTATCAAGATAAGTATGATGTTCCATGACTGATATTTAAGCAATAAATGACTGAGTTTAGGATGTTAGTTTTACCCACGCCTGGCGTGGTTTGGTCATGAGGTCAGGCCTAGTGACTAAACCTCGCCAGGCGGGTAAAACCAGCATCACCAACACCCTGGAGTGGTTTATTGCAATTATACAAATGTATTGTGTGGTAAAATATGAATAGAAATTTAATTCTGATAATTTGTTGTGGGTAAAAGTAAGGAATAGTGGAATATCCTTCCATGCAAAAAATAGTCCATACAGTGGGTTTGTTTGTAACATAAAGAAGTGTTTATTTTTTGTGTTTTAACATTTTTTAGGTTTTCATTTATTTGAAGAAGAGACAATGTTATTATGTGGCTAACTTTAGCAGTGAAGCAGAACAGTAGTTATGAACAGATGTAGTTTTAACATCTACTTTTAAGCAATAATACATATTTTTATTATTTCAGAAAAGTCTTAAATGATTAGGTATTATCATTTTATAGTAATATTGTTATGAGGTTTAAAGTTCAGTGTAGTATTTTGTTTCTGTGCCCTGTTGCTTTAAGATGGTTGTTGTTTTTTTCTTAGTTGTCCGATGCCTGTGGGCTGTTGTCATTTTGAGTAGGCTTGGGGAGTGTAGGTATTTGTTGCGAATCTGCAAAAGTAGAAAAAAATACGTTATTTTTGAAAAGATTTTATTGTAATTTGTAGATTATGCTGCTTTTGTGTTACCTTAGAATTATTTGTAGAAGAAATTTACAGTGCCATAATTGAAGGATCCACCAAAGGACGCTTTGCTCCGATCCAGGGTGTGGAGCGCAGGCATGCTGGCTGGATCCGGTTGCGATGTTCACTCAGGAGGGCTGGTTATGGAGAGGTGTGTTTCTGTTTCCGTCTTTCCTTGCAGATGGTGGCATCAATTGAAAAGACTTTTGGTCTTTGAAGAATTTGTTTCTGGATTTGAGGCTGATCATGAGGTATGTCAGTTCTGGGGCTGTGCATTGTCGGCGATTGCATGTGTGAAAATGACTGTTTCTTGGTGCTGTTTTGTGCTTAGAAGGCTTAGATTCGGGGAAGGGTAGTCAGTTTCTGATGGTTGCCTCCGATATGATGTTTCCTCATTTTGAAGTCATCCATGTTGGGCTTCCAGTAACCGCGGTGAAGATTCACTTTGTGCCCAGTTATCACCATGATTTGGCGGGATTCCATTCCTGCATCGCAAACAATGTGACTGCAGTTGCTTTTAAACTGTGATTTGTGTAGATGTCTGGCAATTGGGCTTGCTTGCAGATGAGTGGCAACATTTTTCCCAGGTAGTTAATGCCCATTGGCTCGTTGTTGTACCATACTGGCATTTTTCCAGGATATGGTTAGGAAGTCTTTTGGGTGGAGGAACAATGCTGTAGGGTTTGGTGGCAACTTGTTTAGGTACTTTTGAAAACTTTTAACAGGACACAGGGGGTCGTCAGGTTGCTCAAACATGCAGCCTCTTGTGAGATGGCGTGGGATCATTATACTGTTTATGGTTCTTTGTTTCTTCATTAAATGTTTTTGTGACATGTAAGCCATTTTCAGCAATTTTTATTTCAAATGACTGTGTAGTGAATTGTCTGACTCCTTCATTGCTCGCCATGTAATGCGCTGAATGTCTAGCCAGACTTTTGAATCAGCCCTTTTGCAGTTTGTGGGGAAACTGCACCAGAATTCCTAATGGTTGCTAGTTGGGATATTGTGAGTGCAGGGTGGTGTTGAGCAATGTCTTTCCTGACTTTCGGTATTTTTTACAACTGCTTTGAATATGTTGTTTGCAGTTGTGAAGTCTGGATCAAGCATTAAATTGAGCTGTCTGGCAATGGGGGTCATTTATGTATCTGTTGAGTCCTCAACGTAAACTGACAAAGCTGCTTAGTACATATTCTTTCCTGATGTATTTCTAACTGTGCTATAGTAGCTGCGCAGGACGTCATTTAATTGCTGGGCTGGGATATTTCTGAGATCTATTTCTATTTGCTTTTCTTTGCCCAGTCTAGGAATACATTCACTGCCCACCTGGTTTGCTTTTAGTGTTGTTTCTCATGCCTTTGAAGCTCCAGTGTAGTCATTTGCTCAGACATGACGCTGTGGTGAGCGGCGCTTTGTGTTTCTATTAGGATTGGCTGGTGTGGGGGCCTTGAACGGAAGCGCCGAGTTTGAATTGTGCTCTGCGGTAGTTGGAGGTGCTGCGAGCGGGTTGTGTGTGACGTTGAGCTGGGGATGTGAGGCAGAGGAACGAGCTGTGGTGGCTGTACTGTTGATTTCAGAGGTACAGCATTTTCGGTTTCAGCTTCAGTTTTATCGCTCTTCTAGTGATTTGAAGATGGCTTGAGCTCTTCATTGTCGATTAACTCAAACGTTGTTTCCATATTGATGTTTAGCGTTAAACGCCTGGTTTTGCATTAGTCGGTAGCGCCGGCAAGATGGTGGTTTTGGTGCTTGAAAACGGGGTCGGAGTGGTTTTAAATTGGTTGAGTTGAGTTGCAAAGCTGGTACTTGTTCCTGTTGGTGATGCTAGATTTTACAACAGGGTGATAGTGCCAGCTGGCCAATGAAAACTGGCTATTTTTGCCATTGTATAATTTTATTTATGAACCGGCGATCATAAATGGAGAAAGCCGATATGCGAGAAGCCTAGCCGCGGATGATATCGAAGCACTCATCACGGTTTCAGAAAACCTCCGTCACCAGCCTTCACTGGCAGAAAAAATCATTCCGACGACAACGGCAGCCACGCTGAACTTACAACGCAAGCTGCTGCCACAAACAATGATCCAGTGTCTTAAAAAATTAAAAGAAATCCACTTGCCATCTCATTTCCCTGCCAACATCACTGTAATCCTGCTGCCGAAATTTAGCGCCAAGTTAACCCGCGCTTCTTTCCAACAAAGCGCTACTGTGTGAGAGTTTTCTCCTCGTGCAGCTCACTTCTTTCAGAGGCGCATGCACGCCCGCCCATTTAAGCAATGCAGTAATGCGGTTTAAAAATTACGCTTCCTAATCTACTCATACTGGTCATTGGCTTCATTTTATCTTTAAAATCTCAAGCACGATCATCTACCGGGGGGCAGACAAAGATACTGTTGCAGAGTTCACAGGTCACACCATCACAATACTATTACATTTTCTGTCAGCTCCAACTACAACAGCGCCACCTGCTGTCTTCTAGAACTATTTTTAAAATGTATTCTACACTACCGAAAAGCCTTTTAACAGGTTTAAAGGGTGTTTTTTTTAATCTTTTATTTATAAAACCATTACTTCTGTTCATAATAGTATCGGGTCTCCAGGGTGTAGATCGTGATATCGCCACTTCAGGTCGCTGGATGCACTCGCCCCAACCACCGAGGCGGATGATATCCCACGATATACCACACCCCGTCGTGCATTATTGTTTAATAATAACTGGTCAGCAATTTCTCTCAATGTACTGACCAGGTTGATATTTTCCATAACAACCAGCTGGTTGTTATGACATTCATGAGCCATACCAGTCAAACTATGCTGCTGCCTCATTGGCCAACATTCTGTATGTGGGTGGGGCCAAACAGTCTCACAAACCGCTGGAGAAAATTGCTGGCCTGTTATTATAGAAAATAAAAGATGGGAGGGTGTTTGATGAGGATTTGATGCACACTTCATGTGGATGTTTGATAAACCCTCAGGCCGCCTCGGGTTTATGTAGCATCCCACAACCCGGTGTGCATTAAATTTCATATCAAACCCTTCCTCATCCATTATTCTCTATATAACGTCGTTGGACAATCTCCAGTTTGTTAATTTCAGTTTTAGTAAAGGAGCACCATACTACAGTAGTCCAGTAAAGGTCTAACACATGTTGGGTATAAAGGCAACAATACTTCAGTGTTTCTACTTTTTAATATTTTTTCTATTGACACTATGGTTCTGTTTGCTTTGGAAATTATATAAGTACATTGCTCATTAAACAATAATTTATGATCCAAAATTATGCCCAAGTCCTTTTCTGAAGTTTTTTTGGTAAGGTTTCTCCAGTTATTATGTAAGTATGTTGCTTGTTCTGTTTACCCATGTGCATGACACAACATTTACCTGTATTTAATTTCACCCCCATGGTTTTGTCCATGCAGCTATGGAATTTATATTTTGTAAACATTCTCTTGAAATAGAGGAGTTGCAAGGCCTACCCAGTTTAGTATCATCCACATAGTTAATTATTTCATTATTGACATTTGCATCTAAGTTGCTATGAATATGTGAAATTATAGTTCCAATAACTAACCCCATAAGACACCACTGGATACTTGGCCCTTGGTTGAAAGATGACTGCATAGAGATCCTACTTACATTCTATCCTGTAACCAATTTTCTACCCATTTGATGATGTTTATATTGATTCCATATTTGTGTAGTTTTTCACTAATAGCCCAGTGTGGGACTAAGTCAGATGCTTTGCTAAGTAAAACATCACAACATCCACTGGTGTCCCTTCAACTAATATTTTGCTTACTTTGTCATGAAAACATAGATTAGAAGAACACAAGCGATCTGCCTAAGCCATGTTGATTTGTATCAGATATTGGATTTGTTTTGAGATGTTCTAATATTTTGTTCTTTATAAAAGGGAAATTATCAGTTAAAACCCATGCATACAGAGGTTACACAGAGATGCACCTAGTGTGCAATTGTCCTCATTACATGACTAACTAGAATGCATCTCCTGTAAGCAATAATACCCAACAGGGTGGATGGTATTGAGAATACTGTTCTGCCCAGGGTGTAATGAGGCCTGACACCACAGGTAGAGGGCCTTATAGCTCCTGGAAGGTCTGGTATTCCCAATACCACCCACTCCAAACTTATTTATTCAGCTAAGCATTTGGGCGGATACTTAGTCAAAGTATCATATGTATGCTGCCTTTAATTCTCTGTGTTTTAATTGTTTGTTGGTTTATTTTAAATTGTAACGCACTTTGATTTAAGAAAAGCACGCTAGAAATAAAGCATGATTTGATTTGATTTGACCATGTCATGTATTATTGCACTTAGAAAATGGCTCGACTGGTAACATTTTTATAAAATAAATTAAAATATTACAAAGAGGTTTTGATGTTTAAAAGGAAATCGATTTTTTTGGAAAGTAGTCCCTGTAGTTTGCTGTAGTAGGCAAGAGAGGGCCCTGCCGATAAAAATCCTGTTTGTCAGACTTGTGCAGTTCCCCAGCTTGATCTGATTGCTACAGTGGGCAGCTTTTCAGGACTGGGCATGTATTACATGTGTGTTTTGAGACAGTGGAATGTTTTAAAATAATTTATGTTCTTTAAGGAGAAGTTTTTGGGATGGGGACTGGTTTTGGGTGTCAGGAGGTGACTTGTGTCATCTGGGGCCTCCTTGGTCACAGATCCTGTTCTGGAGTGGTGAAAAAATGGAAGCATTTTGTTTGAGTTTATAGTGGCACAAGGATATGAGTTTGCCTTTGTGCTATGCTGTTCAAACTTTTTTAGGGGCTATATTGAAAATACCTGCCTGCTAATCCCACTGTCCTAGCCAATCAGAATGCTAGGATTTACTTAGCTGTTTTCTAATTTAAAATAAATACTGTATTTCTTAACCACCTTATGCCAAGGTGGGTAAATATAAAAAAAGCACTGATCACACAGACTGTCCAGCTCAGTGTTGATGTTAGTAACAGTAATGATCTGCCTCTGTTCTGTAGAAATTGTCAATGACTGAACATGCTTGTTCAATGAATTTCAATGGGGTTTTGAACTTCGTGGCATAACATGGCAATTTTGCATATTTCTGTCCACATTTTCAACATGTCTTCCTTGGGACCCCACCTATGAACAATTGCATAGTCATTAGGCAAATCTGTGCCTAAAGGTGATTTAGTGGTACCTGTGCAAAAATCACCTTGGGCAGGAGTTGAAAATGTTATCTGCCCTTGTTCATGAGGTGGGTCATAAGAACGCTATGTTGAAAACTTGGAGTAAATTTTTGTAAATTAGATTTTTCTTTGGCAGAGCTTTAATTATTTGCATATGCATGAGCTATGAAGTCTCCCCTCCTGGAAGCTTGTATTGTTTTGCTGCCTAAACCTGGGAAGCATGATGCTCAGCTGGACAGTTGCAGACCGAATATTAATAAATAACAAAGTTATGAACCTACATACAATTATGCAAATGCAGTTTCATAAGGATTTACACCAAAATGGTGCAGGGCCTGCACCAGAAGACATATAAAGAAAGACTAAAGGAACTAAAGACGATAGCCTTGAGGAAAGGAGGAGGGGGACATGATAGAAACTTTCAAATACCTCAAGGGAATCAACAAAGTCCAAGAGGGTAGCATCTTTCAGAAAAAGAGACATGCAAGAACAAGGGGCACAATTTGAAAATAAAGGGGGACGGCTTAGAGGTAATGTGAGAAGTATTTCTTCACAGAGAGGGTTGTAGATGCATGGAATGACCTTCCTGAGGAGGTTGTAGAGTCAAAACAGTGGGGAAGTCAAGAATGCATGGGACAAACATAAGGCAATTCTAGTGGGGGTAGAAGGAAGTAGGCTGTTGGTTAACTAGGATCTGCAGCTTATCCATTAGGTAGGAAAATGGGAAACTAGGTGGGCCAAGCAGTCCTTATCTGCCATCAAATTCTATGTTTATATAACTTTGGTAACTTTCCATATTTTTCCCAAATTCACAGCATGGCCATATCTTTACAGATCCTCAAGAGTATGACAGCTGTAATTTTTCTCTGCCCTTGATCATGAGGTGGGACCATAAGAAGGCTATGTTGAAAATTTGGTGTACAAATATTATGAACAACAAAGTTATGAGCCTATGCTGAATTTTACAAATGCAGGCTCATAACTTTGGTAATATTAATATTTTACTCAAGGGTGGGATATTTAGACTCCAGGCTGTGGCGCAAACCTGGGTACAGTGCAACTGGGATGTGCCAGGGTGTTGATGGGGTGATATTTAATGGTGTTGCACCATGGCTCAGCACCATTGAATATCACTCTGTGGTTACCGAATTGTGCATGGTGCAGTGGCACTGCACCAGCACAAGTGGCCAGAGAGGGGCGGGGGATGCGTTAAGCGCAGTGCTGTTGTGCTAGGTACATCAACCGCAATATTTGAAAGTGCACATGCAAATGGGGCCATAATGAATGCAGTGCAAATGGGGCCATTTGCATGTCATTATGGCCCCATTTGCATGCAGGTGCATGGTGCAGGTGCCCTGCCAGGCTGCAGCCATCGGGACTAATGCCCTGCACAGCAGCAGGTGCCCCACCGCCCGATCAGGGCCTAAGTATTGAAATAAAGAGTCCAATATCCCTGGTGGTCCAGTGGACCACTCCCAGCCTGATCGAGGCATATGTAACAAATTATAAGTCAATATCCCTGGTGGTCTAGTGGACAGCGTCCAGCCTGATCATGGGTGTATGTTTTAAAATAGATCCTTCCAATCCATCCTGTGGTCCAACAGTACCCCCTCCCCACTGGAGCCCCCACCACTGCCCCTCGGGTCATCAGCTGGCAGCAGCTCCCCACTGGCCAGCTGCCCCACTGCCCTCGACGATCTGGTACAGTAGGGCTGTAAACCACTGGTTCACAACGATGGGCCAATCGGCTTAAGAGACCATAATATATTACACAGTCCAGACATGTGAATGGATCCATTCACATATCTGGACTGTGTAGTATGGTATGGTCCATACGCCCATTAGCCCACGCTGTGGACCTATCGCACAGCCCTACTGTACGCAGTCAGTTGCGGCAGGCGGGTGGCTGGTGGTGGGGACTCTGCTGCCCACCGCTGACCAAGGGAGAGTGGGAGTGGGGCTTAATGGTGGATGGGTGGGGGGACCGCTGAACCACCAGGGATGGATTGGTATGTTCTATTTTAAAACTTACACCCATGATCAGGCTGGACACGGTCCACTGGACCACCAGGATGTTGGACTCTATCATTTAATACATATGCCCATGATCGGGCAGGAGGGTGCTACCACCAAGGTGCCGCGGGCTCGGTGGCCACCCACAGCTGGCAGCTGCCATGTTGCATCCCAACCGCGGCAGTTCACCTGTGGGTTGCCAACTGTTGCCCTTTTTTTTCTGGCTCAATTGTGCAGCGCAAGTAGGGGTTGCACCTGCATGGGCTCAGCACATCCCGGGCTGAATATCGATGTGAGCATGCATGGCATGTCTCTACTTGCGCCAGATACATTACTGATGCACCGGCACATCGGGATTTGTGTCAGGCAGTTTCCCTTTGAATATCATGTCAAGACATCAGTGAGCTGTACATGGCACAACCATGTTGCGCCATGTGCAACCCTTCTGAATATCCCACCCCAAATGTATATCATAGCCATTTTTTACAGCACCTCATGAATGTGACAGCTGTCATTTTTCAACTCCTGCCCAAAATGTGTTTTGCATCCTGAAAGTTGATTTTGCAGTCCCTGCACAAAAACACCTTTAGGCTAGGAGTTGAACATTTTTCTGTCCTTCCTCATGAGGCAGGGTCATAACAAGGCTATGTTGAACATCTTGTGTAAAAATGTTACAAAACCCAAAATGATGAGCCTACATTACATTTTGCGAACACAGGCTCATAACTATGGTACCTTTCAATATTTTTACCCCAATTTGTTCACATGCAGCCCTATTGGCTCTTGACAGAGTTTGTTATAATATTCACCCTACCCCAGAGGGTCAGAGGCAAGGCTTTCCACCTACATAAATCCTGTCTAATTTGTTTTAGTAAGGCATTAAAGTTGAGGGTTTTCAAAGAGGTCACATCTCAGGTTAATTGAATACCCAAATAAGTAAAGGAACATGATTCCATTGCAGTGCAAGATTTATAAAATCCTGTTTATGTACATGAAGGGAAAGTGGATACACCATAGTTTTAGTAAGATTTAATTTATACCCGAGCAATTACCAAAGTGATGAATCACTTAAGCTCTGCAGTCAGTGAAAGCTGTGGATCAGAAAGTTGCATCAAGATATCATCTGCTTAAGTGGACACCTTCCACTCCTGGGTACTGACAGTAATGCCTTTAGTTTTCCACTCCGGGTACCGACAGTAATGCCTTTAGTTTGAGGAGACAAGTTTACTTTTCAAATCAAAGGCTCAATATATAAATTAAACAAAAAGGACAGGGGACAACCTTGCCTTATACCACGAGATGGAGAAGAGGTCCAAAAGAATTCCACTACACAAGATACAAGCAGTAGGAGAATGATACAACAAATGCAACCATTGGATAAAATCATCTGGTATACTACAACAAGCCAAAATCGAAAATAGGTAAGTCCATAAACCCTATCAAAAGCTTTTTCTGCATCCAGAGAGACCAGCACCCCATCAGAACCAGCCTTCTTGGATGCAAAATTGAAATAAAAATGTCCTAAAATGATCACCCAAGAGTCTCCTGCCATGAGGCCCATCTGGTCTGTTAGCCCTGCCCAGACTCTTCCCAAACCAGGCAGCCAAGACCTTAGCTAAAATCTTCATATCTACATTCATAAGAGAAATCTGTCTAATTATCCAGTCAAGTATGTTTCCCAGGTTTAGAAGAAACAATATGAGCTTCCAGGAGTAGAGACTTCTGTAGCTCATACATATGCAAATATTAAAAAGGCCTGTCAATAAGAGAGAAATCTCATCAGCGAAAGTTTTTGTAAAAATTAACTGTAAATCCATCAGGCCCCTGAGCTTTAGCCAACAAGAGAGAAGAAATTGCCTCCGGACTTCTTCCCAAATAGAACCCTCCAAATCTTTATGTTGCACCTCTGTCACTTGGGGTAAAGGAACATCATCCAGAAAATTAGACATATCCCTTATCCTTTCAGCAGACTGGTAGTCCTCTGCTTATAAGGAGGCAAAATAATCCTGAAAAATGTGGGTCATTTGCTGAGTATTAACCAGTAATGCAGCACAGGAAGATCTCTCAACGCTTTAATCCAGTGAGTAGTCAGCTGCTGCCAGAGCCTGAGAGCCAACAGGTGACTAGCCTTCTCCTCTGGCCCACATAGGTGGCTTTAGTGCAGGTAATTGCATGCTCGGCTTGTTCCAGAAGATGGCCAGCATACTGAGCATGAAGTTGAGAAAGAAGTAAGCTAATTTCTCCAGAAAAGCAGGACAGAGTTGTTTTTCCAAAGCCCAAATATCATGCAATAATTTATATGCCTGCATCTCTTGGGATCTCTTGCAGTTCATGGCCATCCTAATAAATTCACCCTCCATTGACATTTCAGAGAGCCCCACAATCTATCAGAATTTTAGATAAAGCCCAAATTGTCCTGCACTGATTGTTTAATAAAACTCTCATATGATCAGCTAAAGAGGTATCCTTAAGTACTGATTATTAAAAGATGAAGTGTGGTCCCTATCCAATGGGAGCACGATGTCCAATGTCACCGAAACAGGGAAAGATCTGATAAGACTTTAGTTTCAGTTTGACAAAAATACAAAGTGGGAATCAGCTGTCAACTAATTGAAAAATGATCAAGCCAAGAAAACAAATTATGGGGTATCAAATGAAAGGTAAACTTGAAAGGAAAGCAATTCTGAAGACATTCAGTCTTCCCTGACCTGGCTTCTGAGCGACCGCACCCACTTCTGAATCTGGGTCTCTGGTGTTGCAGGAGGTGATGTGCATGTGCTGCTTCTGTGGAGAAGATCCTCATGCTTGTACATAGGGTTCCTTCTCAGTGTTCACCCAGTATGTACCTCATTTGTGCTGCCACTGAGATACCTCCAGGTGGAAGACAACAGCAAGGCACAGCATCCCTCTCCCTGAGAAAGAAAAGCAGTCCTATGGATGCTCAATCTTCTGTCACCTAACCAGCCCCTGAGTGACCCACATCCATTTCCAAAACCCAGGTCACCAGAGTGGCAGAAGGTGAGGTGCTCAGTGCTCAGTCCTCCATGCCACTGGGAGGCAAGCACCATTCTTGAGGCAACTAAGTCATGCCTGAGAATGGCTACCAAAAGAAACAAGCACAAGAGTTCAGTCTGGTTCTCTAAGATGGTCAGGAGGCAGTGAGGGTCAGAAAAGGACCGTTATCAGATACAAAGAGAAACAGGGGTCAAGGCATAGAGTAAATACCAAGTAAAGATGAGAAAGGCCAAGGATACAGTCAGGCATTTAAAAGCAGATGCAGAACAGCACATTGGCAGAAGGGGTCAAGGGAGGAGGAAAACAGTTTTCAGATACATTATGGAAAAAGACAACAGGGGCATAGGGTATAACAGGGCAATTTGGATGGGCAAATTGTCTTTTCTGATAGCATTGTCTATGTTTCTGTTTCTACACTGAGCAACAGCCTAATATTTATCTCTGAGGGCCTCCCCAAACAGGCAGACATCGGTGATGGTTGGAGCTAGTGGTAAAGAATGAGCCATGGTGCAGCAACAGCAGCAGATTCCTCCTCTGGCTCTAGAAGTTGAAGGATACCTATAGTATCTGAGTTTTGTAGCCCTACTGCATTAGAACCTTATCCCATATGATCTCAGAGGCTAAATATGGTCAGACTTTCTCAGTAGCAGGATGGCAGCCCCAATGAACACCAGGTGCTGCAGGAAGGAGTGTTGGTAGGTCTGCAGAGGTATAAAAGAAAAAAACAGTTATTCAGTTGGTTTGTTCTTTTTATTTTGAGGAGTTTCATATGTAGCATCTAGATGATTTCTTTTTAGTGAGTAAAGGTGGCAGTCATGTTTGAAATGACACTCAGGAATTTTTGAAAAGGCATTGATACTGTAATTGTGCTATGTCCTGATTGTGAGCAATTTTTTTAAAGTGTATTATACTGTACATATCAAACACATACTGTAGATGCTAGCTTATCATGACACAGAATTTCCTTACCCATTTTATAAAGTGTTCTTGCACAGTGCAGATGTCTATAAATCCTTACCACTGGTATTCAAAGTTCTAGTCCTGAGCACTTATTCTCTAAGCACCTACAGTACATACCCTGACAAAGCTCTCAGGCTTCTTTTGAGTCCTTTCTCTCTATTTTATGGAGTATATTTATTTTTGTTATTTGTTCAGTGAGTAGGTGCATTGGTCCCAGGGACTGTTTTCAGGCATGCCCACTGCATGAAGGTGTCACCCAACAGTACAGTTCAGAAGGAATGCATTATTTACAGGGCAAAACTGTAAACATAGTTAAATAGGACAGCCATACAAAGCATATGATTACACAGTATTGTTTATTGTAATAAACTATGATAATAAGATGTATACAAAGTCATAGTTGAAAATGTAAGTATATATAATAACAAGGCCCTACTTTCTAAAGCACATTGGGATCAATTTTGAAACTGAATTACCATTGCACTTAAGAACTCTCGACTTGCAGTGGTTTGTAATTTCTGCAGAAGTTCTGCAGAACTACTGAACTACCACATCACAGTGTCAGCTTGTCATCTCTGACTTCCCATCCATAGCAATGGTTATAGCAATCTGGATGGGGAAAGCACAGTAACACTAGTTAAAAAATAACAGACTTATAGAAATAATTCTATGCCTAAAAACAAACAAAAAATGTCTGTCCCTTAAGGTCCTAGACTATTGCATAAATGAAATATGCAGAGAGGACCTTATGTGATAAATAAGGTATTTCTGTACTCCTGCTGTCTATACCCACTCATGAGGTCCCCATTGTGTATCACTTATATATTTATATGCAATCTGTAACATAAATACAAATGTGTGTATGTATGTGTGTGTGTGTGTGTGTGTGTGTGTGTGTATATATATATATATATATATATATATATATATATATATATATATATATATATATACTGTATGTATTTGTTTGTGTGTGTGATGTATATATATATATATATATATATATATTCATTTATTTATTTTAAATGTCCATGAAACTGTATCCTTATTCATACAGGTCCCTTTGGAAATGGAATAAACAGAATAGAGAGATATCTCAAAACTCATTTTTCATGCCACCTGCTTCCGCTGACACGCTACTTAACACCATCAGACAATGACATGCATTTGAACCCATTGTGAGATAAAACTCTCTAGCCATCATGATGTGTCCCCTGTGACAGAACACTGCATATACCTTCCTAGGCTCAGAGCAGTGATGTGTTCTCCAATCCTTGTGCTGCCCAGCCAGCTCCTAGAGCTCATCTCTGAACCTGAGTTGCCGGCATGGAAACACAGCATGCTACCCTCTGGCCCAACAGCTGGCCCTGCACACAACATTTCTCCATAACTTTTAGGTGATTCTATCAACCAGTGACAATTTGAAATCAATAACCGTGGCAAAATGTGTATATCACAATTATTTATTTAACAGGTGTGTTCTTTCCACAGGTCCACACGTTATTATATTCCACTTTTGTGGGCATAATTGCTTTATTTTTCCTGAAATTGACAGGTTAATTCATTTTACCAGTTATTCATTTCAGATGGCATCTCTGTACCTTAAAGGCACAAATAAGTTTGTACAAAGTAAGGTATGAACTTGTCAAGGTTTTGTTTGTTAGCCCTAGTGTAATAACAAAAGATTGAAAATTGTATTAGGCTGTAGTGCAGGTTGAGCAAATATCACTGTGTCTGATGTGCTGTGCCACCACCTCTGGCACTGGGAGCTGTGGTAGATAAGGACTATTCATTTCTGTGACCAAATGCAGCCATTTCATTAGCTAATGTATGATGTTATAGCACTGATAACATCACATTCTGAGCATATGGGGGTTTTGGATATAAAAAGAGGGAAGGAACCAGGTTCTATGGATAAACAGAAATATTAATAAAGAATCACCAAGAGCAGTGAATTCTGCTGCACTACAGAAGTTCTGTGGTAGGTTGCAAGTTCTGTGTGAAATTCTTCGCGCAGAACAAGTTTGTCTGACTGATTTGAGTAGTGCTTGCATGCACTGTTTAGTTTGACCTTTCTCTGCCATCTACATCTTTGAAGAGGTGCCCAGCAGGGATTGGGCTAAAGGACATGAGAAGGCCTAACAGGAGAAGAACAGTGACATAGAGGGACGAGGGGCAGGTGGAGGATGAGCAAGACAACTAGTGCTGGAAGGCGAGGGTTTGCTGAGTGTTAATAGGCATAGGATGTGGTCAGTCAACTACAAAACCTCAGGCTTTTAGCTTATCAAATATTGTCATAAGCTACAACTGTAAGTAACCCAGCTGTTGTAACTGTCACTGTGATACCCTCTTGAACACTAGGCATCTTGTCTAAATGTGAATATACCAATGTATAAAATTCTAAATAAAAACAAAATAAGTGAAATCATATCTTGTTTTCGTGAATTACAATCTGTTGCTGTGGGAATTATGATGATGTCACAAGCACAGTAGTATGACATCACTTAATGAAAGAAAAATAGCAGATTTATTTCAAAGGACAAAGCTCTAGTTGTATGACAGCATGTTTTTGGTACAAATTAGGGCACACAAATACCTTTTTTGAATATTCATAGGGCACTCCATACTCAACATTTGTTTGTTGTTTAGTACATGAATATTAGGCAAAATGTTTAAAATACAGTATAACAGATATTTGTAAAACTTTCTATCATTCCCTAGGAGCTGATATGTCTTTTAAATGGCCCTCCTCCTTGCTCTAACCCCTAGTCTTTAAAACAGCTATTTTCAGGGTGCCCTCACAACCCTGATTCATGATTTGGGGGACAACAGAATACCCTGGCTAGTTCACCACCTCTCCTGTAGCATGGTCACTCCCACTACTGCCTTGCCATGCCTTAGATGAAGGAGCATGGTTTGTGACTGGGAGAGAGGAACAGAGCAATCTGAATCACTGATGATGGCACAGTAGCAGACTGACCAATCAGATTGCTCGATCTTCCTTCCTTGCTGTCGCATTCCTGCTCATTCATTAGAGACTTGACCAATGCTGTAATAGGAGCAGACATTCAATGGGAGGATGGTCAATGAACGAGCCAGGATATTACACTTCTGCTTTACTAAATCACAGATTGAGGTCAGGGGGCACTGTATAAAATAGCTATTTTAGGGACTTAGGTGTCAGACTTGAGAGGTTCTTTCAAAAGATGTGTTGGCTCAAGAGGGGAGTTTTTTTTACAGCACTGAGAAAATGGAAAAGGGGAACAGAAGGTGGGAAGCTAGTGGGTGGGAGGGGCTAGTTCTCATCATCTGGGGTAAGACAGAGGCTTTTTTGTTGCTGCAGTCGGGGTTATCTGGGTTGCAATGGGAGATGGGATACCATGTTGGCTGTCAGTGGTCATGGAGTGAGTTCTGACCAGTTATGATGGAGGAGGTCATTGAGGTGATCTTGGAGCTACACCTACCTGCTGTGAACTTGATCTGGGTCCAATGTGGCTCTTAATGGGCTGTATGGGACAACCGGGTCCAGTACTGTCTAGGATTGTTGGATGTGTTTTGTTGGAGGGGTCTCCTCGGCTGAATTAAATAGCATGCTGATTAGACCTCTTCTGAAAAACAATGTTGGATCCAGATGTCCTAGCAAATTACAGACCTGTCTCTAACCAACAGTTTTTAGGTAAGATTATTGAGAAGGTGGTAGCGTGCAGCTTGAGGCTGTCCTTGAGACCTTCAATATCTATTAGCCTCTTCAGTTTGGGTTCTGGGTGAGATTTAGTAATGAAACCACCCTGGTCTGGGTGAAAATGATATGCTCATGGTGAAAGATAAAGAGAGAGAGATCAATTCTCACACTCAGTCTCCTGAATTCTCCTCTGAATTTGAGACCATTGACCATGGGTTGCTACTGAACTGTTTCAGGGAATATGTTGGACTCACTGGCACAGTTCTGTTCTGGTTTGAGTCCATCCTTCAGGGCAGGTCTCAAAGAGTGCTGTTAGCCAACTTCTTGTTGTGGTCAAGGAACTTGCATTATGGGGTTCCTCAGGAATTGGTCATTTCACCATGCTGTTTTCAGGAATATGCTACCCTTAGGCAAGATCATTAGGGAGTATAGAGTTGAGTTTCACTGCTATGTAGTTGACACTAAGGTCTATCTGTCTTTTGCACCTCTGGACCAGGTGGTGGTGGACATCCTGAATAAATGTATGGTTGAGATCCAAGCCTGGATGTCCTCAGGCTGTCTGAAGCTCAATTCTGATAACACTGAAGTACAGTATAAGTCACATTAAACTGTTTCATCAACTCACTGGTGTAGCATTTTTGTGATGCTACTGCAGTGGCAACTCAAACTGTTGAAGCTTTTAACTTTCTTTCAACCATCCTTCACTGCCTATTCAACTCACTTGTACCTGTTTAGTGAAATGGCAGTAGCTGTTGAGTTGTGTATATGCAATGCATTTTCATGGCATTGTTTATAAATATCATAGCATTCCTTAAGAGCATTGTTTATAAATATCACAGCATTCTTTAAGAGTTGTTTAGTCTGCCTTCTGAAATGAAACTCATAAGCACTCAGCTGAAAAATAAAGTTTATAGTACATAGCAGCAATCTGCAAACCGATACTAACCTTTACTAATTCATTGAACTAAACACTGCACAGATTAGGAAACTCACTGAACAATTCTACACCAGTGATATGAGGAACAGTTTAATGTGACTTGTACTGTACTGGTGTTGGAGCTGGGTCAGAAAGGGAATGGACAGTGACTGAAGGGTTACCAAACCTTTGTCTTGCTACCTCTCACCTTGGTGCTGTCCATCAGGTGAAGAATTTAGGCTTCATTCTGGAGGAAGGGCTCACATTGGATGCTCATGTGTTGACTGTCATCTGGAGTGGTTTCTGTCACTCAGAACCATTAATGGATTGGTTCTCTATTTCCGAGACCTGCCTCAATAGTGTATACCTTTGTACATCACATCTCAACTATTGCAATGCCCTCACCTCAGGGTCAGTGGAGTGCACTAGGATGCCTGCAGCTGGTACAAAATGCAGCTGCAAGACTGTTAACATGTCTTTCTAGAGCTAGTCATGTCACCCCTGCACTGCAGAGCTGCACTAGCAACGACAAAGTTATGCATCTATTATAAGATTGGACGATTAACCTATAAGGCCCTGTATGGCCTGAGTCCTGGTTACCTGCATGACATCCTGCATGTGCACTGCTCTGCTAGCCTTATCCACTCTTCTGATGAGGGCCTCTTGATAACCCCAAACTCGCTTAAAAACATCTGGAGACATAGCTTTCAGAGTTACGGGTCCAACACTCTGGAACTCTTTATCAAGGGCTCTGAGAGAGGCTCCATTGGTTGAAATATTTAAAAGAACCTCAGAACCTACCTTTTGCTCCAGCTTTCTGCTCTTGCTTTTATTTAATTATTTAATTAGCATAGAGTGAATTTTATGTTTGATGACCATATCGGCTTTAATTTATATTTTAACTAATGTTTGTTAGCTGTCTGTTTGTTGGTGAATGGTATTCTATGCTAGTAGTAGGGGAGTTGTTGATGTGTATTATTTTGTAATGGCACCGTGAACCTCTGGGAAGGGCACCATAAATAAATAAAGCTACTACTACTACTACTTTTATCTCTGTATCTAAGTATGGCAAAGCAAGGCAAGTTTATTTATACAGCACTCAATCCCTGAGGATCTGGGTGCTTTACATAAGACAGGTAGGGTAATAGAAGTATATACATAGCACATACAACATACAAGTTTTTCAAAACAATAAATAATACACTACAAAATCTAAAATTAACTAGTGCTCTAAAATTAAACTAGTGCTGGTCAATCACCTTCATCAGGGAAGGCCAGACAAAATAAATGAGCCTTTAGTCCCTTTTAAACATCTTGACCATCGGGGCTTCCCTGACACAAGCTGGAAGGAAGTTCCACAGGGCCGGACCGTGACACCAAAAGCACGGTCGACAGACGCTTTCAATCTGGCCCTGGTAACAGCAAGGAGGCCCTTTGTCGAGGATCGGAGGGAGGCAGAGGTAGCAGGTGTTAGTAGATCAGCCAGATAGCTGGGCCCCAGTCCATATAGGGCCTTGTAGGTGAGCAAGCCCACTTTGAAGATGATCCTCCACCTGACAGACAACCAGTGCAGAGCTCACAGGATGGGGTCACATGACTAGACCCTAGACAGACCAGTCAGTAATCTGGCTGCTGCATTCTGCACCAGCTGCAGTTGGCAGAAGGTCCTTCACATGACCACAGAGTATAGAGCATTACAGTAGTCAAGCCTGGATGTTACAAAGGCATGTAACAGTAATGGCAGGTCTTCAGTGAAACTAGGGTTTAATCCTGGCGATATTCCTCAAGAGGTAAAACCACTTTGTACAACAGATGACACCTGAGCTTCAAGTGTCAGTCTGACATCCAGGATAGTGCCAAGATTCCACACCCTAGGAGAAGCTATCACTGGAGCAGATCCCAGGAACAATCTTGTAACTGCTCTGGAAGCACTTCCATTATTCCCCGACGCTCAATCACCAGGACCTCTGTTTTGTTGGGGTTTAGTCGCAACCAACTGGAGGATATCCAGTCATTGATGTCAGCCAGGCAATTTTTAGCCCTTTCATGGCATCCTGTGTTCTAGGGGCAAAGGACATATACAGTTGGGTATCATCTGTATAGCAGTGAAAACCACACTGTAATGCCTAATGAGCTCTCTCTCAGGAGGTAGTATATAAACCATGAATAACATCGGAGACAAGATTGAGCCCTGAGGCACTCCACATAGGAGCTTCATGGAGGAGGAGAAATTACCTATCATCACTCACTACTTCCTGCCAGAGAGATAGGACTCAAATCAGTTGATGACAGTACCACTGAGTTCACTATACTCTTTAGGGTGATTGAGAAGCACAACATGCTCTACGGTGTGAAAAGCTGAAGAGAGATCAAGAAGAACAAGAATTTACCTGTCTCCTCTATTTCTAGCCCTGAGGAGGTCCTTTGCACCCTAATTAACACCTGCTTCAGCGCTGTGCCTAGCCCTGAAACCTGACTGAAATGGCTCTAGATATCAAAGGTCAAGAGATGATCCTCGAGCTGCTGCACCAATATTTTCTCAGAAACCTTTCTTAAAATGGAAGGTTGGAGATCGGACTGTAATTCCCAAAGACAATAGGGTCTAGAGATGACTTCTTCAAGAGGTGCCTCACCAGAGCCACTTTCAAGACATCCAGAAAGACTCCCTCCAACAACGAACACTGGACAATCCCAGTGAACACTGGGCCACCAGACCCCAAACATCTCATCAAGAAACGAGTCAGGGTCGGGTCCAGTTCAAAATAAGTGTGCTTGAGCTTTGAGATCACCTCAATGACCTCGCCCACCTCAACTAGTTTAAACTCAACCCAGATAGATGGAGTGCCTCTGCTCAACCCAGGCCAATCATCGTGAGGCAAAGCTCACTCACTGACGAGATCTCCAGCTGGATAGAGGACACCCTGTCAAAGAATAACTGAGCAAACTCATCACACAATGCAACTGAACGTTTTTCTGGCTGTAGACAGACTGGATGCAAGAGTCTGACCATCGTCTAAAATAGCTCAGATGGTCTGTTCTTCTGTGGCAATCTCCTGGACAAGAACTCTGCCTTCTTATGGTTGATTGCCTCTTGGTACTCATTATAATGAGCATGCAAGGTCATTTTGTCCTCCTCTGACTGGGTCCACTGCCAGCAACACTCCAACATCTGACCCTGATCTTCATCACCTTGAGATCCCCATCAAGCTAAGGGATCTCATGTGAAAATATCTGGGTCATATACAGACCAGTGCAATGGTATCTAGCTCGGAACTGCCTATTATAGATGGCCACCACCTTGCCTGTGCCAGTCACACATGCAGCTTATACACTAGATAAATCAGCTACTGCCAGCAGTCCTTCTGGGGACAGTTCTCTTAAAGGGTGATACAGGTAGCTGATCATCTCAACAGGGAGGGACTTTTGGGGGCTCCAAACAAGAACTTCTCTGTGCAATGATCAGACCATATGACCTGATCAGTCCTGAGGTTTGTCACCTCAAGCCCCAGTGAGAACACTAGGTCCTACATGTGGCCACGGTGATAAGCCACAGAACTAACTACTATTTGTCAAGCCCAGTAATTACATCAAATTGAGGATAACTACCACTAATACTGGATTAATGGCATGCTGAGCCTCCGGAAATGGTGCCAGAAATAAATAAAGCTACTACTTTTATCCCTGTATATGAGTATGGCTACCACTAATTCTGGATTAATGGCACCCTGAGCCTCTGGGGAATGTTGCCATAAATAAATAAACTACTACTTCTTTTATCCCTGTATCCAAGAATGACTACCACTAATACTGGTTAATGGTACCCTGAGCCTCCGGGAATGGTGCCAGAAATAATTAAAGCTACTACTGCTACTACTTTCATCTCTGTATCCAAGTATGACTACTACTAACCATGGAAGTTCCAGTATTCAGAACCCCATTATTCATGGCATTCAGTGGCATGCACACCCTAGTTCAGACTGAGGAAAAGAAAAATATGAATTACAAAATAAGCAATGGTCTGAATTGTGCCTTAAGTTTTCAATTTTCATTGTGTTCTCTGTGGTATTAGGGACCTTAACTTAGGGAGGCATTGAAGCCTAGAGGATAAAAGCACCAAGCTGGAATGTAGAGACCAAGCAGACTGGTTTAAACCCACAATCTGCCTGCATAATGTGTGATCCTAAGAAAGTCATTTAACCTCCCAGGGCTACTGGTGCACCTAGGAATGAGCGTCGACTCAGTGTGCCTTTCTCAGCTAAAATGATAAAAGGTAATTAAAAAATTAATTTCTGTTCATTACATTTCATAAACTGTTGCCCAGTGGCACTTCTGACAGCTGGAAGACCAAAACTGTAATGCAATCCTTGAATCCCACACTGACGCTGACTGGGGCCAAGCTCATTGTGAGGTGAGGTACTGACTCCTGGAGAGGGAAGTGTGCCATCTAGCATTATGAAATGGGTAGAGGAAATCCTGAATCCTGACTGGCTGAGAGGTACTTTCAGTAGGGCTGTTATCCCAGCACAACAACCCAGCTGAAAGTAGCCCTCACAAACAGGACCCAACAACCAGACTGAGAGCCTTCCCACTGAGGGCACATCTTGTGTTTCCAGCTCACAGTAACATCCCTCGCTCAGTTGACACGTATCTACTGCATCTTGCAACTGCTGCACACTTGCTCTGTCTTTGCTCCAGAGTTCATGGAGTCTCTTTGTCCCCGACTTGCCACCAATTGCAGCATTTGTTAAAACCAACAGGACCAACAGAGACAGCTGAGCTAGTCATTCCTTAGACAGACATTACTGACAGACATGGTAGTAGCACGGGACCTGGAAGTAGTGGGCGGGAGGTCAGTGACAGCAGTGGGCAGGCACTACTTTTCTCTTTTGACTTAACTGTCTATACTACTTATGCTGTAGTAATTTAAGACTCACAAAAATATGTTTTAATTTTTTAATTAATACTGTTGGAACCCATTTCATAATTCCAATGGGCATTATGGTGGGATAATGGACCTTCTAAGGTGGTGGAAGCACCAGATTTGCCTTGTGCTTCAGCCCACCTGAGGTAGGTCATTATCCCACCATAACCAGGGCCCTTGTGTTCGTGGCAGAATTTTCTGATTTCTGCAGCAGGGCTCCTCGACTTCTGCCGCAGCATTTTCTGATTTCATGCATGATTTGTTCATTTCTCTGGCAGAATGCAGCCCTGTCATTATTAAATATGACGGATGTCATCGATGACATCGTATGCTGAGCATAGAGGAGGGGCTTCAGTATAAACAAGGTGGGAAAGAAAGCCTGACACTATGGAAAAACAGTATATTTAAATGAAAATTTACAAAACAATGAATTCTGCAGCACTATATACTGTATATTCTGTGGCATGATGCAAATTCTGTGCAAATTCCAACCAGAGAACCGCAGAATTCTAGGGGCCTTGACCATAACCTCCCTACCCCATTGTGCCTTATTGCTTAGTTATAAAATAGTTTGGAAAATGACGTGTTTTGATTAGTGGAATTTGATCACATGACTATGCATTATTCAAGCACAACAGCACTGGTCAGAAAGGCGTAAATACTTTTCTAGCCTCACTGCATCTTTATTACATGGTTCTAAATCTAAAAATCATGGAAGCAGTTCTATAATCACTGTATGGCTTCATCTCATACATCACTTTCTGAGGCATGCTGTAATCTCACAGAAACTCACACACAGTCATGCTATTGCTTAATTTGGCACACTCTAGAGACTGAACATGGAGCAGCATTGGCATTGGCTGTGATGATGGGAGGTTGCCCACCTCCCAGCTGGAGGAGAGTGTAGCCACTGCAGTCACCATCATAGAGATGGGGCAAATGAGTCACTGGGGACAATGGTGGTCACAAAAGAAAAAGTTTGTTAAAAATTCAAAACACTGACATTTGCCTCAGTTTAATTAAGTATATTAAAGGTCCAGACACTGCATGAATGCTGTGTTGATGAACTAAGCTGAAAAATGTTCAGTGAACTTTGATGGTGTTTATGAACCACTGGTGAACATTCCCCAAAGTTCATCTGTTGAAGCACTTAGTTTTGCAACTCTTAGTATCTCCTCATCTGATGATTCAAGTTTGTGTCACCACATCATTTTTCTACAGGTGTCATGCACATATGCTGGGAAATGATGAGAATAGATCATGTTAAGCTCTGCTTAGTTAGTAAGATTCTAAACAAAAAGATTAAAGTTCAGTTTATTTTATTTATTTGAAAATTGGTGACCATGAAAGGCACAGTGAGCCAGTGCTTGTTTCAGGTGCAAGATGGGGGGCAATAGATGCAAATACATACAGAAGCACTGATACAGTTCACAGTTACAATAAAGCACAATGGAGAACATAATTTAAAAAGTGAGTAAGTGCAAAAGAGCAAGCAGCAAAATCAGAACTATCAGTATCAGCCACACCTACACCGGAGTAGGAGAGAAATGCAGGGGAAGCAGCCAGGTAGGGGGAAACAGGAGTGGAGGGGAGTTTAGCTGATACCTGAGGGAAGCAAGGAGGTAGTGAAGGGAGCAAGAATGGAAGAAGGTTCCAGAAAAAAGGAGACAATAGAAAAGGGTGATGTCCCAGCAGAGGAGCAGGGATGAAGAATGGCAAAGTGTGAGGATCCCTGGACTGGAGGGAGCAGCATGTAGAAGGGATGTGGGAGAGGAGTGAGGTGAGGTAAGAGGGAAAGGACCCAAACCAGTATTTAGATATGAGTGAGGCAGTGGTACTTGGCAAGGTGAGAGTAGAGGAAGAACAGATAAGATGGAGTAGAGTGAGCAGCGGTGGGTACAAAAGGGGAGTCGGTAGCAAAATGGCAGAGGGAGTTTCAGAGGGTGCCCAGTCTGGCCAGGGAGGGGCGGGAGTGGTGCCTTAGACCATGTCTGCATAGTCAAAGAATGGGAACAACATTTTGGTGACAAGCTCTTGGTATTCCTATGGAGACAGACATTCTTAATTATGGTACAAAGCACCAAGTTTAGGGTGCAGTTTGGGGTGGATGGTGTCAATCTTCAAGTTTGCTGTCTAGCCACACACCAAGATATTTGAATTTATTAGAAGAAATACAGTATGCATTTTTATTGATTTCTTTTCCAGAGGAAGTTGAGGAAATGTACATTACAGTACCACAGAGAGCAGTAGGTTGTATAAAAAGTTTTTTTCAAGTAAAAAGCTAGTTCTAGTTCCCTAATAACAAGATCAATAAAATGAGGAGTCAGTATACAAATTATAGATTGAAACATAGACAATTATAGCAGAAAAGACAAAGGGTCCACCTTGTCTGTCCAGAGTTCCCTATCTGCCCCAATACCAGTGGCAGAGCTAGAGTGGGGCTGAGGGCGGTCGCCCTCCTGGCTGCCCCAGTGTGAGTAATGGTGCCCCGCCAACATCTTTATTCACTGTTTAGTGCCCATTGTGGAGCCCATGTCTGACTGAATGCCCCCCACCCTGGCTCCCAAATGCTCCCAAACCTGGCTCTGCCACTGCCCAATACCTATTGTCCATACAGGGTTCTATCCTCCCTGTCCATCCCCCGTGCTCCCCTCCTACAGTTACTTACCTGAGTAATGACCAGACCCTTCACTCTCTCCCTGCCATGCACAATACCATTGATGATCTTGGTACCCACCACATCTGCTGGCAGACTGTTCACAGCTCCACTACCCTTTCCATAAACTAGAACTTCCTCACATCCCTTACCCCCACCCCCGCTTTCCACTCATGACCTCAGGTTCTTGAATCTTTACTATGTAAAAAAGAGCAGGTGCATCACTGGTTGCTTCCTGGGTACTTAACCAAATGGGACAGCATATCTCAAAAGCACAATCAAACAAATCCAAGTATGGTAGCACTCTGGTCTTATGTTAAATGAAACTGCAGCAGTTAAGGCTAGATGCAAGCGCCTTCTGCTTCCTTAGCACCTCAGCCCCAAAATCAGGCCTTCAGTTGAGGGTGATCATGAATCTTACTACAGCTAAATAGTTCCTGCAGTTCACCTTGTTTCTTACCTTCAGGTACTTGAAGGTCTCTGTCATAGCCTCCTTTATCACCTGGTCTCCAGCGAGTACATGTTCAGTGCCCTGGGTACCAGGCTGGGGTATAGTTAGCTAAAGCTACTCCACTCCCAAATGCTGCTCCAGGAGCCCTGCTCACATCCAGCATTTACTTTCCTTGGCCATCCCCCTGTGGCATGGAGATACATGCAGAAAGAAAGGTGGCCCAGGAAGTAAAGCTGGTCTGACACCAGACTTCCAATCAGAAGCCCAGTTGAGTCATCTAGTGGATTCTCTTTCTGCATGGATAGATGATTATGAAATATGATAGACCAGCTAGTACAGCTGTATAACTTTTAAAGTCAACAGAGGTGCAACATCTCATTTTCAGTGGGGTTCTGCTTCTGCCCATTTTGCAGTTGGGTGGACTGACGGTGGAAAGCTAAGTGACTTTGTCAAAGTCACACATTGATAATTGGTGTTTGATTCTTTTATTTCCTGGTAACCAGCTGATGTCTTAAATGAACTGTGGGCTGCTGCCTCTTCCCATTACTCCATTTCATAGTGGAAGGCTAAGACATTGTGTATGGATGGCTAATCTATCCCCTTGGACACTGGCAGATGTCACTGCCCTTGACACTGCCAACTGTCACCGCAGTGGTGTGCAGTTGCATTGCAGCAGGTTCACTCCTGCATGACATCTCATCCTTCCCAGTCCCCAAAGGCAGTCATTCCTGGCAAGGCCTGTAGAGAGTGACCTCACCCTCTCCCAGCCTCTAACCTATCCACCTGCACAGTCAAGCTGTATGGGTGGGATAGGCTTGGTGCACCTGATCACAGCAGGAGGAAAAGTTTGTGATTGCTACTGAACCTCAACATATGTTGAGGAAGGCCCTCTGCAATGTAGGGCAGCCCCACACACCTGCATATGGCTTTGAGGAGCAGGTCCTCTATGTACAGTATTCTATTGACTACAAAAGTGTTATTTTCTATTTGTGCTTCTACCACTTGGCTGAGCACTTACTTCTTGTGACTTGCAATCCCAGAGTTACTGCACTCTGCTGGCTTTTTCCTTGTGGTGTATGTCCCAGGGCAGATTCTTCTATCTAGTGACTTACTTTTTATGTATTTAGGTTTTGTTGAATGAGAAAGGAAGGCATGGGAATATGTCCTGTTTCAGCTTCACCCTGGTGAGGGGTAGACAGATGTGTACTGACTGATAACGAATCAGGATGAGCTGTAGGTGATTTTAGTGAATGGAGGAAAATTGGCCAGGACACCAGGAATTTCTCCTACTGGCACACATGCTGACTTTTTGCAGGGATGGAAACAAGGAAGCTCCATTTCCTGGCAGTTGATCCCCAGTCACCTCTTCCTTCATTATTTGAAACAGCACTGATGGGGGTTACGTGATGCAATGGACTGTGTAGCAGTGTTGGCTTAAGCTCCGCTACCAAAAGCCTTTTATTTTACTAAAATTTGCCTAAAAAGTGGGCTCATACTACTGTACAGGTGGCTGCTTGTTTCTATCTCTACTAAGAGAGTGTTTGCTGAAAATGGAAGCCGAAATGAGATCGGCTCTGCCCTGACATACCCCACCCGCCTCCCTGGAAAAATCTGGAAAATCCATCCAAGGCCCAGCCAATGGGCAGTGGCAAGTATTCAACTACTACAGTCTCTCAAGTGCCGATTGTGGAAACTACTCCCTTAATTTGGAACTCCTTTGGGCAGAGTTACAACCTTTTGGAGGGCTATAGCTACCGAGATTAAGCAATTGTCCAGAGCGCTGGAAGACTTGTCTACAAGGGTCTCTGATTCAGAATCCAGGATTATTTCCTTGGAGAATAAGGTAGGCCGCATGGAGGAGGCCATGGTGGAGAGTCGGCAACGCATCAAGAAGCTGGAACAAAAGTTGAAGATTTAGAGGGCAGAAGTTGTAGAAATAATGTGGTGGTTTTGTATTCCAGAAAAGAGGAGGGCAATAATGCTGTGCTGTTTGCTCAGAAGCTGTTCGAGTAATCACAGGCCCCTCCTTTGCAACCTCAGATACATTGGAAAGGGTTCATCGTGCACTCACGTCCGATTCCCATGCCGCCAAGCAACCCCGACCCCTGATGATCAAGCTTCTCAATTTTCAGGAGAAGCAATTTGTTATCAAAGCTTAAGGAGCTGGAACAAGTTCTTTGGGAAGGCAAGAAAATTCGGTAACTAAGGATCTCCCGACCACGGTGCGCCAGAGAAGGGCGCTTTTCACCCTATTATAACCAAGCTCATAGCCGCAGGAATAAAACTCTGAATGGGGTATCCTGTCCATTTTCAGGTGTTGATTTCAGGGACATGGACATGGACATCCTTTGAGGAGGTTGAGCCTGCTAAGAAAGCATTGCAGAAGGAACGCCCCGATCTTTTTAAGCCAAGCTGAAGTTAAAAGAGAGCTGTTACTGCCTCAGAGAGAAGCACTTTGGACCGGAAAGTCATGGCAATAAGGAGCATGAAGGACTGAACTTTTGTTTTACCAAATTTGTTACCATTATCCTTAAGCTTTGTTGCCTGGTTTTCTTCCTATATTATGATTAGTAGTTGTTAATAACTATCGAGTTTGGAAGTTTCGGGGAACTTTTCAATAGATGGATACCGGGGATAATTCTGGCCCTATTCCTCCGGTAGGTGGTGGTGTCGTAGATAAGAGCCATTAACTTGGCAGGAAATACCCTTATTGTTGGATCTGGATGGGGTGCAGAGAGGCTGCACTGTGAACCTGAGTACACGGTAAGTCTATGGCAGTATCCAGTATGTATTAGGACATACTATTGGGGAACTCCAGAGGCTGTTCCTTATTTCTGGATATGTATTGAGGATCTAGCCCATGAGCTGGGAATTTAGATTTTAACCTTGGATATGAGGTACTCGTTCTACTATATTATTCTGACAACGTTACACAGGGTAGAGAATGGAATCGCCGGGTAAAATGAAAGTAACTTCACAGTGCAGCCGCCTTCCTTTGTTAGCATTCTAGAGATTCGGGAATGGTTGGTTAATATTGGGGGTAGCAACCCTGGTTTTCCTATGGATATGAACTTCTTGGGGTTTCGCTTCATTTAATAGGGCATAACCGCCTTATTAGGCTTTGTGATGGTGGAGGGAGAAGCAGGAAGCTGTAGCAGAACCAGCTGTACCACAGAACAATGATAGGAGGGACTGAATAGTATGGATTTTCAGATCATTTTGCCAGTTTATTGGTTGCAAGGGTCTTTTGGGGGAGAGGGGTGAGGTGGGAAGTTTTTCCACAAGGTCCTTAATACTATTGCTAAGATCGCATTGTGTTAACCCAGACACTGCTTAGGTGGGATTACAGAAAGTAGCAGGTTTCTTAATTTGTTACAATGGCTAGCAGGGTAAATTTTATGCGCGTGGAATATCAGAGGGGAGAAATAAAAGAAGCAACCAAGTCCTACACCATTTAAAGTTAGTAAATGTAGATATTGCGATGTTCGGAAACACATCTACTGGATTCAGAGGCTTCTCAACTCCGTAAATTGCAATTTGCAGTTTTTAGTGCAGAGAGTTCCTCTAATAGTAGTGGGGTGATGATCCTTATGCACAGAAAAATTCCTTTTAATACAATTATGAGGTTAAGACCTAGGGGCAGGTATGTTCTCGTGCATGGTTTACTTTACAATAAATAAGCACCCTCGTAGTATTACGGCCCTAACTGGGATACACCTGAATTTTTCACTCATCTTGCCTTGGTCTTACAGGCATTTATCTCGATTCCCATGCTTATCGGGGTGATTTCAACTTAGTGCTTGACCGGTTATGGACTGGTCTAGTCCTCAGAAAGCTAGTTTCTCTCCGCCCAATGGGCTTTCAGGAATTTCTTGACCATCTTGGATTGTGTGACATTTGGTGAGTGTTGCACCCCCAAGAGAGGAAATATACTTTGTTTCTTTGGTACATTTCTCTTCGAGGATTGATTACTTGTTCTTGTCTCACTCCTTGCTTATGGCCTTGCTTGACTCTTTGATTCTCCCTGGAGTTCTTTCAGATCACGCCATTGTTTCCTGCTGGATAACAATGGTCTTGCTTCTGAATAGGACCCCAGATGGAAACTAAATGATTCATTGTTGAAGGATGACTCTTTTACGTAAGCAGATACAAGATCAGCTAGATATTTTTATCATTCCAATAAAGCTTCCTCGAGTAGCCAGATTTACTTTGGGGTGCCTTCAAGGCGTATACTAGGAATTTTAATTAGCCTGGCTACATATAGGAAAAGGCTGCCAATTCTTAACTGTACCAGTTGCTTGCCCAGATTAAAACCTTGAGGATGACCCTCTCTTCCAAATGCAGAGACTCATCGACAGGAGTTAATTAAATTGAGGGCTGCATATATGGAACTCCTCTGGGAAAAGACGGATTATTACATATTAAAAACTCAGGCGCATACATGCCGACCACGGGAAAAGGCAGGCGGCTCTAGCCCTCAGGGTGAAGAAATGGAACTGCCCGCTACATTACCTCCATATGGTCTTTGAAGGATAATTCCTTAAACTCACCCCTGGAGATTATAAAAGAATTTACCAATTATTATATGGAGTTGTACGCCCAAGCCCACTCCCCAACTGTTCAACAGATTCAGGATTTCTTGCAGGAATCGATCTTCCCAACTTTCCAGGAGCAGCAGATGCTTTGGTGGCTCCAATAACTTCAGAAGAACTCTGCTGTCATTAAAGCCCTACCAATTAAGAAAATGCCAGGCCCCCAATGGATACTCCACTTTATTTTACAAAAGTTCCTAGCTCAACTAATGCCAATGCTCCTTTCCTGTACATGCATATCTTATCTGGCATGGATTCTGATTCCTCCTTATTTGAGGCGCTAATCGCTTTGATTCCCAAACAGGGTAAACCGTTAGACTGTGTGTCTAACTACCTCCTGATCTCATTGATCAACCAGGACATTAAGATCCTGTCTAAACTCTTAGCGAACGGTTGGCAAGGGTACTGGATTGCTTGATATGGTCGGAACAAGTGGGGTTCCTGAAGGGAGGTCCTCAGCGGATCACTTGAGAACTCTCTCGCATGTCTTCTCGGTGTCCAGGGATGCACCCTACTCCACTGTTTTGATATCCCTGGATGCTGAGAAGGCATTTGACAGAGTACACTGGGATTATCTTTTTCAAGTTTTAGAGAATATTGATTTCCTCCACTTTTTATTAATTAGACATGCGACTAGTTAGAGCCCCCTCAGCTCATGTCTCAGGAGAAGGAGTTATGTCTCAAAGGTTTGCTCTCCACACTGGTACCAGGCAGGGATGTCCCTATCACCTTTATTATTTAATTTATATCTTGAGCCATTAATTAGAAGGCTGCAAAGCTGTCCAAATATTCAGGGATCCCTATTTTTCCCTGAGTTAAGATGTCCGCTTACACGGACGATCTCCTTCTGCAACTAGCTGACCAGAGCAGCTCTATTCCGTACATGCTGTATATTATTGCCTCTTTCAGTTGTATTGCTAATTATAAGTTTAATATTGGTAAAACTACAGTATTCCTCTAAACCATAAATCTTTTAAATATGATATCAAGGCCTACGGGCTGAGGTGGCAACAGGGTTCTTTCCGATACATGGGATTAGATCTTGCCCGTAGTAGTAATCAAATGATCAGGTTAAACTTAGACACTCTGGTGAATAAGGTGTTCTCAAGATTTAAATAGGTGGGCTTCTCTCCCATTTCGTTGTGGGGAGAATGAACCTCATCAAGATGAACGATTTCCCATTTATTATATCCCTTGATGATGCTTAATGTTTGGCTCCTATATCTTGGTTTAAAAATTCGATCCCCATTCATTAAATTTTTGTGGTCTAATAAATCCCTCGAATAGCCTACCGCACTCTGGTGGCCCCAAAGGATAAAGGAGGCATGAGACTGCCCAAAGTACTTTTTATTTTTGGGCTGCTCATATTAACAAGTATAGGAGGTGTGCATCTCACGGAGTTCCAGTTATGGCCCCAGCATGGTTGCAGATCGAATTAGAGCTCATACGTTCCTTTGGTTTAAATCCCATGGGTCTAATCCATATTAGGAGAGTCTCTTGCTGGTAAAACTTAAAAATTCAGTAATTTACACTTCGCTTAAAATCCATACACAGGTCTGTAGATTTCTCAAATACAATCACTTCAAGGATCTGAATCAACCTATTGTAGGTAATCTCAATTTTAAGATTGGGGCAAACCTATTGCACCATATTGGTTCTCAATACCCATCGACTGGGAAGTTTCCAGTCTAATAGAGGATAGCCATGGTTGGATGTCTATTCAGGAAATTGCAGACAAGCTGGGTATTTCAACAGACATATTTTTCAGGTTATTCAACTTAAGCATGTTTTAACAAGCTTCTTTGGTCACTCACCTTGTACAGGCCAGCTTAGTTTAATAAGCAGTGGACCCAGGGCAATAGCTAAGATTTATAATTTATTGGTTGGTTGGAAATCACCTGAGTGCTGTGGACCTACGGATCTGTGGGGATCCCTTTTCCCGGAAAGCGATCGATTGGTTGTCCATCTGGAATACCTCCCATAAATTTATTAAGCAAGACAGGTTAAAGCTGATGCAATTTTTGATATTACACAACACTTACTACACACCCTGTAAATTGATGAAGAGGGGCTCAAGGTTTCCAGTAGTTGTGTGAGATGTCATCAGGAGGAGGGTAATTTACTTCACATCTTCTGGGATTGTCTGAAGGTGGCTCCACTGTGGGGAAGATCAAGCAATCCAGTAGATCCCCTTTTAGGCCTGTGGGAACTATTTATTCCCCAAATTAGCCTCCTCGGTGATTTATCAGAGTACCACATTATGCTTATTCGATGTCTGTTAAGAAGTTGGTGTTAAGACATTGGCATGATCAGCAAGAAATTTCCTATGAGGAGTGGTGCTGAAATTTTAGTTAATCTGTGTACCGAGAAAACTATTGCTAATCTGAACAATACAATGTCTAACTTTAGTAAGATTTGGGACCCTCTGTATACTCTCTATTCCCATGCAGGGTTAATTAAAAGGATATGGGTGTAACTGAATTTGATGAATAATACTGATATAACAGATCTTAGTGGGATAGGAGGTTGTAGGTATTGTTCTCCAGTGGATAAGGACACGGGGAGGTGGAAGGGAGGGAAGAGGTTTAATGGGGGAGGTTAAGGCAGATTCATGGCTATGTGACTGTGTATAAAAATTATTTGTCTGTTTGTATATCTGCCTGTGTATTATTGTGGGTAATATGACTAATAAACTTTAAATAAAAAAATAAAGAAAACGGCACTGATAAAGGTGCAAAGTGGACATTTTCTGTGATCGCTTCAGTACTACCCCTTAAAATTTCTACTGTGTCTGGCAAGTGACAACAAAACATGCTTTGCAAGATGACCAGAGGAACATGATCAGGGAATCTTTCAAAGTTATCTATCACAAGGAATATATATCTCTTTTCAAAGGAGTGCCCAAATTATGGAAACCTGTATCTCGGATCACAACCTACCAAGCAGCATAGCAAGTCTGGCATTACCAGCCTTTGATTCAATTTGGTGAGGAAGACAGAATTACAGATCTATAGATAGCAGCTGATTCTTCTGTCATTACTTGTTATTTTGTTTTATTTATTTATTTATTTTTGGTCATTGCTAGGATTGTACCTGCTACATCTGTATAAGTTTGTTTATGATTTTCTAAAAAAATTCCTACTGTTTTCCTGCGCTATGGGATCATTAATATCTGCCTAAACAACCTGCAGAACATAGAGATAGGACTTGTGTTTAACGTCTCATCTGAAAGATGACAACTCTGATAGCACAGTATCCTCTAAGCACCATGGTTATTTTAACCAAGGGGTAAGTGGAACCTGCAGAACTACCATCGCCACTTTCTGCAGCAGCTGGTGTTCATGTAAGGCCTCCCATTTTATTACTGACCAAGCTCAACCCTGCTTATGAGACCAGACAGGACCATGCTGCAAGATGGCACATTTCAGGTTCCTTTACTTAAGGTGATGTGGTAGAACTAAGTATCACGTTGGTCCAGGCAGAGTCAGGAGGCCATTCCCTAGGGGAACTTCTGTTTCATGCTTTTCTTCTTCCTGAGGTACCAGCATGCAGACATAGCACAAGGGCCTATGTTCTGAAATGTATCTCATCTTTGTTCTCTCTCCCTAGCTGCATGATAAGTCTGCATTCCACATTCTGCACCCTTGTGGATGAAGTAGCATCATCAGATTGGCACCGCTTGGTTTTGGACCCTGCCAACAGGAGACAGTGCTACTTGGCTTATTCACTCTTGGCTACCCAGCTAGAGGGAGCCTTGCTTAGATTTGAACATGGACCACATTCTGTTTGGTAATGCATTGCCTGACTCCTGAGCAAATGAAGTGGTCCAGGCAATGAGTTATTTTAATTCTTTTCAGAGAGAAGTATGTCAGCCATTGTAAACAAGTAAAGGATTCTGTTAGGCTCTATTTTGTTTGTCAACATTAACAGAAATGCAGAGGCCTAGAAAGCTGGGTATAAAATGCCAAGAAAAGGAGTAGGACAAGACTAAGGAAGACTGGGAAGAGAAAAAGAGAAGTATAAAGCTACTCCTGCAAAATTTATTCTGACTTAGTTGCACTGAAGTTTAGAACCTACATACAATTTGAAATTAAATTTAGTTTTGAACCAAAATGCCAGGTAAATCAGACTAAACTTTTAAATGTCATTTTATTTTATTTATTTTATTTAAACATTTGGTAACTGAACGACACTGAGCCGAGCTCAATTCCAGGTGTGACCTGGGGGCAGGGAGAGAGGAAAACAGCATTATCAAGTTACAATAAGCCACATTACAGCATGGTTAAAAACACAACAGATAGGTATAGCAGTGCAAATACAGTTACATAGGGCAATCATACAGAGCAAAATACAGGGTATATTACAACAGACAGGAGAGTGGAGGTTTACAAAGTGTGTGCAAACATCAAGGTCTTGCTAGGTAAGAGCTTACAGAGGCAACATTCAGGAGGCGAGTAGAGGGAGCATGAGGGTTCATTTATGACAGTGATGGGTGGTGGTGGTGGAAGGAGACAAAATTGTTGCTTACAGGCAAGATGAGAGGAAGAGTTCCTGGTTACGGGGAGATTGTTCCATAAACTGGTGAGCCGGTAGGAGAAAGTGGCTTTGCCGGCTGAAGAAACTGGACGAGGTTGGGTTAAGTATAGAGGAGTGAGAGTCCAGGGGAGGAAACATATTGAACCAAAATTTAGATACGAGAGAGAGGGAATGTATGTAACATCTGTGTGACAGTGGGGTGGGGTCAAGGAGGAGTAAAGGTCACAGTGGTGAGTCTGAAGGGTGAGTTTGTCATAAAATGACAGAAAGAATTTAGGAGGGTGTCTAGCTCGAGACAGGGTGGTTACAGAGGCAGAGTTATAGACCACATCTGTGTTGTCAAAATGGGAGGGTCATTTTAGATAAGATTTCTGCCTGACTGGAAGGGAGAGAGCCTCTATGCCAGTACAGCATACCAAGTTTGGGATGTAGTTTAGATACAGTGGCATCAATGTGCATAGAGATGGATAAATATGGGACCAGCCACATACCAAGGTATTTGTACTTTGTGACCTGGTCTAGAGTGGAACATTCAGTGATATGATATGAGATGGGGGAGGGATGATCTGCTCAGTTTTTGAGCTGTACCAAAAACCATAGAAACTGTTTTGGAGGTGTTTACTTTCAGTCATCTTCAGTTTCTTTTTTTTCTTCTACTACTACGTATGCCTTAAAAGTTGCGGCACTGGCTGGCAAAGTAGGACAACTACTCTGTGTGTCCAAAACATTTGTCACAGTACGTCAGGTTTATTTATAGAATTTTGTTGACTGATGGGCCCACTGAGATTGGAAGTTCCTTTTTCAGGGGTGACTTGGGATTAATTACATATAAGTATGGCAGGGATACATAATTCATTCAATAACAAGTTATCTTTGGTTGCACACACTCAAGGCTCAGTATACACAAATATATTAATCCATTACAGAAGGTTACATCCATTCAGAAATCAAATGGGGTTGCAGAAGTAAAGAAAATAATTGTGAACAGTCATAGGCCTAGCAAGTCAAACAATATGCAGAACAGCCAAGATTGTTTCAGACAGTGGTTTTGCAAGCCAGTAATGGCTCTTCAGAGGATAACTTCTCAATTAAGGGAGAGCACATCAACAATAGCATGAACATTGGTTGTGCTCTAGTAAGAGGTCCTTCAGGCTTTTCTTGAAACCCCAGAGTGAGGAGGAAGCTTGAAGGGTTGCTGGAGCCTGTTCCACAGTGATGGGGCCGAGCTGGCAAATTATCTTTATCCGTGTTGGACCTCATCCTGGGTACTTCGAGCATGCTGCTGGAGAAACAGAGTCCTTCTCTGGGGTTTTGGAACCAGCACTTACTGCAGGCTTGGAGGAATAGCACCTTGTATCAATTTCAAGGTCAGAGGGAGCAGGGAGTAGTCTGCTAACTTCTAGTGAGGACCAGTTCATTGATTGAAGAACATTTCAATGATGCTCCCTAGATGAGGCCCCAGATGCAAAACAAGCAATTTTGTTGTATAGCAATTTGAGTTGTGCATTTCAGAACATCTAATATTTCAGAGATCCGGGGCCTTATTAAGTAGGATGAGGAGCAGCATGCTACTGGCAATTATCAGCTGTGACTCATTGGTGAAGAAGGTGTTAAGGTGATAGAGGATCCCAATTTTTTTGAGTAAGGATTTTGTTAAGTGTTCTGCATGTGCTCTGAAGATTACCCTTGGTCACATGTTCTCCCAGGTATTTAATAGACTCAACCACCTCAATATGAGATCTGAGCACTGTGGAAAGGGCAAACATGTTCTGTCTGGCTGAACCCAAGTGCCTGGGGCCAAACAGGTTAGCATTGGTCTTGTTAACATTTAGGACCAGTGTGTTGGCCATGAACCATTTTTGAGTTCTAGAAAGTCATTTGAGAGCCATCAGTTTATTTGGTTAGCTTTAGAGTATCTGTAAAGTACAGCATCATCAGCTTATAGCAACAAGTTAGCCCCACGGTAGCTATGCAGCATGTTGTTTACAGAGATGGACAAGAGAAGGGAGCCAGTATGCACCATTGTGGAACACCATCTAAAACTGGTCATTGTCCTGACTGGGCAACCTTCCATTTTATCAACTGCATCCTGTTTGAGAGATACTTGGAGAAACATCAGTGGTTTGTCAGTGATGAATGGAAATAATGTTCGGAACCAGTAGCCTTTAATGTGAGCAACTACACCATTCTGTTGTTTTGTGTGCCTGGCAGCAAGAAATATTCTACCAGCATATTTTAATCACAAACAGCCCAGTACCTTTATATGTTCCTCTTAAAGCTATACAACCTGTTTGTTTATTCCAGATGTGTGCTTTATGACAGTACAGATGGAGAAAATATTTAGTTTTCTCAAATAAATATACTGACTATTTTCAGTGTGAGGTGAAGTGCTGGATATTAGGTAGTTCTCTTGTTTCTGAAGCCCATAGTCATGCTGTATCTTGCTGTTTGCTTCTCTGAGCTGGCAACATGCCTTTGCTCTCAGTGCACTGGCTTCAATGTGTACGCTTTCACAGTCAAACCAGGGTGAACTAGTTCAAAACTAAGCAGACTGTTGATTCTTACTGGATCAATTGACCGTGTTTGTAATAACTACTATATTGTAAGAAATGCCACTGTAGGGTAGGTGTTCTCCCAATTGACCTAGAAGTAGGGGACACCACTACCAAACAATGCCACCAAGTCACCATAAATGTTTCAGTGACTCCAGGCTAGGGTTGCTTGCAAACCAATTAATGGAATCAGATTTGTGGATTCTGATCAGATTTTTGGATTTTCAGTCTAACATAAAAATACAGAATTTTACAGCAGATAAGGAACACCTGGCCCACCCTGTCTGCCTATTTTCCTACCTATATTATTACACGTAGATTGATGGATCTAAAATCCAAAATCCTAAACTGAATCCTAAAACCTATTTTTACATAGGCATTTGGTATCTAGGCTTTCAAATCTGAATCTGAAATCCAATTTTAGGTTCTGTTGGATTTAAAATGAATTGGATCCCCAGCCCAGTAGTGCTGAGGGCTGAGGCGCTAGACGCCTTACCTCGTACACGCCTGTGACCCATGTTTGGGAACAGATGGGGGTGCCGGGGTTGGCAGGGAGGAGAAGGATCGAGTGAGAGGATTGCATGGCTCGGTTTTTGCCTGCCACCTAGTGGAGGCTGGAGGTAGCATGTCAGCTCTGGAGACTAGCGAAATTTGTAGAGGTGCTTGGTGGAACGACACAGGAGCGCGCGCCACCACCATAGGTACCATTTCAAGCCACAATCTCGAGGGATAAAAAGTGGAAAACGAGAGTCCTCTGCAGGATGATGATGGTCCCCACCACCGCAGCCTGGGAAGGAACCTCCTGAATACATATCTGGTCTGGTGGGTTGAGTTGCTCCCACCCCTACCATGAAGGGTAAGTCACGGAGTTCTTGGGAGGGGCCTCATACCAGTGTCTGTGCCGGCAGGGATGTCAGATGGCAGCAGAGGACTCCGAGGGGTGAAAATAGTAATAAAAAAATGAAATTGGATTTGGATTTGGAAGTTCCTGAACTCTACATTTGAAAATCAGATCAGAATAAGCTGATTCTGAGCATCCCTACGCCTGTCTTCATTTTGACCCTAACTAGTATGGGAAGGGTCACACAGAAAATTATTTAAGTGAGTCTGGTTATTGGTAAGTGCAACCCCTGGGATGCTGAACTAGCCCACCTTCCTACTGTGGTTGCCCCTCCTGCAGGTCTCCAGCAATTGACAAGTAGCATGCACTGCTTCTGTGTAGATCATAATGAACAATGGCTTCAACCAAAAACACAACTTCTGTGGAAAAATTATAGTGGCAATACACAAAACAAACACGACGGATCTTCTGGTACACTATAAAGGTAAAAATTACAACACCCTGTGAATTGGTGGCTGCACTTACACACCCTTAGCAGGCATGACCAAATAAGTGCTTCCCTGGCTGTCACTAACAAGGCCCTTCAAGCTACAGCCCAAACACTTCACCACTACCACACCACAGTACAGATTACTGAGTGTGATCTTGCCTTCCTGTGCTGGAGGATGTTACTGTCTCTCATATGGTACCAGTATTCCCTTTTCACATGTGTTAGGGAGCTCCTGGCAAGTTACTGAGTACCAAGTGCTTAATAAGTTCAGGCCCATATATCACTGGAGCTTGTCGACAGGTGGTGGTACTTTTACATTAGTGGTGAACAACTTAATATAACCCACATTCCCACAGGCCATGCAGTTGATAAGATGGCAGGCTCATGGTCCCAGCACCTGGTGGATCCTCCCTTGTGATTCAGAGCTTGGTGTCTCCATTCTCACTGGTGTCACTAGAGCAGCTGTGCTGTCTCTCCATTCTCCACTGTACTCACTCTCAGGCATCTGCTTCACTCTTTTCTATCTGAATGTTTGGCTGCCACTGTCAATCTGACTACTGCATGTTCACACCGATCCACATGTCAAGCCCTCTGTACCCAGAGGGAGGTGGCAGCTTGACACCTGGCTGTGATACCCACTAGCAGACCAATCAACAACCTGGCTGCAGCTACTTCTCACTCTTGGTCTCAGCACTTGCAGTTTACAACATCAACCAATGTGCTGGCTAGCAAGAGAAGGCATCTATTTCTCTCTCTCTCACTGAGATACTGTATTGGCTTTACTCACAGTTTATGCACTCACAAATGCATAGTCTATAGCAGCTAAGCTTAAGCCTTCCTGGATGGTTGTTCATCTACAGTGAGATCTCCCACAGATCTAACTGATTGTCAGAACAGCCCCAGTTCTTCTTTTGATAAGAATCAATTCCTTTGATCTTCAGAACTGTCAATGATACCACACAGTTCTGGAGATCTGCTTCCTGACAGCTGATTGGCCAGAAAAAGAGTGCCTGAACTAATCAATCCTCCAGCAGTCCATGAACCTTGGTAACTTCTATATCAAGGTCCAGCAATTCAGACTTCCATTTCCACCATGGAGCAACTACGAGCTTGAGCGCTGTACACTTCTCTCAACAGGCTATTAAAATACCTAATCTGGCTCAAAACAACAAAAGTGACAGAAAGCATGCCCAGAGATGGTCGTAAGAAAGGCAAAGGGATGCCAGCTAAAAAAAAATGATGGCCAAGCAGCAGGATGAAGAAAGATTGTCCCTCAGTCGACGAGGCTAGAGCCGGAGCCTCTCCCATAGCAGTAACTGCGGCTCGGACTATGACACCAAGAGGGAAGTTGAGATGCTTTCAGGAACCAGATTTGAGATGCTCCTCAAAGAAATTAAGAATTCCAGAGCGGAATCTAAAAGGACTTTCAGTCGTTGTCTTAGCAATTAAATAAAATGGACACACGAATACAAGAAATGGAAGATAGACTTTCTGAGGTGGAGGATACCACAACATATCTAAGAAAGCAGCTGAAGCTCTGCTTCAGCAATTGGTCGTACTACAAACAAAATGTCTGGAGGGGTGGTCAAGAAGAAGCAGTTTGAGACTCTATGGGCAGGCAGAGGGAGCTGAGATTGCCCCAATGATCTCCTCTGTGGAAAATGTACTTAAAGATATATTACATCTACCACCAGGTTACAATCTGTCAGTGGAACAAGTGCACCGCTCTTTGGTCCCAAAACCCTCTGACACTAAAGCCCTTCCACGCTCAATAGTTTTTAAAGTGAGCAGCTTTAAAATCAAAGAGGATTTACTAAAACATGCCTGGGCTAAGAAAGACCTTATGTACCTCACCTTCAGAATTACGTTGGACCATGATTACACCCTTAAAGTACAGCAGGCAAGGCAGATGTATGTATTGATCCTGTGAGTGTTCAGGGAGAAGGGACTTGCTACCAAACACCTTTCCTGGACAAATTATGGATCACGCTGGAAGAAAATCCTCAACTTTACACAAGCCCAGCCAAAGCTTTAGAAGCCCTCCAGAAAAAGGTATTTCAGTCCCTGGCACAGAAGCAGAATGAATCAATCAACACCACTCCAGTTTACTGGGAATGGTTCCTGGCAGCACTACGATGTAGAGCCATATCCCCTAAGAATGGTGCAGGAGATCATTGAGCAGCTGCAGACAGCAAAGCAGAGAAAAGCTATCTCTCTCCTCAAAGGGTGAAAGGCATATGAAGACTAGTTTGAGCCACATATTGATGGTATTTCAGCACACACAAAGTTTTCTGGGAGTCCTCTCCAGCTAACCAGGAAAGTACTGAGCTAATCTGAATCTTGCTTATGTACATTTAAGTTTAACTTGTACTGGGGCCTAATGAGAACTGAAATGGAGCACAGGTTTGTTTTTTTCTCTGCCTCTCCTTCACATTTATTCAGATCCCTGATCCATAACTAACTTGGAGGCAATATAGCGAGAAGTAACAGTTTTTTCCCTTATTTGGGGAAAGAAAAGAAAAAGGAGACTTATGATTTACTCCTCGCACCCTATGTTGAAAATGACTTTGGACTGATAATGGGATTTCTGGAAAAAGGGGTGGAGACTTAATTTAGATCTCTTGAACTTTTGTTTTGATTCTCCAGCCCGAAATTATAACTGGACTGTTTAAAGAGCCACTACAGGCTCAATTTATTGGATCTGAAGAGGTTTTACAAAATTATGATTAAAAGGTTAGTCCATGTAGCCAAAAGAGAGAGGTAGTAATTGTTTAGAGGTAAAGCTACTAAGCTCTATTGCAATAAATACTATAGCAAAACCCTCCTCGCTGGGGCTTTTGGGAAGAGATCCTAATATTTCAGGATATCACCCTCTTCTAAACTCTCTCCTCACTACTAACTAACAAGGGAAGGGTAAGGATCCTCAGATTCAGATCCCCACCTTGGAAGCATTTAAAACAAAGTTGTGACTGATGTGTATCAATATTTAGTGCTAGTTGCACAATTTAATTATTCAGTTATAAAGTTTAAGTAATTTTTACTCCATTTTCTTTTTACGCCTTTCTTCTCAAAATATAGTTCTACTGTTTTCTGTAAGTATAGTGAGCAAAGGTCTAAAACTGTGCTATAGGATGGATTGGTCACCCCAGCAGTCTATGTGGACCCATGAATTTAGTGGGGGCCAAGAATATCGAAAGGAGATTCCCACAGGTTATAGATGATGGATAAGGCAACAATCGTATGCCCTTATAATGTCAATGGGTTAACCAACCCTGTTAAAAGAAGTAAGATCCTAAGTCTTTAAAAGGCAGATGCTGATTTTATTCTGCTACAGGAGACATATTTGTCTCCTCAGGAGCATATACAATTGGGAAGGATAGTTTTTGTGCTTCAGTGAGTGCATCTTACTGTTGCCGGCTCAAATCCAGTTGAGTAAATAGAAAACTAGTTGACAAGGAAGGAGATATGTGTTTTTAAGGGATGACTACATGATAAGATCTTGACCCTTGCTTCAATCTACGCCCGCCAGACTCTGACTATCAAGTGTATAGTTCTATTATTTTAAAGCTTCAAGAATGGGAAGGAGGGACATTATCAAGGTGGGAAGACTTGCATTACTTTGAACCCTCAGCTGGACTCTTCCTCTGGTTTACCCAGGTAAGAACTCCAACATTCCCAAGAAACTGGCTAAGATCCTAGGAGAGATTGGCTGCACAGATGTGTGGTGGGCAATGCATAACAGACAAAGAGATGTTACCTTTTCTCAGCCCCTCACCACATCTATACTGGATTAGACTATTTTTCTTACCAAAAGAGCACATGGGTAAGGTTAAGGACTGCTGGATAGGTGATGTGTCCTTGTCTGCTCACACTCCTATTTTAAAAAATAAACCTTGGGATTTTAAACACACACGTTCTGGAGACTGAACATTTCTTTACTCCAAGACCCAGAGGTTAAAGAATCCATTGTAAAACGATAGATCAGGACAGGGACAGTGGTTTACTGTGATTGATAAAGGCAAATTCCATTTTGCAGATTGAGAAACCAGTATTGTCACCAGTGTCTGCAAGTCCAAAATCATTTTTACCGTGTTGGCTTTGTAACCTGTATTTAACCATTTTTTCATTCTGCTAGCATGCATTTTCACATTTCTACATCTCCTGTTGCATATCTGCACTTGTAGCTATCAAGTTATTTTAGAAGCTACAATGTGTGAAGGCAGCAGATGCAAAACTTTCCCTATTCTTCCGGTATAATGACAGGACCACTAATGCCCCTAGCCTTCTGATGCAATGGGACAGCAGTACTTGGATCCCTCCCTCTGGTGTGATTGGGAGCAGCACTGCATGCGCCATACCTCTGGTGTGTGATGACAGCAGCAGCCTGCAGCCCCATCCCTCCAGTGTGATGGCAGCAGCAGCACTGCAGCCCCCTCCATCCTGTGCAATGGTGGCAGCACTGTGGCCTCCATCCTTCTGTGTGTTGGCAGTAGCATAGTGGTAAAGCTTTGCAGCCCATGTCCCTCAGGTGTGACAATACAGAACATTAGATTGCAGGACATTTGCATAAATTAAAAGGAACTAGCCATTAGAGACTGCCACCAGTCACCACACAATGCAGACTAAGTTCCACTCACATGACCTTTCTCGTAAGTTCTCATCCCAAGAAATGTTAATGAAGTCAATAATAAAAGCAAGTACAGCATTTCAAGAAAAGTAGTTTATAAAGAGTGCAAATATTGCAAATCAAAACAATATACAAGTAAAACAGTTGAAAATGTAAACACAAACAAAATCTTATTGAAAATGTACAGAATGTAGAATAGTGAATATATATTAAAACACAAGTGAACTAAAACCTAAATACAAATACTTAAAGTGCCAAATGTGCAAAGGTACAGGAAATGTGGAAAACTGTGCATAAACAAAACCTAAACTAAAATGTGCAAAATGTGCAATACAGTATGACAACACATATACAGTGAAAACACATGAACTAAAACAAAATATAAATATACATGACATGGCAAGGAATATGGAAAACAAGCTTACAAAGTTATTGAAAATATTTAAACCCTATAACTAAATGAAATGTGCAAAACTTCTGTAGAAAACGTTCACCAATCTAATCCTTTGACTTATTGTACATAAGCTGGGATAGCAATCTCATGTTGTCTACTAGTAGGTTGCGTCTTTGGTCTGTGTGGATCTGTCCATAGACCGAGAAGGATCGCTGCACATCGGCACTCGACACAGGTATCCAAACAGCTTGCAGATCAGCTTTGGCTAGTACTGGTAATTGTGGCTGCACTGAAATTCAGTACTGGCCAACATTAAAGTCCATTATGTCAGGAAGCTCCTATGTCCTGCCCAACATACATCTCCCAGTCCTTTCAGTAGTGCAGTTTGGTTGTGCAGTTCAAATAACCAATGTCACTGGAGTAGTGCGTGAAGTTCCTACTCAATTTAGGAAGGTTGTAGGGGTTCAAAATACAGCAGGCTTTCAAGAACTCTGTGGCTGGGTTTGTTTCCTGTGCTTTGCCATTTTGTTTAGGGCTACTCCAAATACCTTCTGGAAAACTGCAATCTGCTCCTGCTTAACCTGTGACCTAAGAGTAGCTAAGTATTTGTCAGTCCTTTCTCAAAATGCTTCCATTTTGATACACCCATCTGAAACCTAAGTTTTATTCCATGTAGTGCATCAAATATCGAAACAGCTAAGGGTTTTCTTTCCTCTGTAGGAGCTCTGTTGCGCTTGATGAGATCATTGCAGTTTTCAGTGATGAAGGTTGTGTGAATCTGCAGCTCTGGAAACCATTCTTGAAAAGTCTTCTCAAAGAATTCATGGAGTTGCAATCACTTGCTTCCTCCTGGAAGAAGTCTGTTAAGTGAGGAAGGTAAAGTGAATGGTACTTAATGGTTTCAAACCAAGTGTTCCAATGGGTTAAGACAGGAACAGGGGCAATATTTTCTTTCCTACATCTCGCCTCCAGGAATGCCAAGTACTCTCTTGCATTTGGGCGACTGCTGGAATGAGTATTTCACAAGTGCCACAAGTTTATTGACCAGTTCAAATGGTCAATCCATGTGTCTTCCACCAAGGATAACACATGTGCCCAGCAACCAACATGGATCACATGGGCACAAATAAGGCCATATAAAACTTCTTTGAAGCACTTCACCATGGACCGCATTGTCTCTGATGAAGGCGACTACTTGGTCCATCTCCACATCATATTTCTGCAATGTCTTTATAACACTTTGTGCGACAGTGTGTGGTTCACTGCTGTCAATGCTGTTGTGTCTGCAATGATAGATTCTCCACCCTGCATGACAAAAATTATGTTCAGTATACAGCAGGCATCTGAGTCTGTCGTCTCATCACACATTGCAGAAAATGTCTTCCTTTCACAAGCTGTGAAATTCCATCCTCCATTTCCTTTCTCAATTTGGGCAAGTAGTTCTGCCTTAAGGTGGATACCTTTGGGAGAGCACCAATTCCTTTAACGTTGTCCCCATCCAGTCTCTTATGCACGGTTGATCCAACTTTTCAATGGGTATATTTGCACCACATCAAGCCCTCAATACACCCAATACAGTATTCTCCCATGCTGCAGCTGCAGAGTTGTGGCAGTAAAGCTGGTGTGAAGCATCACCTGTCTGTTGCTATTCTTCTGGCTTGCATTCTTCATATGTTTTTATTTTGCAGTGATCCACCACTGTATCCTTCCTCACACAGTCAATGGAGTGATCACAAAAGCAACAAACCATTTTCCCTCCATCCTCATACATGCCTTCTGTCTTGAATTGTGATGCACGGTCCTTAGCAGTGACACTGGAAAGTTTTGCCATTTTGCTTGGTGTTGCCATCACGATGTGTAATGCAGATGACTCCAAAGAACTAAAAGTGGAACACAAGTTGAGAGATAATAAAACAGGCTTTAGAACTACTTAAAGCTTCAGAACTACTACATTAAGGATCAACATATCATAGATAATGTCTGCCATGGATGAGAGTCTGGAGGAACAGCTACAGAAAACACGCTGACCTCAGCAGCTCACAATCCATACAAAAAACAATACCAGAATCAGAATATCATTGCTATTCCATACTCAAACCATGGATGACAGTCGGAGGAGCAGCTACAGAAATCAAGCTGTTCTCAGAAGCTGTCACAGGCTTGACTATATAATGCAAAAGTAGAATATTGACATCCGAATATAGCCCGGTTACAGCTGATGAGAAATCCTGATGACATTCAGAATCCGGGCTTGCTGCCTGCATTGCACTAAGACCTTGTCGGTCTCCCCGGCTCAGGCTTATCAAGTTCAAATAAACTAAGACTTGATAAAACACATGAACATGAAGACCACCCCATACCTTTTAGACATGATGATTATTTCCAGCTGAAATTACACTAAGCGAGAATGCTGAAGCCTAATATCAGAAAAAAACAATTATTATCTAAATAAAGGACACACACACACACATCCCTCACCCCACACGCACAGGTAAATGACACCTAGTTAGACATGCCATCTGCCTCCTCTGCCAGGAGACAGAACCTGAAAGTTCGGCTATGAGCCACCAGGACTAAGGTGTTACCAATAGCCATGGTTGCAGCCACCATCCTGAAAGCCAAGTATAAGCAAGGGCCATATAGGTAGGGTCTTATTGCAATGGCCCAGCTTTCCACCCACACTCTCCAGTCCCTAGTTACCACCACCCACAGGAAACACACCTTTGTGCCAAACCACCCAGGGTGTATAAAACTTAAAGCAGCAGATCCCCACGTCTGCATTTGGGGACAAGGGCTCTGTGTCAACATGGCGGGTTGTACTAACAAAACCCATTTCCATGGAGGATGTTGGTGCAGACACCCTCCTTTCATTCAAGTCACTCATCATGGGAAACTCCTCACTGACTGGGTCGCAGTACTCTCAGTGACTGCCACAAGGGCCATCACTAAAAAGTGTCCAGCCAGGGTTGGTGTCAGTATCTCTGCAAGTCATTTTCAATTATTTTAACTGTGGTTGATGGTGGGGCAGTTACATAGCAGCCCAACTTGCCACCAACACTCCAAACCATTCAGTCACTAACCACCTGAAAATAAACTCTACCTCGATTAGCTACTGTAGCCCCCATACCCGACCAAGAAACTGAAGCAGACAGTCTTGACCAAAAATTGAATGATGAGACATCTAAAAAACTTACTTTTTCATCAGAGCAGCAGTGACACAATCACAGGACATGTTGATGTTAGCAGTCTGGAGTTCAGGCATACACATCAGTCAACAGGCCATTGTTGGGTGTGAGCTGAACAGCAGTACAGTCTGTAGTAGAGCACAGCCTTGAAAGCACTGAGAAGTCACTTCAGCTTCCATCTCCAGGCAAAATGGAAACCTTGGTCTTTCCTCAATCAATGTTTGACAGCAGCACTGCAGTCCCCACCCATCCGGTGTGACAGCAAATGTGGCTGCACAGCAGCCCCACCTATCTGGTGTGATGGCAACAGTGTCTGCACATGCAGCCCCACCCATCCCGTGTGATGGCAGCATGTGCAGCACAGCAGCCCCGCTGTCCGTGTGATGGCAACATGTGCAGCACTGCAGCCCCCACCCATCCGGTGATGGCATGTGCTGCACTGCAGCCCACCCATCATGTGTGACAGCAACTGCAGCAGCACTGCAACCCCACCCATCCCGTGTGATGGCAACAGTGACAGCACTGCAGCCCCCACCCATCCGATGTGACGGCAACAGTGGCAGCACAGCAGCCCCACCCTTCCAGTGTGGCGGCAACAATGGCAGCACTGCAGCCCCCACCCATCCAGTGTGACGACAGCATGTGCAGCACTGCAGCCCCCACCCATCTGGTGTGATGGCAGCATGTGCAACACTGCAGCCAATGCCATGTACCGATCTGTCCAAGCTCAGACATGAAGTAAGCTGAACCACCAGATGCCAAGGTGGACTCATCGGTTCAGTCCCTATCTAATATTTAGATGCCTGAATTGGTTTATTGTAAACAAAGTGCATCCAACTTAAAAAATCCACATGTGATTAATGAGGTTGCTAATGGATGCTAATGGAGATACACACACAATCTCTGCCAAAGAATAAACCAATCTGGAATCACAAAACAGTAAATTGGGCACTTTCTGACTTGGTCTTCATGAAAATGGAGCCTCTTAATTTTCATGTTGGCGCTCAGACTCATGAAAGGAGTTCTACTGGCAGTGGTGAAACCATGAGACCTGTGCTGATTGGAGCTTTGTCTCTCCGTCCCTCCTGCAGTTAGCATAGGTAAATCAATCTTTGCACCTCATCACTAGTACAATTGGTACATCCTCTGGAGCACCTGGAATTTTAATTATGGCACTACTGAATGTGACACACTCTTATTCATATTAAAACTGCAAGCTGATGACAATGCTTTGCCCGTTCTCAATTGGCAAGGTAATAGTGGCCTAGGCACATCATGGTATTTATAATAGAAGGGCACAAAACTTCAATGTCCAAGCATAAGGGCACTTGAAGAAAGGGCAAAATAGCGTCATCAGTTCATTAGCGAGGTGCAAGATGTTCACAAGCTCCTAAATTAATGAGTGAGGTGCACTGGAGAATTTACCAGTTTGAGTGATTAAGTGCAAAGATTATTTATTTAATATAGTGCCTGTGGGGGGCAAGATAGATGAATCCCGATCTGTACAGTGGTCAGGCGTCACCTCAGCAAGTAGTTCTACTTTAAAACTCACCATCTCTAGTTCCCTGCCCCATGCAAGCAAACATAGACTGCCCTGGTGCCAAGCAGTTACATCACATCACCTAGGAGAAAAGCCACCACAAGAAGTTTGTATGAATGACCCTCCATTATACCCAAGCACTGACACACAGTACCCTTGAAGGCAAATACTAGTTGGTTGGTGTTTTTATTAGCATCACCTATGAGACAGTAGGTTGTGGGCCTGTTGTGGTAGCCAGGTTGCTGCGAGGCCCGCCACCAACAACTTCTTTATTCAGAAGTTTTAATTTTAAATTTTAAGCACAAATCAAGACAGGCCTCCAACACATTTCATTAGACATTCCAGCAAAAGTTTCAACAGAAAACTTATTTAATACAAGAGGTAAAATTGATAACATGCAGTTTGATGGTTTATCAACTTGTCTTTGTTTATCCCCAGGTAATCAATGCCTACATCCTCCAAAATTGATGAAGGGAGCTGAGGATGACAATCCGCATTTCCAACTGCACGGATAATGCCCTCTGGGTTCAGATGAAACATAATTGATTCAGTTTGATGATGTGTAATAAAGTTTGTCTGTGTGTGTGTGTCTCTCTTTCATGAACAAACACACACAAACACACTCACTCAAAACACTTTTTACACCATGTTTACATTCAGGATAGCCAGGATAGAGACAGCAGGTCCCAGGCAGTACACCACAGTAAATGATAAATTAAAGAATGCCATTTGGGTGTCCAAGGTGCTAAATTAAGGTAGACCACGTAACATCTTGTCAGACCACACAGTAATGTTAAAAAATATATATATAAATAAGCATACACTGTAAATGTTTGCTACTGGAGTGCGACCGGACCCAGCAGACTAGCATACATGCTGGAAAAATGGTTCTGTGCCACTCTGCCTGTCCGCCCCCCTCGAGGCCAGAACCAATTTTTTCAGCATGTCTGCCAATCCGCCCAGCCCGTCCCTCAGCCGACCATCAGCGAACAACCACCAGAGCATGGCACAGGCCCTGCTGACTGGCATTCATGCTGGAAAAATGGTTCTATGCCACTCTGCCGTTCAACCCCCAGAGGCCAGAACTATTTTTTTCAGCATGTGTGCCAATCCGCCCAGCTCGTCCCTCCACTGACCATCAAGAAACAATCACCAGAGCATGGCACAGACTCTGCAGACTGGCATACATGCTGGGAAAAATGGTTCTGTGCCACTCTGCCCGTCCGCCCCTCCCTCCGAGTCAGAACTAATTTTTTTCAGCATGTGTGCCAATCCGCAAGCCTGTCCCTCAGTCGACCATCAAAAACAATCACCCGGTGTGGCACACATTCTGCAGATTGGCATACATGCTGGAAAAAATGATTCTGTACCACTCTGCCCATCCACCCACCATCAGAGGCCAGAACCATTTTTTGCCAGCATGTGAACCAGTCCGCCTTAGCCCGTCCCTCAGCCGACCATCAAAACATAATCACTGGAGCATGGCATGGACTCTGCAGACAGGCATACATGCTGGGAAAAATGGTTCTGTGCCACTCTGCTCGTCCACCCCTCCCTCTGGGTCCAGAACTAATATTTTTCATCATGTATGCCAATCCATCCAGCCCGTCCCTCAGCTGACCATCAATGAAAAACCACCAGGAGTGCGGCACAGGCCCGTAACTGGCATTCATGCTGGGAAAAATGGTTCTGTGCAACTCTGCCGTCCTCCCTCCCTCCACCATGGCCAGAGGAAGAGCCATTCTTTCAGCATGTGTGTCATTTCAAAATATTATTCATTTGTTTGTTTATATTAAGCATACAGTCCATGCACACCCCTCCACCCTACATCTTGCCTCCCTTGCTTTCCCATTCAAATAAAAAGCAGCATGGATTTCCAAAACAGTGAAAAAAAAACACCAGGCACATAGAAAAGCAGTAGTCCTGTGGCACCAAATCATGGCAAGGCTGGCAATGTGCAGCACGGGAAGTTCCATCCATCCACAACCCTCTCAGTGAAAATATACTTCCTCCACATTTCCTCCGAGCCACCCACCCCTCTATCTTCAAATTGTGCCTTTGTTCTTGAACACCTATTTTTCTGAAAGATGTTTGCTACCATCTTGGACTTTCTATCATGTCTCCCTGCTTAACTCAAGGGTATACTTATTAAGCTCCTTCAGTCTCTGTTTGTATGCCTTCTGGTGCAGACCCTACTTAGAGCAGCCAGGACACCTCCCACCCCTACAGACCAGCATGGCCACTCTCCCCATCCCGATGGACTGGCAGATCCACTCCCTCACCTTGGCAGACTGGCACAGTCCTCCCCCCACCCACACACGACCGCGCCCACTCTCCGCCCCTACAGACCAGCACGTCCACCCTCCCCCTCCCACGGACTGGCACGCCACACTCCCCACCCTGACAGACCGGCATGGCCACTCTCCCAACCCTAACGTACCAGTATGGCCACTCTCCCACCCCAACAGACCAGCAGATCCATTCCCCCCACCCCCACGGACTGGCATGTCTACCCTCCCACCGCTACAGACTAGCGCGGCCACCTCCACCCCTACAGCTGCCATGTCACCCCTCCTACCCGGATGGACCGTATGCCCACTCTTCCCACCCCAAAGACCAGCACGGCTACTCCCCTGCACGGACTGGGCACATCCACCCTCCCACCCTCGGCGGACCGGCACAGCCACTTCTCCCACCCTAACGTACCAGTACGCCACTCTCCCACCCTGACTGACCAGCAGATCCATTCCCACCCCTATGGACTGGCACATCCACCCTCCCCACCTCTACAGACTAGCACGCCACCCTCCCCACCCCTACAGCCACCACTTCCACCATCCCCACCCGGGACGGACCAGCACACCCACTCTCCCACCCCAACGGACTGGCATGGCCACTCTCCCACCCTGACAGACCAGCACAGCCACTCTCCCCACCCAACAGACCAGCAGATCCATTCCCTACCCCGCAGACTGGCACAGTCACTCTCCCACCCACATGGACTCTCACAACCACTCTCCCACCCCACAGATATACATGGCCACTCTCCCACCTGACCACTCTCCCCACCCCACAGACCACACGGCCACGCCCCCACCCCTAATGTACCAGTATGGCTACTCTCCCCACCCCGACAGACTGGCACAGCCACTCTCTTCACTCTGACCAAATGGCACACTGACTCTCCCACCCTGATGGACTGGCACGACAATGCCAGCATCCCCACCCACCACCACACCCTATACCCCATCTGATCCACCAAGACCAGTGTCCCCATCTAAAACCACACCTAATGTCCCCACACCACCATGGTGACCAGTGCCCCTACCCACTGCCAGTATATCACCAACCCATGGCCCATCCCCAATGGAGCCACACATGACCAGTTTCCACACCCAACCCCACTGTGTCCCCTCAAAGAAAGCAACATTTTGCCACCATATGTGAGTGATGCAAATATCACAATATGGAAATGAACGTAGATGACTTGCCAAATGCCACTTTACACATTGCCCCAAGCTGAAACCTGGCTATGATGGAGTCAGTTGACCCCACCCCAGTCATTTCAGACCTGGTTAAGATGGTGCCCCCCTCCAGATAGATGCAATCGATGAGGCTGAGAAATGGCAATATTTTCACAGTCCAAACACAATAAACATACCCACACTAATCTTAGTCCTGATAACTTGTGCTGGGAGGATACACCTACCTTCTTGAAGTTGCAATCCTGCTCCTTCGATGGTGACTGGGAGGGAGGTTTGGCTAACTAAAACAACCCCTGTGCTTTCAGCAAGGATTTGGTGGCACACTAAGGTTTTAACTCGCAGCTCAGTACAGATACTGAGGACTCCCCTGCCAGCTTGCTCGCTGAAAACCCCCAAAACTGCCATGTAACACCACAAATGCCCTTGATGTAATTGCAATCGACGAGGCTGAGAAACAGCAATATTTTCTCACTTCAAACACAATAAACATACCCCACATTAATCTTAGTTCTGACAACTTGTACTGGGAGGATACACCTACCTTCTTGATGTTGCAACCCTGCTCCTTCAATGGCAACTGAGACAGAGGTCTGGCTAACTAAAACAACCCCTGTGCTTTCAGCAAGGATTTGGTGCTCACAAATGTTTTTAACTCACAGCTTGGTACAGGTACTGATGACCTCTCCTCCAGCGCCAGGCCGCTGCTGAAAACCCTGAAAACTGCCATGCAAAACACCGCAATGCCCCGATGTAATTACTCAGTCACTTTTGATTCTTTAATGTAGCACCAAGCACAGCAGAAGAGATGTAGCCAGGGGAAAAACAAAATACACTGCTCTGGTTTTGCAGCAAGCTACACACACACACACACACACACACACACATATAGGCAGCAAGCATGGTTAAAAATGCATTCTGACTGATCACTAGAAACGTTAAAATGAAATACTGCAGGTACATTACTTGGTGGCTGCTACTTTCTTGAACAAGCTAACTAAATCTTAGACTGCTATACTACCAGAGATGTGGTTAGTGGTTACTACTAATCGGAGCAACAATAAGAGGAAGAAGCACGGGAGCAAAAGCAGCAATAAGTAGATGACACCAACAGCACTGGATCAAGCAGGCAAGAAGTAGAAACCACGCTACTGAGGCTGAAACTTTTAAAGGCTCAAGACCACAGGCGCTATGAGAACAAACGCAGTTTCTGTTTTTGTGCCGTTTTCCCAGACCAATCAGAGTTCCAGGATTCCATCCATGTCATCGCATATGTGGTAAACCATTGTCCTTGATCAGACACTATTGAATAATGAGTCTCCAGAGATTTCAGCAGGCATTTTATCGGATACCACTAAAGCGATCCTACGTGGCAAACGTATCTCTATATCTGCCGGAAAAAGGACAATAGTAAGTAGGAAAAGTTCCCTAAAATAGAAATTGAAGCCCTGGAGTCACAGTTGAAAAGCCAATATAACAAAACTATCTCCAGAAAACTTAGTCAATTAAAGAAGAACTGAATAATATTTTAGATTATTAAGTTGAACAAAAGTTCTGTATTTAAAACAAAATACTTTGAAGGTGGACCCAGATCCCTTAAGCCTATTAGCGCGACTGTGACAACAGAGAGCAAAAGCTTTGGTTGCCAATCTGACACACCCACTGATGAAGCAAAACTTCAACTTACCCCAGAAATAGTGGATACTTACAAAATCTTTTATTCTGACCTCTATGCTGCTCCCAGAGAGTAATCTAATAACTTCTTTAAATATTGTGACCCTCCCAACTATATTGACCCAAGCTAGGACTAAACTAATTTCCTCTATCTTGAACCAAGAACTACAAATGGAACTAACCAATCTTAAAATAGTAAATGCCTGGCACAGACAGGTATCCAGGGAGTTTTATAAACATTTTAGAAAAATGATCCCTGTTCTACTCAGAGTATATAATGAAGCACTGCGGAGGAAGAGAGGCACCTGAAACTTGGGACCAAGCCATTATTTCGGTTATCCTGAAGCTGGGGTAAAGCCCCACACTGTGCTCCTCGTGCCTCCTATTTCAATACTCAATACCGATTATAAAATCTGTTTGTCAGTTTTAGACCAGAGAATTCAAAAACCCTTCCCAATTGGTACATTTAGACCAAGCTGGATTTATTCTTGGCAGGCAAGCACAGGATAATCTCAGACAAACTGCACATATCATAGATTACCTGCAGAAATCACAGATACCAACTACTGTGTTCAGTCTTGATACAGAAAAAGCCTTTGATAAGGTGTCTTAGTCATTTTCTGGGCAGTGCTTCAGCAATTCAGATTCCCCTCACAATTAATTACACTTCTGTTCAAATTATATAAGACTCTAAGGGCTTTGTCTGTGCAAACAAACATACTTCCTTCTTTTTACATTAGGTAGAGGCATGAGACAGGGTTGCCCTTATACCCAATCCTATTTACACTATATTTAGAACCCTTAGCACAAGGACTCAGACAGAATAATGAGATAAAGGAATACAACTGGGAATACAACTCAAAAACTTGCTTTGTATCCAGGTGATGTCTTACTATATCTTACTGATGCCAAACATTCAATTCAAACCTTTTTCTCATTTAGAAAATTCTCTGACCTGTCTGTTTACACACTAAATACAACCAAGATGGAAGTTTTAACTTTTAATTACCATCCATCTGAAAACTCCGGAGCTCGCATCCCTAGGGTAGGACCTCCTTCACAGGAATTAAATTGGCCATCCAAAACTCACAGTTGTTTTAACTAAATTATATCCCCTTGTAAAACAATTGAGATTAGACATTCAGAGATAGTCATTACTACCGTTGACATTACATTCAAGAATCCAGGCCCTAAAATGAATGCTTTGCCGAGATTCTTGTTTCCATTCAACGTGTCTCATGTCTGGTTCCTCCCAGCTACTTGGAAGCATGGCAGAGGATATTTCTAAGGTATGTGTGGTTGGGTAAAGGCCAAGAGTTAGGAAGCAAACCCTTATATTACCAAAGGAGAGGGAGGTGTTGGACTCCCTATCTCCCTGAATACTGGATTGCCTCACAAATGAGGGGTAATACACTTGCTTCAACACACAAGTATCAAGCACATTGAAGGCTATATATCTGATGACCCCCTAAGCTCCCTCATTGTTGATGCAGATGTTCACTCTACATCCCGCTAAACAATGGATCCTGCCCCTATATAGTGGCACAGAGGCAGCAATAGAAGGTTGCAGGAGAGGCTGTTCCAGAGGCCTAACCCGAATCTTCTTATGAAAATACCAGCGTTGGTCTCTGAGCTCAACACTCACTCCCAGCTCACCTAGACTCCTGGTATGTATTGCAGGAGGCAGTGAGATGTTATCTTATGGCAACTTTTAAAGAGAGAGAGAGTTATTTCTTTCGAGGAGGCCCATACAAAATTTCTCTGAACGTGGACGGACCTTATCTATTATTATCAGATCAGAGAATACATTAATAAACAATACAGAAACTCCCTCGTAAAAGCTAAGGGCTTGATTCCCCAACCCACTTTTGAATCAATATGGTCTTCCGCGTCTGTGAATATGTTATTTCAATTTTATATAAGAACTATATAGTAGACCTCCAAAACATGACAGACCATGTTAAGGACAAGTGGGCCAGTGATTTAGGAATTGAGATAGATGAAAAGAGATGGTTAAACATATGCTGTAATACTTGACAAATGCCCTCCTCCCTGGTGGCATAAATTCCTCAGGAAGCTCAGAAGTTGTTACTTTGGAGTCCAAGCAATAGCAACTAAATGCCAATCCAGGATACAGCCCCAATGTTGGAGAGGATGTGGGGACAGGAGGCCTCCCAGGCACATACTGTTTGGCACTGCCCTGTCCCAAAAATTACTGGCAAAATATCCAGCAACAGATGCATAATATATTTGCACTGGACACCCCGGGACCAGAATACTTAGTACTGGGAGTACACCCTAGGGATTAAAAGGTTGAGAAGCTAAGTATCTTTGGAATATATTGGTGGCTACGGCCTGTAAGGCTATCAACAAGAGATGTCTGGGTCTCCCTCCTCACTTCAGGAGTGGAGGGATGTGGTGAATATAATACAAACATATGAAGGAATAACATTTTTATTGGCCCTGCAGATGCCCCAATTTACTAACAGGTGGACAAGGTGGGATCTGAACCCAAGCACAGAGGCCTAGACATATTAGGGTGAAATAAACAGAAAAATTAGTTCATATGAAGATGAATTTTTGGTATTCCTAAACTATAAAGTTTAGACAGAAGCAAAAATGACAGACCACTTAAAAAGATAGTACAGGAAACCTTTATTTCAATACACTTAAAAAGAAATATTTCACTATAGAATCTATATGAGGAGAAAACATTGTTGCTAAGTTTTGTTTTTCTTCTCTTTTTTTGATTCTTTTTACTTTCTTGCCTTTTCTTTTTACTACTCTGCATCAACTGATGATTGGAAAAGCTAAAAGGGTAAAACAGAGAAATTATTGTTAAAAGTTGTCACTAGTCCCATTGTATATGTAACAATATATGAATTGGTGAATAGATTCTCTACAAAACATAGCTGAACCAGGGAATCTGAAGTCCAAATGAGAAAGTGACTAAGTGATAATGGTTTAATGTAAGTAAAGGATTCTGATAAATGTATGTAAGATGTATTGTGGAAATAAAGATGAAGTATATAAAAAGGTCCAGCAACTCAATTGGCTCTGGGGACAGGTCAGAGAGCAACATTATGATGACATAAATTCTGTTACTGGCATGGGCCCTAGTGCTCACTCAAACAGTACTCCTTTCATAGAAATAGTCAGTTGTATACCCAGTTCATCCAGTGCAGTCACACTTCAGTGTCTGGTTGGGTCAGGGCATTGATTAGGGAAAATAGACAAACACAATCACTTACTCCCTCCATCGGCAGCAGGCAGCCACATTTGATGTGTGGCTGGTACCAGATTACACAGTGGTGCAGGAGGCACTGAAGAATTCCATCACTGCAGCTCACCTTGGTCCCCTATACAGAGTTCGAGTCCAGAGGAGAGAGCAAAAACAAACTGCAGCAGTCCTGCTGGGACTCCAGGAAGCCAAATGTAAGCACTACACTTTTATGGGATTACGTGTAATCTTTGTACAGTAAGTGACCAAAAGTTCCATGTTTTGTAGGTAACAGCAACACACATTGCATGAGTGTTATGCGACCTTTATTTATTGCTGTCATATTAAAAGATGCAGTGAAATTCTGAATATCTTAACATTAACCAAGGCAAACTTTGCAAACAGTTCAAACTTTCCCTGACTGAACCTGCAATGTATAGAGATTTTAACTTCATGGGTATACCCAGCTCAAGGTATTGCAATCATTCTTCAACACATAAAAGGATAAGAAGGTACCCAGGAAAGTACCCTCCTGATCCGCCCCAAAATGTATTCTCACCTGACAAACATTTTCTTTAAGTACTATTCATAGGGGAGGTGCACAACAACTACTTCTGCTTGAGAAAATAGCATATCTGTAATGTGACTTTCACCATGTCCTTTCTACTTTATCTATTGTCAACAAGCATCTGTTGGCATTTCATTGTCTGCAATGTAAAGGTTAGGTAGATATACTGTACATTTTGTTTACAATTACACCCAGGTTTACAGAATGTGCAGTGCTTCAAAGCAAGTATCCACTTGAGTGCATGACTTCATAAATGTTCTCCATTTAGAGACACCAATGTGTTGATTTTGAGAACCCTTTGTTGAATTACCCAGGTTTAGCAATATGTTTTGCCATCTTCTCTGTGCCATTTGTTGAAAAGTTTTGACCAACATTTTCTGACTTTATAGTTTGCATAGGCACATCCATTTGGTGAGGCAATTAAGGCCGTGCAGGCCATCTAGTTCACCTCCCTGTTATTCTGACAGAAATTAACTGAAATGCCTATCCATTCAGGTACTTATCGAGCTCGTCTTAAACTATGAACACTGTCTGCACATATTACCTCCTCTGTTTATCCATTTTAGAAGCCTTTCACTCCTGAATGTCTCTCACCTGTAGCACTCATGTCCCCATGTGTTGCTATTCTAAATTCTGATGAACTATCTGTTCTGGTCTATTTTTGGATACCCTTTGCTTTCATGCTCTTTAGCACTTCAACCATTTCTGTATCTCCCCTCAGTCTTTTCCTCTCCAGAGAACAACACAAGGTTCTTTAGTCTTTATTAATATAGAGCATGTTTTCCAGTCCTCTAAACATCGTTGTATCTCTGTGCTGCACTTTTCCAGCTCCTTTATAATCTCCCTGTAAGATAACTCCTAGAAATGCACAGAATACTCCAAAGAGATCTAACCAGTGTCTAGTATATGTCATTAACACCTTTTCTCTACCATGTATCCTGCTTTTAATGAACAAAGTATGGGATTTGATACCTTTTATCAGACCAAGTAATTTTCAGTATACAAGCTTTTAGATCTCACAGACACCTGAAGTAGTGCACTGTGAGACCTGAAAGCATGTGTTCTAAAATGTCTTGTTGGTCCAGTAAAAGGTATAAAATCCCTTACTTACTAACTTCATATCAGCGGTAAACTTTTATTTTTAATACTCTGTTTATCATGTTACCTTCTCTGCTCGCAGCTGAGCCTCTCCCTCCAGGTCCTCCATGGTACCTGTGGCTAGGCATACTACTATACCACCCCTCCCAGTACTCTGCCTCTTCGCTGCCTCAGATTGCCCCTGGGTGGGAAAGGAGAGAGCATCCTTTCTACTCCCCTACCTGCACAAACTTTTATCAGGTGGTGTCCATGGGTTTCAGGTTCGGTCCTTTGATGCAGTATTGGAGGCCATTGTCTGGCCAGTTGTGGTCTCATGGCTTCTCTCTCAGTGTATTAAACACTTTCCATTTGCACTTAAGATTTGCCCTCACGAAGCAAGTTTTCCAAGTTGACTCCTTTTGGTTCTCCTGGTCTTGTTTCCTCTGGGAACTTAGGGCATATTCCCTTGCAGCATTTTCTGTTGTTAAAGAGCTACTGATGCCTCAAAGAAAACTTTAAAAGCATAATACAGTAATTAGGTATAATTCTGCCTACATTCCATTAATATTTTATATATTTCTCCTCCCTATTATTTACTGGTAAGAACATTTGCATGAATATATAATCTTTATCCCTTAGAGTTTCTTTAGAGTCCAACTGCCTGAAAAAGCTTACCTACTTCTAAGTCATAATCTTCTGTTGTGACATCACAATCTGTTACCATGGGAGTAACTGTGATGTCACAAGCAGTGCATTGTGACTTCAGATAGGGAGAAAGCAGCAGGAACAGATAAACTCTTCAGAGGAAAGATCTTGCTTTCACACAGATGACCTCAGTAATAAATTATGGGAGGAGGTATACAGCACAAATGGAAAATAAAGCTGGACTGTATCTAAATATTAGGTTTTGTTAAAGTTATCCTGAACATGTCAGCAGCTCTTTAAAGTTAGATGTTTTCTTCTAACCCTCATTTTGTGAAAGCTGGTACTGCTGAAATGTAATATCTGTGTAGTGGTTAAATTGTGCAGGAACCCAGAGGAACTCATGTCCACCACCTCTTATGAATCTGTATCTGAGTTCCTGCACCTCTGTTATCTTTCTCCATTGAATACTATTGGGATAATCCACCACCTAGACATAGAGATGCAGTGAAGTTAAATTTTGCTGGCAAAGTTCCGCCAAGTCGAGAATTTTGCTGTGTAAAATATTTTATGGATTTTACGTAATCCACAAAATATTCTGCTGGTGCGGTGTGAAATTCCACTCACATGAAATGCAGAATTTCACCAATGAGTGGCATTCCCTTTATGTATCCATCAGCTGTATTTTCTGGGGCTAGGTGATTTTTTCTTTCCACTTTAGTGAATCAATTAAAATGCTAGCACTGCTCTCAGTGACAGATCCCTAGCTCAGATCATCAGACTCATGCCATCATACTATAGGGAGGCAATGATCATTGCTCCTGGCTTCTTGGCTGCCTCCTTTCCATTGAGGCAGAAAACCACAAACTGTCAGTGAGTGCTCAGCAGGTCCTTGACATGCACTTGCCTGAAAGGTCTTCTCCATTCCATGGCCCAGTCTGGATCCCAGCATTTAAAGAAAGTTGCAAAATGACCAACCTGTCTGAAAACTAACTAAATAAATAATGATAATAGAAACAAGGCTCCACAAAAAACTGTATTTAATGTAGAGGTTACATTTATCAGAATTGGTCACCTACTCCATTATCTTTACCTGCAGTCCATTTAAAAAATATGTAATTATGCATGCTAGAAGTAATTTGGTGCCCTTTGAGAAATATTGGGTTATTGCAGCCACCCCTTCATTAGTTTTACCCTAAACATTTTCAGCTGTCCTTTTTACTTGTTTGCTTTGTGCCCATTGGAAACAAAGTCATATAAACTTAACAATTTAAAGTTTCTTTTGTTACAATCTTAAACACATACGCATGTATACTGAGTAGGTCAGCTTGTCAAAATAATAATAATAATAGTGATTGTTTCAAGCCTTGTTAAATAATTAAAATGATCATTTTATCTCCTTCCATAGCTCCCCACCACCAGTCCTTTTAGGATTTTACTTTTGTATGTTTTAGTTTGTAGGCCTTGTTTTCTCACCCTTCATCTCCTGTTATTAATTATGTCAGTATTTTGAAAAACATGATGTTTAAAATATGTAGAATGCCATGGGAGATATAAAATTGATTCAACTCAGGGACTGCTGAGTTTAATCCCAAAGTGAAAGGGAGCTGATTTTATGTGCATTAACAAAAAGTACCCCATCATGCATACGTCATAGCACAGTAGCTGGCGTTGCATTCCAACATATGCTTTAACTTTGTTATTGGACACTGTACCTGTCTGGAGCACAGTAGTTGCATTTTGAACCCCAGCCTTCAGAAGTTGATCTTTATTTAACAAGGAGGTATGGGGCAATTTATTAATATGACCTTGTTGTTTTAATGGACATCAAGAGGCATTATTTAGCATCCACATCAGCATTTCTTGCATTCAGCTGCTGATATTCTATCAAAATATACATGTTGCTCAATCCTTCCCCAAATAAAAGTTCACATGTTGCTGTTCAGGGTCAGCGTCTCTAATGGTAATTTACTTGTACTGCATGTTGATTTTATGGCAGGGAAGGTAAAAGGCATTCACCTTGGCTTCACACCTATAACCACTGAAACATTTCAGATAGGTCGACATTACATTTTGTGTATGTTCTTTGGTGATGGCGGTTATGTGGTGGGAGTCGTCATTTTGTGCTCATTATAATCCCTTCATTAATATAACAAGTTATGCATACAGTGGCTGATGAAATGTTCCTCTCAAAATAAAAGCAGTGTATGATGTGTGTGTGTGTGTGTGTGGGGGCTAGTGTAAAAGCTGCAGACCTTACTTGATCTCCGGCTTTACCTCCTCATTACTATTGCTAGGGTTCCATTATGCCTGGCCTCTGCAAGCTTGAATTCCCTCACTGTGTTTGCCCACATCACCTCCACTGGGAGTCTATTCCATGCATCCACCACCCTTTCTGTGAAGAAATACTTCCTCATACTTTACCCTTGGATTGGTACACAGTTGCCACGAGCAGCGGAAATACTAGAAGACCATTACAGGGACGTTAAATAGTCTGTTAGCTGTAATGGTCTGTGGTAATGTGACACTGCTTTCTCTGGGGATATTGGCCCTCCCTGGAACAACTAGGACTTGGAGTTGACAATCTATAATGCATGGTGTGCAGGGCAGAGCCCCACTGCATGGGGAGTGAAATACTTGCTTCTCCTGATGGCATAATGCCAACTGTCAGCATTGTGCCATCGCTGTAATGCCAATCGGCAAATATCCTGTCAATGAGGCTTGGTGGAACCCCTAGGTCTACCCTTCAATCTCTGTCATGCCCCCTCATTCCTGGGCATCTCCCTTTCTGAATGATGCTACCCTCTGGTACCCTATTTATGCATTTTAGATATTTGTAGGTTTCTATTATATCTCCTCTGTTTCTTATCTCCTCCATGGTATACATATTGAGGTCTCATTCTCTCCTCATATGACTTTTGTTGGAGGCTCTGCACCATCTTTGTTGCCCTTCTTTGAACTGTCTCCACCCTGTCTATGTCCTTACGGAGATGCGGCCTCCAGAACTAGACACTGTATTCAAAAGACGCTCCAATGATGTCACAGTGGCATCACCACCTCGCTCCTTCTGCTGGTGATAACTCTCCTATACACCCCCAGCATCCCACAGCCTTGGCACATTGTTTGTCCATCATGAGGTCATCAGATATACTACCCCAAATTCCTTTCCTATTTGATGACCATCAGTTCCCCACCATCATGTAATCCTCCTGGGTTCTTGCATTGCAAATGCATGATTTTGCACTTTTCACATTAAATCTCAGCTGCCACACTCTGGACCATTCCTCCATTTTACCTAGGTCCTTCTAATTTTTCCACCCTCCCAGAGTGTCCACTCTGTTGCAGACCTTAGTGTCATCTGCAAAGAGGCACACCTTCTTCTCCAGTCCTTCTGCAATGTCACCTATGAAGACATTAAACAGGACTGAGCCCAGGACTGATTCTAGTGACATCCCACTGGTCACCATCCTTTTCTGAGATTGAGCACCATTTACCAGGACCTCCATCTTCTATCACTCAACCAGTTCCTAACCCAGTTTACCACCTTGTGACCCACTCCCAGGCTGCCCAGCTTGTTCACAAGTATTCTATGTGGAGCGGTATTGGAGGCCTTACTGAAATCCAGGTAGGTCACATCCACCACTACCCCAATCAATTACCTTAGTCACCTAGTCAAAGAAATCACTTAGATTTGTTTGGCATGACCTTCCACTGTGAATCCATGTTGTCTAGGATCCTGTGTTCTGCTGGATTCAAGATGTTCCACGATCCTTTGTTTAAGTAGTGATTCCATAATCTTCCCCGCCATTAAGGTAAGTCTGACTGGTCTGTAGTTTCCAGCCTCCTCCTACTCCCACTTTTGTGAACAGGGACTACATCTGCCCTCCTCCAGTCCTCCAGAACCACTCCATATGACTCCTTGAATAGGGTTGCCAGTGGTGCCACCAGCACCTCCTTAGATCTGTGTGATGATATTATTTTGTTGAGATGTTTTGTTGACAATGTGATTTTAATTATTGTTAAGGTGCCTTGGTTTTTGAAAGGTGCCATACAAATAAAGTTTATTATTATTATTAATTCTAGGATGTATCCCATCTGATCCCATTGCCTTGTCCACTTTCAGCTTTGTGAGTTCTTTTAGGACATCACTGTCGTCTATACCAGGTTTCGGGATGGACCTCCTCTCAACTAGAAAGAAAAGGAATGCTCTCCTCTGGTTTCTTAGAGCATTATCTGGTAACCTCCTGCATACATGTCAAACCTCTTTAAATGGGCTAAAGGTTTCTATGGCCTGAGGCGCTTCTCCATAATCTGCTTCCAGATTCCTAGAGTGAAAAGCTACCCTTGGCTCAGCAGCAATCAACTTCTCACTTCCATCACTTTGGAACACTATGTAAGACTCATTAAATTAAACTCACTTCCAAGCATTTTCACATTCAAAGCTATATTAACAGATTATCTGAAGGAATCATGCAACTGTTTCAGCGCCGATGACCCCTAAGCCCGAGTGCCACTCTCAAATCCTACGCCTAAGTATCTCATCCACCCTATTCCTAACAACAGAAACTAGGACCCACAAGCCAGTTCCCTAATCCAAGATGACCCTGCCTATTCTCTACCTTTACCTAATCTGGCTTCCTCTTGGCTGCCTACTTTGTCATCCCAATTTCTACCCTATTCCTTAATACCTCCTTATTTTTATCATTTAGGTATGAGCTCTTACTTAGTGGAGACTATATGGGGTTGTTGTCTTTTCATTCCAGTAAAGCTCATCATTATGTACCTTTGCATGTTAATTATGTTGACCGGGTATGTATAGGGCCCATGTTGACTGGCACCTTCACAATGTTTTTTTGTTTTTCTTTGCACCTCTGTCCACCGTAATTGTAATCTTATGAAGTGTACTGTATTGTATTAATGCCCAGGACCACCTTGAAAATGAGCTTGCTCAATGGTGTTTATGCCTGGTTAAATAAAGTGATAGTTTGACTCTCTCTTCCGTAAATGGACTGGTGTCCATCTCCTCCCATGTTTATTCATGTTGCCTAACTGTGGTCCCTCACCTTCTTCTGTGAATACAGAACACAAATATTTGTTCAGTATTGATGCGTTTCCAGGTCCCCTTCCACACTCTCCTTCTTCCCCTTTAAGCCTTACTATCCCACCCTTGGTTTTGTTCTTTCACTAATATACCTATAAAAGTCTATGTGCTATATTTTCCTCCGTTTGTGCCTTTACACTCCTGACTGCTTTTTCTGCCTCTCTCTGTTTATCCAGATACACTACCCTGTCCTCCTCCTGCTGTGTTTCCTTGTGTTTCCTAAAAAGCCATCTTTTTGCCCATACCTTCCAGCCACTGTCTTTGAGAACCGTAATGGCTTTCTCTTTCTCTTGCTTACTTGCCTAATGCAAAGGGTTTGTTGCCTCCACTATGGCACCTTTCAGATAGGCCCCTGCTCCTCCAAATCCCCCTTTGTTCCTCCTGCAGGGCATGCTTGAGACATATCCCATCTTAGTAAAGTCTGCCCTCCTGAAATCAGGACCCTTGCCTTTGTGTGGCTGATTCTGCCACTGTACTCATACTGAACCACACTGTGCAATGATCACTGGATCCCAAGGTTTCATCCACCCTGGTTTCTTCAATTCTGTTCCCATTGGTGAGTACCAGGCCCAGAATTGCAGCCTTCCTGGTGGGATGTAGCACTAGCTGCCTGAGGCCTGCCCCTTGTACAGAGTACAGGATGCCCCTGTTCCTGGCTGAGGCAGCAGCTGGATGCTTCAATCACATCTAGCAGATTGAAATCACCTACCAGCAGCACCTCCCTTTAGCTGCCATTGTGTGGATGGATTCCACTAGAACTCTGTCCACCTCCTCGCCTGTGCTGGAGATCAGTATATCACGCCCGTGCAAATAGCAGTGCCATTGCCCATCTCAAGGGTGAGCCAAAGTGCCTCCACTCCCTCTGCATTCCTTGTAAAACTTCTCCTCCTCAGCATTCCCTGTATCTCAGTCAAACTATAACCCTCCTGATGTAAAGAGACACACACTCCCTTTTTACCCCCATCTCTTCTAAACAGAGTATTACCTGGTACTGCTACATCCCAGTCATGGTTTCAGTATACCACATTTCAGTAATAGCTACAATGTTCAGGTCAGCCCCGTAATCAAGGCCACCAGGTCTGGGATTGTACTCCTAGGCTGTGGGCAATGGTATATGTGTAGTTCCATGTCCTGCCATTTGTCCTTCTATAATGTATGGGGAGCTCTTATTATTAACTGAAATCAAGCAGATTACAACCTTGTTATGCCATTGTTATGACATCACTCTGTTGTTAACCCTTCTTGAGTATGTCATATCAATGGTCTAACAAGATGGAATGCTCGAACAATCAATGTTCTGTAAAGTAACTCGGTAAAGTAATTCAATCTGCACTACACTATCTTGGTAGCCCATACACTATAAAATATAATGTATTGTCTTTGGTTAATAACCATGCTGAAAACACTTCTTGAGGTTGCCATGACATCTGAAAACCTCTCGAACTTCGCTCTTGAGGTTTACAATGATGTCATGGCAACCTCTCAAGTGTTTACAGTGGTTATTAACCAAAGACCATACGCTATCCTCTATATTATCCCCCTGCTGTCTTTTTTTGGCCTACTCTGTTTGTCCTTCCTGTTTTCAACTCCCTTTCTCCTGTCCTTCACTCCTGTCCTTTCTCTAAGATTCACTTATGCCTATCCCATGCATTGTTGAACCCCACCAGTTTTCATCCCCACCACCTTCGCTGGAAGACTGTTCCAGCAATCCATTATTATGTCTTTGTACTTTTATGTTCCCTAGATTACTGTTTAGACTCTGCATTTAAATGAACATACTTTCATTTTTATTCCTCTCCACAAGTAGTTTATACAGGCCTTGTCCCTTGCTAATAACCTTTTGCTATCACTTCTGAAGCTACCATGCTTTCCTTATTCCTTTGTCCTCCTAGTCAGCAATTCCTTCCCTTGTTAGTTTACTCCTGCAGTCAGAATCAGTTCTGCCATTTCTTTCTCCTGTGTTTCTGCTTGCCTGCAACAACCTGTGCTCCCAATTCCCAGTTTAAATGCTCCCAATCTCTCTAGATGTTCTCTCTACCAGCACATCAGTCTCCTCTTTTGAGGTGGAGCCTGTCCCAAAGGAATAGACTTTCTCTGCCCCAAATGGTGCCCTAGAAACCTCAAACATTGCTCACTGTACACATCTCCCAGCCATTCATTGAACTTCCCATTCAAGCTTTGTCTACTCTGTCCTACACCTGAAACTGGAAATATTTTGACAAAACTACCTTGAAGGTTCTACTCCTGAGTTTGTCACCTAGTTCCCTAAATTTTTGTTGCAGGACCCCAGTATGGCTTTTTATGTTATTTGTACCCACATAGAAAATGACCACTAGTTCACACACCACCACCACCAGCAACTTGTTCACCTACGATGTAAGATCCTTCACTTTAGCACCTGACAGGCAACAGACTACATGGTTCTATGGATTATAACAGCACAGTTTCCTGTCCACCAATCTAAGAACTGAGTCCTGTACCACTACAGCCTGATTCTTGCTTGTTTCAGACCCAGCCCTGCAAGGTGGCATCCATGCCTCCTGGTGTTCGTAGGTCCTTTGCCACACAAACTTCACCCTGCCTTTCTCTGGCAGGTTCTGCCAAAGGGTAAACCTAATGGGATTGAGTGCGTTCAGGTGTGTGTGTGTGTGTGTGTGTGTGTGTGTGTGTTTGAAGGCTGGCTTCTCCTCTGTCCTTTCTTCCTCCCCATAGTTTTCTAGTCTACATTCGTAGATGTCCATCAGTGTTGCAGGTTTCTTCACTCTGTTCCTGTGGACAGCAATTATCTTGCATTGTTCTGGCGTGACCTTTCCTCACACTCAGTGTGGGTGGTATACAGGATGGTATACATGTAGCAGATAACATTAGTGCATCAGAGACCTGGCCGTCCCTTACAAACACTACAGGCCAGTTGTTATACTACCTACCAAAATGCTTTTGTTATGTTATTTTAAATGCTACCTCTTATGTAGGCTACACACCAACAGATTTTCCCTGTTAAAGATGCACTTAGCAGTTTTCCCTGTTGTACATGTTTTTAACAATTATCCTTTTTTGTAGACACTTTTAAAGGTATGTCCCTGTTTTAGATGTGTACAGTATATTCATTTTAAAGTTCTCTAATTTCCTGTGATGACTCTGCTCTGATATAAGCTTACTCTAAGCAAATCCTTTTACCAGGTGTGCTCACTCCCTTGTAATTGACTGACAACTGGCTTGCTGATAACTCCTGCTTTTGCTAACTTTCTAGAGCTGTATGTTGTACACAGCTTGTTTGCAACTCCCTGTGCCAGATTTTTGGGAGTACTGTAAGTTCTGTGTTGCAGTCCACCAATGCAGAAACAAATGTGTTCAGTGGTGGCCATTTTCTATTTTCAGCCCGTGGGTGGTGGGCGGCAACTATGGGAAGATGTTATGCCGGGTACTACCAAGGGTGGCACTGGCATACAGTGATGATAGTGACCGTATATGGGTGACCATCAAAGCGGCCATATGTGGGCATTATCATCATGGGCAAATGGCGGGGTGGCTACTGTTGTGACGGAGAGGGTAGGCAGGTGACAGGAAGGGAGGTTGCACGACAGGACAGACGGGGATAGGGAACAGGGTTGTAACCCTGTAGTGTGCCTGCTTCCACTGAGCCAGCTCTGTGGTGTGGTGGTAGGGTGGTTGGCTCGGTGGAACAGGTCCTGGGTCTGGACTGGGTGTGGGTTAAATTTTGTGACGTCCTGCAGTTGTGGGACTTAATTTATTTCTAAACTGGCTGTAGCCCCTCCTCAACATGCATCCCCCGAGTTGAGAATCTTTAGAAAGGAGGTGCAGGGGGGTTGAGGGCATAGCCCCCTCCCGAATGCACAGTTCTCGGTCACCTTTAGTGAATATTGCTGAAAATATTTTCGGTGATAATGCAGTTCACGATAATAACGATCACATTTCGGTGGTCACTATTATCACATAGAACTGGTAGCATTCAGATGCAGCTTCACTGGAAAATGGGCATAAGCTGCCATTAATAACAGAGCTAGTTGCAAAATGACCCTAGATGGAAAAACCTGCCAGTCAGAAAGTGAAGACCCACTTGTACAAGGCTTTTCCACATGTGTGCATATTTCAGGTCTTTAAATCCAGTCCCTGTTGTTTGCCTTGTAACTTTGCCTCCCCCACACTTTTTAACTGTCCTTGTTGTATTAAATGCTACATTTGCAGAGTATCTTCTAGCTTTATCCTTCCTCTGGCTTTAGACTACCTTATGTTGAGACTCTCCACTCCTTTTTCAGTGATCACCATGGCAACATAATATGATGTCACAAAACAGAAATTATGAGATATTGAGGACAGTCAGATGTTTTTGAAAATAGTCAGTAAAATAAGTACTTGATAAAGTAAAATACTTTTAAAACTTGACAATTGTACAAAGTCCCAAACCTAGAAAATACTAATGTTACTGCCTTGGCATGTCCACCACTGCTGGTCTTCCTCAGGAGGATGACACTGAAAACAAAAATGTGTCCTAACAGTGATATTCTGGGTACAAATAAAGATTTTACTTACTTCCAAGCAGTAATGTACACCTAAATTGTACACTGTTTTGAGATTAGTGGTAACTTACATCACATCAGTTCTACAGTGGCGATATTATATAGAGAATAAAGTGTGGGTTGGAGGTGTAATGAGAATCTAATCTCAAGGGTGTGTGTAAACTTTGAGTTTACACACACACTAACTATATTTATTTTACATAATTGCTGGGTTTTGTTGTTTTCTCCGCAGCAATTATATAAATAATGAGAAGACTCTGGTGGCAGCCATGGTCCAACCGACTCGCAGTGTCAGCGGTTGGTACGGTTGCTGGAAGTTTTTTTTTTTTCATTTCCACTCTTGGTAGGAGGCAGTTTAATTTTTTGTGTGCAGCTGTTTCTTTTTTTTTTTTTATTTACTTACTGCAGAGCTGGAGTGGCGATTTCTAGTCGATCAGGTTAGGTTGGCTTGGGGAACGTGGAAGAGCAGTACATGGCAGTAGCGTGGCTCATGAGCAGGAGAAACAAAACACGACATGTGTTTGCCTTAATAAACACTCCTTTATTACAGCAAATTATGCTATGGGTTTTGTATAGAAAAAAAACGAAATCAGTCATTATATATAGGATAAAGTATGGGGTGCAGTGTGTTCGGCAATTTAACACACACACAAGTTGTTGGATGGCACAAACCCCGAGGGTGCAGAGGGGTTTTGCTAGCTATCCAACAATGAGGGTGTGTTAAATTCAAGTTAAACACACTGCACCCTATACTTTATTTTATATAATTGAAGGCTTCCATTTTTTTCTGGTAGTTCCGTTTTTTCTAGTAGAAAAGGTAAAAAGAAATGGGACTTTTACCTTCTGTTGAGTAACTGGTGTAATTTTGAACAGAGAACCGGTTTAACAAGTTACTAAATATTTAAGAAGAAAAAAACTGTCTTGATCCTTGTGTCCTTTCTGGACGGCGAGTGTTTTCAAGTGCTGGCATCATTTGACCTACAGGGGAAAGGTGAGGGTTGAAAGAGAGCGTGGTTAAGGAGCGCGTAAAATTGTTTGTTTTCCATTTAGTCCACGATTTGAAATGTGCTGAAAATGTTTTGTTTTTTTATATCGGTTGTTGAGATTTTATGGAGTGAATGGAAGTGAGAAGGTAAGTTATGCTGACTGATTTGTGTTAGAAAACACAGTGTGAGGCTCTCGTTGAGTTTTACTTTTGTCTCGGCGCATTAGCATTGGAAGAAGCGGCTGTGAATGCGGTGTTTACGGTATTTAATACACGTTTTCCATTGTAAAAAATGGAAGCCATTGATTGTATATAGAATAATATATGGGGTGGTGTGCTAGGAATTTAATTATTACTTTGGTGTGTGATGCTACAAAAACTGCAAGAGCGAAGCTCGAGGGTTTATTCAGGCATCACACAAAAGGCTGTGATTTAAATTTGAGTAATCACAAATCCATTTTTATTTTATAATTACTGCCCATCAACTCCCCGCCCATGCTATTGTAATTGAGTTGGAAGTTGCAGACTGTCATGGAATGGCAGTTATCTCTGTGGATACTGTGAGGACTCCTGCAAACTGACAGAGGAAGTTTAACTGTGATCCCAATGTGAGAACAGTAGAGTAACAGTGCCCTACAACTTTGTACAGATTAGTTTAATTTTTTATGAGACTAACCACCCTGACAGAATCGCTGTCACTCCTTCATGATGAAAACATGGCAATCCAGGAAGTGCTGCATTTGGCATGCAGGCAGGCAGTCTTGAGCGCAGCAGTGACTGAGTTCTTTTCACTTTTCAGACATTGTAGAAAAAGTGTGACGTGGGTAATTTGAACATAAAGTTAACACAGTCACTAGATACAAGAAGATTTTACTTTTAAAAGTGAAACTTTGAAGTGTTGTGTCAAATGGAGTGCCGAGCTTGAGACAGTATGAGAAAGCGGGTCTCAACAGCAGCTCCATTCTGACAGGTATCATGTTTGCCATAAGAACTGGCTGGTTATTACAGCAAATAATCACTGGTCATCAACATTGAGAAACTTGCTGACCAGTTCTTATACTCCAGTTATTATTCAGGATCAACGGCACATCAACAAGATATGTTTTAAAGTTCAGAGTCAAAGAAACACACTGTGCTGGAGGTATACAAGAAAGCATTTAATAGCACGCTTATATTCTGATGCTACATAAGAACACACATAGGTAACTATGATTGTCTTTAGCTGATCCACTGAGGTTCATCATCACATGGATATTTAACAGTTAGATGACAGTGTATGTTGATTTGCATTTTTTACTGAAAGGGCAGGATCTTTTCAGAATAGTTGATACTGAGAAACTCTAGTTGTCTTTAAGAGATGCTAGCTAGATGTTTTTGTGCAAGTTTGCAGGGGTAAAATACAAGTTCTCCATCTTGAGATCAGTCTGGGTTCTATTGCAATTACAAGTGTTCTCGCTTATGAGGAGGATACTGGTGTTTCTGTTTCAGGTAGCAACAATAATACGGTACTGTACAGCACATAAAAATACATTTGCAGTTAATATGGCATTTCCATACCAGCGTCTCACAAAGTGTTTCACAGATTAAAAAAGATTACAATAAAAATAGCTTTGAATATAAGAAGAAAGATGCTTAAAAATCAAAATATAATATCGACAATAAAATAACTTTATTCACAAGAGTGTGTTATGAATACAGTATATGTGAACCAAAACAAACAGACGAGAGAGAGAGAGAGAGAGAGAAACAAGTGCCTTAGCTGAATTTTAACCCAGGCTGTACAGAATACTATTCTGTTGTGCTACCAGCTGCACTAAGGCAACTGGAAACCTACAACCCCAGAAGCACCTTACTGTTTCTATAATGAACAACCTGATGCTGCACAGATAATTACGCCTTTATTCACAAGGGTGCTGTATGCATATATGTGGAACCTAAACAAACAGAAGAGAGAAGAAATAAGTGCTTGGCTAGAGTTTAACCCAGGGTGCCTGGAATACCATTCCCTTGTGCTACCAGCTATGCCACCAAGGCAACTGCAAACCTGACCTTTGGCTGTAGAGCCCAGTATTTATTTATTTAGTTTTTGTTTACCGGTAGGTCGCGCCAGCCAGCAGGTGACTATTTTCAGGCACGACTCGACTATTTTCAGGCACGACCCGTATTGATTGCAACGCGTTGTGTAAACTCACAGAGTTACCTGGAGGATGCTGGGAGAAGGTCTGACTGAATGCTGAGCTGCTGTGGAGGAGCAATGAGAGGAGGGCTGTGTAAGGCATTGATTTGACTATGGCAGGTATGCCATTGTAACTTCAGGACTGACGGTCTTAAACAGTACTGAAAACTTAGATGTTATTACCAGCATCTAGTGTTGTAATCTTCTAATACAGCCTTTCCAGACTATCCTGTGTCACCAGTGTTTTGGTCATTATTTAACCCAAGCTCCACTGCAGTACCTGTCAGGGAGGAGTCCATGGTAGCAGGAGCCCCTGAGAGGCTCTAAAAGTGGCAATCCCTGTGGAAGGTGAACACTGTGGTGTTGTTGGCAACTAAGAAGTGCAAGAGAGTTGGCCTTATGTATGTTCCTCTCTGACAGCATCTTCTCAGTCTCTGCACACTTCCTTACACTTTTGCCTCAGTCTACAGTAGAAGTGGTTGAGATGGTATAGCTACGCTTCAACTGTATGCTCCTACTGGAAAACATTTTATTTAGTTCTTATGGTTTATTTGTTATTTGTCATTTTGAACACATTGTTTTAATCAAACAGCATTTAGCTACTGCAAGACATACTGTGTTTAAACCCTGTATCTCACTTAGTGCAATATTTTTCTCTCTCTCTTTGTGGGTTTGGCTCCTGATGTTGTTTTTGAGTCCACGGTAACCTGTAGCTGGTCCCACAATAAGTAGTATTGTGTTGAAATGATTTAAACGCCACAATGCAGTAACGCCATGCAAGACCATAACAGCTCTAAACAAAGAAGCGCCCAACCAGTTTCACAGAAAAACAAGTGCCTCCTCAGGGACACATACAATAATCCTATACTCCACATTTTAAGAAAATCATTTAAAGTGACAGTACACCAATAACACATTTAGTGAAAAGTTTATTAAAAATCCAAAATTCAGGTGTTGTCAATGAAATATTCACTATATAAATTTAACAATATTATATTAAATAATATTAAATAGATCACAAAATTCACCCTAGAGAATAAAAGACCAAAAGAAGCATTAAATTTCGATTATTACAAAAATACCAATCATAAACATTAATCAGAAACGAATGATGTTAATAATATGTTCATCTTAAAAAGGACCTATATCAAATGAATCATTCAATCCTGGATAAGACAAAGCTATTCAAAGCATTAATCCAAAATGCTTCCTCTGAAAATCTTAACATCCACATCTCCCCGAGGTCCATTAACAACTTTTTCTGTTGCACAGAATGAAAGCAATGTGCAGCTAAATCAGAACTCTGTTGTAAATGTTGCACTAAAGCATTCTTTACATTCTGGCAATGAATGTCACTTAAATGTTTACACACTCTAAGTCTGAACACTCGTGAGGTCTTACCCACATAAAACGCACCACAACTACATGTAGCCAAATAAACAACTCCCATAGATGAACAGTTAATAAACTGTCTAATGTCAAAAGATCTGGTTACATTCTTCATAGAAAATGATTTTGTTTGTTGCATGACACTGCAAAATTTACAATGCCCACAACAAAAAATCCAACTGGTTGTGCTGGTACTAGCCAGTCCTATCAACCTGAACAGGTTGATAAGAATGCACTAGTCTATCCGAAATGTTTTTCTCCTTTTATAAACAAATTTAGGATGAATTTGTGTAACCTCTTTCAATGCTGAATCTGTGTTAAGTATAGACCAATTCCATTAACAATTTCCCTAATAGAAGCAGCATTTTGGCCAAAAGTGGTTACAAAAGTAAAGGGTGCCTCATTTTGGTGTTCAGCCTATTCATGGACCCGGTTCTGTAACAAGCTATCTCTAGACATCTGTCGATTTGGTCCATCCTATCTTCCAACCCTCCTGTGCATAACCTCTCTCAAGAAATCTATCTGTCATATCACATAAATTCAATTCAAAATCCATGATGTCACTACACTACGCTTAACCCTCATAAACTGGGATTTAGGAATATTATTGATGGTGTGGCGGGATGACAACCTCGAGGCATGTAGGAGTTTATTTCTATCTGTGGGTTTACGGTAAATAGATGTACAAAGAGTACCATCTTTTAATTTTTAATATCCAAATCCAAAAACTCCACACACTCCATATCAGCCTGAAACAAAACCTCAAATTTTCATTTGTTGAATGTAAATACATTACAAATGCCTCAATTCAGATACTGTACCCACCACACCATCAATATATCATCAATGAAACGCTCCAAAATGTTAAGATTTTTACGGAGGGAAGCATTTGATTTATGCTTTGAATGCTTTGTCTTATCCAGGATTGAATGATTCATTTGATATAGGTCCTTTTTAAGATGAACATATTATTAACATCATTCGCTCCTGATTAATGTTTATGATTGGTATTTTGTAATAATCGAAATTTAATGCTTCTTTTTTGGTCTTTTATTCTCTAGGGTGAATTTTGTGATCTATTTAATATTATTTAATATAATATTGTTAAATTTATATAGTGAATATTTCATTAATAATACCTGAATTTTGGATTTTTAATAAGCTTTTCACTAAATGTGTTATTGGTGTACTGTCACTTTAAATGATTTTCTTATAATGTGGAGTTTAGGATTATGTGTATGTGTCCCTGAGGAGGTGCTGTTTTTTTGCGAACCGGTCAGACGCTCTTTGTTTAGAGCTGTTATGGTCTTGTGATGGCGCATTGCATTGTGGCGCTTAAATCAAGCTTCAACACAATACAGATTTATTTTTGGAAGTGTTGGTGCTGTGTTTTTCTTGTGTACAGTTTGACTTTTACACTGGCACAACTGAAATTTGAGCCGCTTTCTTTGATATTGCCCACAATAAGTAGGACACACTCAAATGGCAGCAAATTTACTGTATTCCTTAAAAGATTTTCATTATCCTAACATTTAAAATTCTTAAAAAAGGCAAAGTGAGTAGGTTTTTAGTTTAAAGTTAAAAGTTTAATGTTTCATAGTTTTCCACATCAAAATTCACATGTGCACGTGATCACATGACTGACAACCACATAAACTGTATAGGCGTTGGCGTCCTGTCCTGCATTTGCTACCTTGGGTAACCCTTGAATGGGATGCACTCTCGCTTATTTTATTATTTTGCTATTTTGCCGAGAGGTATGTTGACCAAGGCAAATATATATTCTTACTCAAGGTAAACATGTTTTTTACAACTGAGTTCTCACATTTTTAGAGTAGGGCTAAGCAGTGGTATTAAGGTGCCTGTTTTTCTTTGCAATAGCACACCATTTGTGGCCTTTTCAGACCCTGAACCTGCAATTTACCACTGATCTTCAGGTGAATTGACACACTGATTTACTTAGGAACTGTTGGGCACTTTTTGAAAATGAAATTTGCCACCATTTGCTCACTAAAGTCGATTATTACTATTATTTTTAAGTACTGACAATCTCAGTTTACAACTGATTCGTTATTCAGCCTGGGAAAATCTTGAATATTTTAAATTAATCCTTAAATTGCTCTTAAAACCTAGCATTAGAAAATGAGTGGGGATCAGCCCTTTTGGTGTTTCATCCTAATGTGGTAGTTCATTTCAAATGCAATCATATGTTTAAGCACATATAAATTCATTTAACTGCGTATATAACCAAACTCTTCATTATATACTTTTAAGGTGTTTCTATGTTTTTTATTAAAAAATTAAAAATATTAAAAATATTTTTGAGTGCAAAAGTGCATTTAAGTGCATTAAAGTGCAGGAAAGTGCTTTGCAGTGCATTAAGGTGTTCTGACGTGCCTGCAGGTGTATATTAATATCAATCTCAATGGGTAAAATATATAAGTAGATGAACATATTTAGAGGACTCTAGAGGAATTCTTTTGTATTACTTAAACTATCCAGATAGGGTTAGAATGGGTTAAGTGTAGAAAGTGTCTGAATTTATACCATTATTATTATTCAGTTTATTAACCATTGCTCATTAATTAATAGTAAACTTTAATAAATCATAGAATTCTTTTATGTTGGTTTTCTCCTTGACTGTCAAGTTTTCTCCTCTTTTTCCAACCATAATTGGAGTCTCCAACAAGGAATTACTGCAAGACAAGGTAATAAGGACTTAGGAATCTATTTCATCCTCCATTGCACTTACTTTGTGAAGGAAGGTTCCTTGATTGTGACATGATTTGATAGAGTGAAACAACGTCCTGAAAAATAAACTATGGTATCACCTTCTACTAAGGACTATTAACTCAGGTTTTAATCCTTTGGAGAAGAGTTAGACCAGGACTTTAGATGTTTAATAATTGATCAATATTTATTGATATATTTTGCTTATAGTAGTAATATTTATTGTGGGTCTTGCTTTTTATTCAGCCTGGTCAAATTAACTTATTCCATAGAAACATAGAAACATAGAAGTTCATGGCAGATAAGGACCACAAGGCCCATCCGTCTGCTCATTTCTTTTCTACCTTATGAATGTGCCATCAGCCTTTGCTCTGTCAATGGCCTATCTATTCATACTCATCTGTATTGCTCCCTTATGCCTATCCCATGCCTGTTTGAAGCCCTGCACTGTATTCATATCCACCACTTCCTGAGGTAGGCTGTTCCACGATCCACCACCCTTTCTGTGAAAAAGAACTTCTCCATTTACCCCTTAATTGGCCTCCTCTAATCTCATGCTATGTCCTCTTGTCCTGCTATTTTTCTTATATTGAAACATGTTAGACTCTTTCACCTTGTTAATGCCTTAAGGTGTTTGAATGTTTCAACCGTATCACCTCTCTCCTTCCTTTGCTCTAGGGTATACATCTTGAGCTCCATTAATCTGTCCTCATATGTTTGCTGATGCAGCCCCTGCACCATTTTGGTTGCCCTTCTCCAGACTACCTCAATTTGGTTAATGTCCCTGTGAAGGTGTGGCCTCCAATACTGCACAAGTACTCCAGATGGGGCCTAACCAGTGTCTTGTAAAGAGGGATTATTACCTCCCTCTTATGACTTGTGATACCCCTACTAATACACCCTAATATTGCCTAGCCTTACCTACTGCTTTAGTGGTCTGCTTGGATGATTTCAGGTAATCTGTGATGATGATGCCCAAGTCTCTTTTTCCCTTGTGACTGTCAGCAACTCCACTCCCAGCTTGTAGGTGGCTTCATGGTTTCTCTTCCCTATCTGCATGATATTGCACTTCTTTGTGTTAAACCCCAGTTGCCACTCTTCTGACCATTTTGCCAGTTTATCTAGATCTCTTCTCATTCTTCCACCCCATCTGGATCATCTACTCTGTTGCAGATCTTGGTGTCATCTGCAAACAGACAAACATTACCCTCAGTCCATCTGCAATGTCACTGATGAAGATATTGAAGAGGACTGGCCACAGCTGATCTGTTAAATATTTGTGCATTACTTATTTGCTTAGGATATTAGTGAGTCAGTGTTATACTGTGTTATTCTGTTCTGGGAAAGGTTTTACTTGAGGAGTTATCTGCAGAGCAGAGTCTCTAAAATTATTTTTGTCCTTGAAATATATTCTGATAAATTACGGTCAGTACAATGAGCAGAAAGAACAACTCTGTTTCTATTGAAAATAAACACATAATCAGGATTGTTGTCAAAGAGCACAAAATCCAGGAAGCATAAATCTCTGATATGGAGGAATTATTGGTTGGGGAAAATGCCAAACAATCTAAGATCACTGACTTTCCCCAGGACTTATTCCTACATCAGTAGCCTTTTGACCCCTATTCCTACTCCTATTTTAACTGAACAATGCTGTCAGAGAACACAGCAATCCTTGAGCAAGTAACCAAACCAATTTGATAGAGTCTGGAGTATCTCCAACTAATATAACTAAACTAACAGCTGAGGTTATTTCATTATTTTCATATGACTGGGAATCATTTGGCTCTACAATGTCAATTTTAGATAAATCAAGCTTTGATTGTAATCTTATCACTTTGTCACCCCAGGATCCTCCACAGGAAGAACAGGAAGAGTTGATTTCCCTGCATGATTTATTAGCATCCCTCCTTAGACCCAGATCAAAGAAAAATCTACTCATCCAAGTTAAGACTATACCTACGCTTTATCATTGATTATCCAAGATCATAGTTATTCAATAGATGAACTCAAAGATATGTGCCACTAAATTTTGATAATAATAACTTAGGAGATGTGGATGACTGTAGGATGTCAATGCTCAATCTTTCCAATCTGCCCACTCCATCAAGGGATGCTAGGCCAGGGGCACCTCAAATGTGTATGATAAGAAATACTTTACTGATGAGGGAAATGTAGTATATTCTTCCTCTCTCCTCTCTCTCTCTCTCTCTCTAAACAGTTATTGGAAATAATTAAGACACCTTACTACACTAATGTAGTGCTTTTAGAACATCCTTGGGCTATAAATGAGGAAATTGTTAACTTAAGAGCCAGTGTTTTCTTTAACCAAGCTATACTTAAACAGCTAAGGAAAAAGGGCGATCAGGCTCTGAGAATTCTTTTCAGAGCTTCCTCAGACACAATAAAATGTACAAACAACAAAGTCATACAGGTCTGCCTCCACACTCCTTTTTATGGCTGTGGGTGGAGCCTACAGCCATTTGCTTTAGCTTGAAAGGGGTTCCATGGAACACATTTTTAGTAGTTTTCAGTGTATCCTTCTATAACACTGCAATTCCATATGACAGTTAAAAATACTCCCTTCTTTCTGTTTAGAATGATGGACACAGAACTCAAAGCTGCTTTCTCTGAGAACAAATGTGCATACTTTCCAAACAAATTAAATATCTTTAAAACTATTCAAGGTGTGCAAGAACAACCAGCCTGAAAGTTGTTCAGGTAAAACGACCTTTCACATGAGGGTAGTCACTAATCTGAATTCTTTATATTATGTAACATATGGTCTTCCAAACAACCTCATTTTTTTTCTGTCTGAGTGAACACAGTATGAGTCATGGCAAACAAGTGTAAATATCTCGTTAAGTATACAAGTTACCAATATACAAACACAATGAATGTTGTTCAGGACAAAATTACCTTTCAAATGAGGGTAGTCACTAATCTGAATTCATTAGATTCTTTTAATATAGCCATCTGAAAGGTGAAATTTGTGAAGAAAATGAAAATTCTGGCAATCAGATGGCCATAGTTTAAAAAATATAATTAGTGCAGCAATGAATAAGCTCATTTGAAAGGTTGTTTTGTCCTGAATAACTTTCATGCTGATGGTTTATGTAATTTGTATATTTTAGAGATATTTGCATTTGTTTGCCATAACTCCAATTAAACTTATAACAGCATCATTTCTGTAAAGCACTACACCACTTTAAGTGCAATGAGATCAGACCATCTTGTCATGCCTAATTTAACAGTAAATCATCATGACTTACTAGTACTTCAATGGAATGTTTTAGTGATTATCAGCTTGAAGCAAAATTATCTGCTTATCGAGGTCACATTAGATCGTTTCAGGATGGGATCATGCTAACTCTTTTCAGAACAAAAGCAGCAGATTAATTTTAGTAATTATTAGCCAGCAATATCCTATGAGATCTATATATGAAGCTGACGCTGACCAGATAGGAGGAAGATGGAATCAGAGAAGAAAAATAATGGCTGTCTTTAAAACTTTTAGGCATCTATGCTGCAACACTGATTTTTTCATTGATTATGTCCTCTTTGGCAACTTCCATTATTAAAATGCATTAAATCTATAGCTTACTAAATCTTGACCTTGGGATAACTCTTGAATGACTCCTAAATAAGTTTTAAGCCATTCCCTTTATGGGAGGTCAAGACCTGTGCAAAAGGTTGAGTGTTATTTTTCATATTTTTTATAAATTTCCACAGTAGAAGTGTGGAAGATAGAAAAGTATGTACAACTAATCTCCTATGCATAGGAGCTGACTTTTATGTTTGCTGGTGGGGGACTCAATAAATGTCTGGGGCTGCCAAGGCCCCAGAAGCTCTAGGGTTTACAGTGCTCTGTGGTGCATTTTGGGGGTTTACTGAAGAGATAGCACAGCATAATAAGCACCATTTCAATGCCAGCATATTACCCAAATTTGCTTGTATTTTGTTGTCACTCACCACCTTGACCCACCCTCCAAAAGTGTTGCAGACACTAGTGGTGTCACTTACCCTCCCTGATCCCTCCCCAGCTACTGGCATAGCTTCCTGTGTTGTCACTCATCACCTTGACCCACTCCCAGCAAGCTGTGCAGACACAAGTGATGTAACTCACCCACTCCCCAAACTAAAATGTGTAAACTGCATGATGCCAGGTGACCAGAGGTGTATGCTGCAGGTTACACTGGCAAACTATGTGGGTTGTTTTAATTCATACTCCCATGATGCCAATACAGATAGCAGATTAATAATGCTCTGAGACAGATAGTCTGCCCATTTGCCTTTCTTATGAGTCTTCACACTATTTGTCAGATGTAAATCTTTATTCTAGAAAGGCACTGCAACAATATGGGGTGGGGAGCAGTGACTGAGACATAGACACTAACAAAAGTAAAGAACCAGGGCCTGGTTACACCAAAGGATTCATTTCAGATTTCAAAGGCAGTAGATGAGGTATGGACAACATAAACAGCAAGAAAGTTAAAAAAAATTACCCACATCATAACACTTTGCACACGGAAATAATGCAGCTGATAGGCTGTGGTAATACTTCAGATCAGTGTGTCACATGTAACGTGTACATTATACTAGTTTTGTTGACAGCCTGCTTTTGATAATCGATGCTACTCAGTGACACACTGATCTGCAGTACTAGCATGGCATGCACTGGGGTGGATGAACATTAAAAAAATCATAAAATGCTTTTTTTATGTTTTTGTTTGTTTTTCTGCAATGTTTCAACCCTCCCCATCTTGGGTTATTGCCCTTGAGGGACCCCACCCCTGCAAACATCAGGAAGGAGGTCCCCAGTTGACTTCTCTACTACTCTATAGGCAATAATCCGAAATCTACAGTATGTAACTGCTAACGACTGCTAACAAAACAACAGAGCCAAGTACCTCACATTACCATATAAAATTTTGCTCCTGCTTTGCCTCCCTTATTTTCCTCCTTTCCTGACCCCTCCTGTAGGTAACACAGGAGAACACTCTGGATCCAAACTATTCCCTTCACTCTGTGTTGTACCTCTCAACTGCTTTGCACTGGCTGGCAGTATAGTCTAGAGGTTAGAGTAATGCATTTTAAATCAGCTTGGTATATCCAGGAGTGGAGCAGCCCTGGGTTTGATTCCACAACCTCCACTTCTAATTACTGGGAAGAACAAGCAGAGTGTCTCTAAAATGACTGTAGCTATTCAAGACTTCAGTCCCACATTCGATCCCTTTCAGAAGTCATATAGAACTCTAACTAAATAGAAAAGCTAAAGGACTTTAAAAGATTTTTAACTGGGGACCAGAAAGTATTGATAAACTGAGCAGAAACCATAACTTGCTGCTGAGTTAATCAGTGCAGTAGGTAAATGATAGACAGCTTATATATGGAACCCACCAGTTTTGGTTTAAAAGGATTCTGAGCAGAATGCTCAGTGCTAAAGATTCTCAAAGCAAATAGCAGCTCTAAAATACAGTAAGTTCAGAAAAAGCAATGTAAATGACATAAAACCTCATCCATAAGCAGTGATTAAGAAAGGCGTTACCCGATAGGCCAATGTCAGTAACGTCAAAGCCACAGTAATACATTATTCATATGTCACTTATCACATCAGAATGTGAAGGATCATGCAACTCACCATGAAACAAATTAATCAATAAATTATTCTTTACAATTATGAAAGTGCAAAATTACACATTCTAGCCATGAGCTCCGATTGCATTTAAAAGGGCCACTGCTATGCATTTTGTATGCGTGGTGAATTGGTCCATCATCTAACAGCACAACACAATTGCCTTTTAAAAAGTGCTCACAGGCATTTTAAACCAGCTACTGTACAACTTGGTTCGGACTGGTTAAACCCTAAGACTTGGTACACTGGCCTGCCTCATCCTGTCACCCTCACCTTCCCATTTCCAAAATAAAATATCAGAACAAGCCTGGAGGATTATGCATGACTCATCACTGCTTTTAAAAATGGACAGGAAGTGAGGCTCTCAGGAGTGGGACTTACTAAGGAGGGTCAATGTGGAATGGATTAATGGGACAAAGGGATTCAGTCTTGCTTCAACTTTTTGTTCAGGGCTGTAATCTCTTTCTCTTAGAATGAATGAGTATGCATGCAAGTTGCAATCTAATTCATTCAAGCAAGCCATAATGGTGCATTCAGTTTCCTACGACCAGTACCAAAGCACAAAGGCAGGTGTGACCTGCCAGACCCTCCCTTTCTCTCCATGGCTTGCTCAGGTGGATGTGGAGCCCTGGGAGGCTGCTCATGCTCTGACTGGTCTGGCTGAGCCAGGCATGTGACAGTGTGGCGCTGCGCTGCTGTCTTCCCTTCTCTTTTGAGTCCCGGCGACCGGGCAGGGGAGGTGGGTGCTGCTGTTGTGATGTGGTGGGTGACAGTCCCTCTCTTGCTGTGCCTGCTGCTTTAGTGGGAGGGCCCAGAGTCTGGGAGACAGAGCGAAGGATGGAGGGAGCCAGGAGGCAAGGCAAAGGAAGTAGCCCAAACAGGAGCAGCTCAGGGAGGCAAGCAATTCGCAGTAGAGACCAGAGTGGCTGACAGTCACAAATGGTGGCTCTTTGGGAGACAAACTGGTGCCAAAGACATGCTGCACCACACGGTGCATGACATGGGAGTCGGAGGGAAAACACGCCCACCACCCACCTCCTGCCCTAACACACACCAGTGGCATGCCACACTGACACCAGCCACCCCTGCCTGCGCCCACTGGTGCTAAACCACCAATCCTAACTTTTCATAAAGAAAATAAGAATACGCTGGCCCCCCACCAGCAAGGCTGCCTGTCACTCGCCTGACACAGCAGATTGCACACACACACACTGGATGTAGCAGTATTAAAAAAAAAAAAAAGAAAATGGTCCAGTCCAGCCCTGGGGGCAGAGCCCTCACTTGAACCTCCCGGGGAGGGGGCTTCAGTCCCCCGTAGTTGGTGCCTATGCTCCTATGCATTTTCAACTCAGAGAGAAGTTAATATTTATGCAAAATCAAACCCAAAGTTTATGCAGTTTTGTTCAAAAGTTATTTTATTCTAAATCTTATTGGACTGTTGAGTGTTATTTTTCATGTTTTTTTTACAGATTTCCAAATTAAAAGTGTGCCAAAATACAAAAGTGTGTACATCTAATTTTCTATGCATTTCCAAGTCGGAGAGAAATTAATATTTGTGCAAAATCAAACCCAAAGTTTATACAGTTTTTGTTCTAAAGTAATTTCATTCTAAATCTTATTAGACTATTGATGAACTGAGTAAAGAAATGTTTAAATAAAAAAATGAAGACTCAGGATTGGGATGTCATTAAATTGCAAAAGGTCAAATTATGAAACCTTAAATGAACTAATTAAGACCAGTTCTTCTTAGAGTGTAATTAAAAGAGCTACCTCACGAATCGCTTTCAACAAGTTAGGATTGATAATGTCCTATCTCACAGTAGACCAATTCACTCCTGTGTACCCCAGGGTTCTATCCCAGGCCCCATTTTATTCAATTTGTTTCTAAACAGGCTCCTGCTCACCAGTAGCTCTCCATTCTGCTCTATTCAGATGATGCAGTCCTCTATAAAGAAACCCTGATCCCTTTACCTTGGAACACAAGCTCCAAGACAGCTTTACTACAGTTGAAAGATGGTTCATAGAACAAAAACTCATTATGAACTACAAAAAAAAAAAAACAAGACCTTGCTGTTTTCCAGTCCCCAGAATAGGCAATGTTCATACCAGCTCACTATAACAAACAAATCTGGAACTACATTGGAACTCATCCAGCATTTCAGATATTTGGTGGTCACTGTAGACAGCACTGTGTCATATGCCTACCACATTGAAAATGTTGTAAAGGCTGTGAACATCCGTATTGGTTTGCTTCATAGACATAAGCAAAGCCTTACTTTGAGGCCCTATTGGGAGAAGCACTGGAGGGTCAGGGATGAATGCTACAATGTATGGAGGTGGGATGGAGGTGGAGCAACGATACCTATATGTGGAGATGGAATGGAGGGAAGAGTGCTTTCCGTGTTCAAGTTTAAGTTTATTGTGAAGGGATAAAATTCATTGAGCAAGCTCATTTGCAAGGAGGTCCCATGTACAAGAAATGATAAATACATGGTGCGAGATAGAAAAAGTAAGAACGCATAATATAAATTAAAATAAATCAATTTTCTTTGATTAGTATTTACAATATGTACAATGTTGCATTCAACAAGATTGAGACCAAATATGATTACATAAGACACTGTGTCCACCATGTGGAAGAGGGTGGAGAAGGAGAATTGCTCCCCATATACAAAGAAGACATGGAAGGGAGGAGTGCTTTCTATGTGCAAATGTGTAATGGATGGGGAGGAGTGCTTCCATATGTGGAGGTGGAGGTGGGATGGGGGCAGTCACTTAATGGCCACCATCCTAGACTACTCCAGCCTGTGTGTGAAACATTTTGGAATGGGCACACTTACGATGGGGCAGATGTGCAATCCACATCTCTTCTCTGGCTGCTGTAAGTATTGGGTTGATAGGTGGGGGTGCAAGAAGGAGCACCAGTCATTCAGGAATGCTCACTGTATCCTACCCCAAACCCACCCAGCAGAGTGGGAACAGTTGTGGAGGAATACATGATCCATATTTTCATATCTCAGTACCTCAGAGTGCTCTCCATGGGTAGCGCACATTAGGTGGGACAGCCTCTGGCTGAAGCAGAGTGTTCTGCAAGTGTAGAGGTGTGGCATAGGGTGAGGAGGTGCCAGTCCCAAAATCCTACTCCAACCTTCATGCTTGCTCTGGAGGAGCAGGGATGGGTATGAAGGGGCAGATGTGCAACTTGCATCTCTATCCTAGCTGCTGCAGGGTGATACCCTTAAGTGGAGGTGGGATGGGGATGGGTCATCATTCTCCCAGAGCCACTTGCCTGGAGCCCACCCAATGCCAGTGCCAGCTTTCATGGAACTTGGATGGGTGAAGATGGAAAGATGTGTGAACCACATCTGTCATTGGCTCCTGCAGAGTTTCCTAACGTGCAGCAGGTGGAATGGAAGGAAAATGCATCACATGTGCAGAAATGCAGAAAGATGTGTTGAGTGCCAATGAACTTGGGCCACTCAGTGGATCTGGACCTCAACCCCATTTCCACCCACCTGGCACTCACCAGGATAGATAGAAACATATGTAGTGTGGCAAATGTGCAACTCACATTTCTGTCTCTGGCTGGGGCAGTCAATGTGCAGTGGTGGGACGGTTGTGGAGAAGGCACCAATCACCAACTTCTGCCAGGCCACAGTCCACTATTTACCTTGGGCTGCCCACCTTGAGATCACCTTGTCACTGTGCCAACCTGTGAGAGTGGGATGGGTGTGGAGGGTAAGATAAGTAACCTACAATACATCAGTTTGTGGCTACTGCAGATTATTCCATATGTGCTGTTGTGAGATGGAGGTGTAGGGGCAGTAACTACTACCAGGGGCGCCCATCCAGTGAGTGCCAACCATACACTGTGTTAGTCAATGTGAAGGAGCAGATATGTGACCCACATATTTGTCTCTGGCTCTGTCTGGGTGCTCCTTTTGTGCAGTGGTGGAATAGATGCACCAAGTATGTTTTACACTGTGTCTCTTCTGGTCTCTCACGCTCTTTCTCTCTAACATCTGCTCCCACACGGTGAAAGAAAATCTCTGCAGCACTTCTCTGTCCTGGTCATGACACTCTTGCTGCCACTTTCTCTGCTCTCTGCATGTGCTGTCTGCTGCCACTGAGCTTCAGAAAGACAAACAGAGAGCCAGACGACCACAAGGTGCCAGAAGAGTGAACAGAAATAAAATGGATGGCAACTGAGCTCAGACACACACTGTACTTTACTTCTCTGTTTGGTTGGGGGTTGACACTGTCTCTTACTGTAACAGATTGGACCTACACATATACCTCACTGGGACGGCTCTCGTTGTTGCTGTGTCTCTCTGGGGAGGTGGGATGGGAAGGGGGTGGAGAGGAGGGAGTAGACACTGCAAGGGACAGGCCACCCATTTAAATGAATGTTTGTTCAGGTGCAGGTCTGGGAACCACCGGTCATCATGGTTATGGTCACTATGTTGCACTGCCCCAATTTCACACTGCCCAGGTGGTGCTGCAATAATGACAGCCTGTCACCTACCAATCACTCTCATTTCACTTACTCGCCATATCTCAGTATGCTGCTGTCACTGTTTGGGGCTGTCTCTCCACTCTGTCCCTGCCACTGGTGCCACTCACCACCTCTTTGGATCCTGCACTCTCTTTTGGGGTGCTGCTGCCTCTCCTTCTCGGTGTCTGTTCAGCCCATGTCTCCCTCTCCCTCTCCTCACCATTCAGGGTTAAGCTACAGCTCTGCAGGCAATGCTGCCTCACTTCTCAGCACTCCTGCTCATTGCATTGTGTGGTGGTGGGGCACACTGAGTCAACATGGACACTAGGAGATCCATGGGGTGGGTCAGTGGTACCATCCAGAGAGCAATGCTCAGTGCGCATTGTGGCACATGAAGCACTGGAGAGAGAGAACTCAGGGACAAAAACATTCACTGTCATTCACACTGGGACACAAACAAGTTCAACAGAGACATCTGTCTGGGGAAGGATAAATAATATTTATTTGTTGTTTACTGCTAGGACTGTTTACTGCTTATGGCAGAGAGGGGATGCAGTGTATGGCTGGTTACCAGACATCTGCAGGATGGGTGGGGAGACAGGCAGTAAGATCAGTATGGGCATGAATGAAAGGAATGAAGCGCTCTCATTCCAGCACTTTTATTCCTTTCAACTAGAGAACAGATTCCAGATGTGAAACTGTGACTAGTGTCACAGTCTGGTTGCATGCTCATTGGTCTGGCAGGGACAAGTCCACTGTAGATTGCTGTGCATTGGACTCATTCCTGACACACTTCGAAATGTTGTTCTACCATTAAGATGTTTCTTGCACACGTGCAAGGAAAATAACAAAATTATAAAGAATTTAGATTAGTGACTACCCTCATTTGAAAGGCATTTTTGTCCTGAATGCAAAATGTAAAATAATGCACTTGAAATCCAGAAATCCAGGGGCAGAGTACACGTGGGTGGAGTGGCATTGGCAATATTGAGAAAGCACACATTCCAAAAAAAAGAGCTTTCACATACAGTTGATTACTGTTTAACAATCTTTTGCATCTATGGCTGCCACTGAACATCTGATGCAACCCCATAGTGATGTTCCTCACTTGAAGCAAAAAGTGGGGTGAAGGCCATAACTGACTCCTTGTTTTGTGTTAAAGGGTCAGTTTCTTTAACAAAAACAAGGAAAGGCATCATTTCTGAAATGTGCAGACAAGCATGGGGACAACTTTTTTCCAGAGCATGCCACCACCGCAGCTACCACTTCAAGACTGCTACTACCCCCGCCTAATATAATCTGGGAGAACCAGAAGTAGTCTACCAGCACTACGATCAATATGGTTAAGGCACATTTACCAGAAATTACTGCTTAGAAAAGAATGAGAAAATGACTGTGATGATGAGCAAGTCCCAGACCAGTTCTATAGTTTGTTAATAGACTCCTCCTGAGTCTAATTTGTATGCTGCATGGACCAAGTTCCACAGATGTTATGCCATCGTCAGATTTGTATAACAGCACTGTGGAGCTTACATACCAACCTGCTGTCTGATGTGCTGCCACAGTGCTCGACATAGTTTCCAGTGATTCTGTTTATGCAGCCCTTCCCTCTACAGGCCACATAAACATACTCACTCGGTGCACTACTTTTCTGTTCTGCAACTGCAGTACTGACAGCCACTGTGTGCAACATGGCGACATTGACTTAAACAAGGTGATGCACGGCTATCATGCATGCATAGTTATGCCAGCATCGCCATGTTGTGCAGGGCTGACTACAGGGCAAACTTCACATGTGTGAGTATCACACATACGCAGTACTGTAATTGCTGCAGTATTACTTATGGCTGACTCTGGTGCTGCAAAAGCACCATATATTCTTTTCCACACTCTTGCCACTCCTAAAGCTCTCCACAACCATATCGGCTCTGACCAGAGCTTGTCTAAAGAGCAACCAGAAATGTTCCCGATCTCTGAAGACAGCTCTAATAGAAAGAAGATTGAGAAACTTAAAATAGAAAACTTAGGGAAAAGGCGCTACCTGAAGGTATTATTTTAACCAAAACAAAACAGGGAAACAAAGTAAGGAAAAGAAAATTGTACAGTTAAAACACATCCTGATGTTGAAGTCCCAGTCCAGTCAGTTCATACTTCTGTATTACAGATTGTTGATGTCTTTGATAAACAAACATTGAGACATCCTGAGCAAGAGGTAGGTTTAGTCAGGAGGGCAATTTGGGGATAATTCACCAGGATAAAGTTTTGGTTGAGGGCTCGGGTGATTCTGCTGCCTCTCTGAAACATGAGTTTATCTCTTTTAATTTGTATAATCCAGATAAGAAATTGCTGGGATCAGAATCCAATTTCTGATTGAAACATATGGCATTAAAAAATGAGATCATGAAACCCCAGAAGAATTGACAAAATGAATAAAACATCCGTTTCATATTTCAGATTCAAATGGTAGCATTTATTATTCACCCACCCAACCTCACTACCAAGACTGTGTTCTCATTTACTCTAAATTAGAAGAGGTGGTTTTCAACATTTGGAAACAAGAATCCATTTAAAATTAAATGGGATCAAGATACTCCTCCAATGAGGGTTCTTGCCCTCAAAAATCATCTCTGGGGAAGACATAATGGAAACGATAAAGAAGAGATAGGAGAACTAAGAGAGTTCAGGAAGTGATAGCCAAATATGAATGCAAATTATCTCAGTCTTGGGAAAGCAAGATGTTTTCCATTTTAGTGGAAAACATTTGAGGAAGAAGGAACTGGCATAATCAAACAAGATTTGGCCACCTTCTTGTCTCGTTTTCTTGAAATTAATATAACATGCAGCTCTATTGCTTGAATTAAGATCAAAAGGGTGTTTCACATGATTCTCAAATTGATATGACCTTCAAAATGCTAATCTGACAGATAGGCTTAAAGGCTGCAGCATTGCTGGATGGAATAGGTCCTAATAGTAGATATTGGAATGCTTGCTGTACAAGTAAGTCCAGGAAACAATATCACAAGAATGAATTCTCATACAGGAGAATCACTATTAAATCCCATTAGGACCAAGGAAAGGCAGAATCTTATCCCTACAAGTTTTATAATTAGCAAATTTTCTTTGTTACAGACCACTAATTTGCAATGACAAAATGAAAATATAGCTATCTCTCCAATGCCTGGTGACCAGGCAGGAAGTTACAAATGAATTATTTTATTTTGGCCTTTTCCCAGTTTTGAAGCTGTATTTTCATTCCATCTCTGTAAGCCTAATGTGATTATCAGAAATATTGAATGGATTGTGAATAGTATTACATTTTCACTGTTGCACCTAGTTATGCAAACATATATATAGGATGGTGGAACATTTTATTTTCACCAATAATAATCCTTATGCAGGAACATTGTGTCTTGGAATAGGTATATCAATGATTTGCTGATTGTGTGAGATGGTTCTGAACAGTTGGCTCAGGAATTTTGACTTGGATTAATGACAACAGTTTGAACTTAAAGTTCACCTCAGAAATCAATAAGGAAAATATTTATTTTCTTGATTTAAATCTTTTGCCCAAACAAAGCAATATTGCTGTTATGTAATATTTTGGGAAAATCACAGCTGACAATTCAGTTTTATTTGCCATAAGTGCCAACCCCTGTATCTAATTTGTTCTGTCCCTGTGGACAATTTGTATTCCTTTGGCACAGTTGTTAATCAGATATCACATTTCAAAAGCAAGTGGAAGAAATGTACAGCAGGTTAGTGCCAGAGGCTATGCAAAATAAGTCTTGGATGATGCACTGGGAAGAGCAGCAGCCATAAACAGAAGCACATTGCTTAAACCAAAGATTAGAGAGGAACCAATAACCAGATTATTAATTGTGTTTTGGAATACAATAACATAGCCCCAACAGTTAAGCACATTGTATTGAAACATTGGCATTTATTTCAACAGTGTAACAATCCAAGTCTCTTTTCAAGACTACCTCAAGTCACCTGCAGCTGGCTAATAGGTTAGGTAACTACCTGAGTCATAGTCATTATACTGTAGTACCACCTAAAGTGCAATCCTGGCTACCTGCCCAGCCCAATGGCTGTTAGAAATGTGGACACTGTATGGCTTGCAAGCACATTTTCCAATGCAAATAATATGTACATCCTATTAGTAACTCAGTTGTTACTATTAAAGAGTTCATTAACTGTTCTACACCATTTATAGTGTACATTGCCCAATGTTCCTGCCCATTACTTTATGTTGACATGACTACCAGACCAGCAAAGAACGCCTATTAGAACATGTTAGGGACAATAAAACTGAAAACTTTGACTCTGCTCTGGGAAGGCATTTTTGAAACCCATGCCAAAACTGTTGCTGATTTAAAATTCACATTAATTGAACATGTTAAACCACCAAATACATGGAGTGACAGAGTTAAAATACTCAAAAAGAATTAAGATGGAATTATAGTCTGGATTCCATATATCTGAGAGATTTAAATAGAGAACTTGATCTAACTATATATTTATAATTTCTAAGTTATCATTATTTTCTTTAGTGGACAGTTATGAGCATTGTTTCTCCTTAGCCATGTGTCTTCTATATAAGATTTAATCAGCTTGAATTACAAGTTACAAATTAATTATTTTATTTTGGCCTTTTCCCAGTTTTTAAAGCTGTATTTTCATTCCATCTCTGTTCAATCACTAATGTGATTATCAGACATATTGAGTGGATTGTAAATAGTATTACATTTTCAATATCTTAGCTTGATATCTTTTAATTACATTATATGCTTTTGTCTTTATCTCTCTTATATTCATGCTTTAAAAATATTTCCACCACCTTTGCATCATATCAGTATTTAGCAGCATGCACCTTTAATGGCGACGACATTGCAAACTGCAATTTTGGACTCAAATGTCCTTGTGTCGGTTTAATATAACCCTTGAGGTTAAAAGTTAAATTATCTTTTCCTATGTGACTGACTCTCTATTTTGACATATTTTATTAAAATTGTCACATTATTGATGCCTTGCAAATACTGGTGTTTCTGACAACTGACTTTTAATGAATGTTACTGCTATTCTATAAAAGGAAAAGGCAAGTGGATAACTGTTTCTTTTGTATTTATACACCTGTTACATTTGGTCACATGTTGTGATGTCATTTTATTTTGCCTATTTAAAGGGTGTATTTTTAACTGTGACTCCACCCCTGATGAAGAGGACTTGAACCCTGAAGCGCCAGAGCAATTGCATGATCCTGTTTGCACCGTAATAAATATTTGTTTTTGAGACCTGTGGCATAGTGCTGCTTTTCTGCTTGTGTCTTTGTGCGATCTGGCTTTGCTCCTGCTTTGTATTTTCTTGGTGCACCAGCACTTGTGTTCTAAGGTTACTCTCTTTGTTCTGGAACATAGAAGGATTAATTTATAAATTGGCAGATGCAGAAACAAAGCATTTCTAATGTTATATGGCATCATATGTTTACAGGAAACATGATGTTCATCTTCTCCTCCTTTAATCTTGAATATTCTAATTTTGATATCCCCACTAGTAAGAATAAAATGTTTGGTTGCATCAAAGTTGGCTTATATACTTAAGGACTTCCTTGAACTACAAGAATTGCTGTAATAGCCTCTCAGACAGATACCATTTTGCCCCGAAATTGGAAAGAGAATCTTTAAATATTATCATTTTAAATTTCTATTTGACTTCTAAAACAAGACATTCAGTAAACATTTGGGTCCAGTTTATGGCAGGTCATATTGACAATCTTGGAGATTTGAATCAGATCATATGTTTATAGCCGGAGACTTCAGTGCAAGAATCTCTATTAATAAACAGTTGGAAAGCCTTCATACTGACCTGACTCAAAGCTTCCTGATAGTAAACCCAAGGCTTACCCAGATAAGGAAAACTAAAGACAAAAATGTAACTCCCATGGTCAAGGCATCTTTAAATTAATGTTTATAAATAATTTCTGCATGTTTAATTGATGACTCCTGGGATCACCTGAGGGTGAGTTAGCTTTATAGGCCATCTTGGGTCCTCAATCATAGATCTCATATGGGTCAATTTAAAGGCCTTGAAAATAGTATACAATTTGTTGGTCCTAGAGCATTCTGATTCCACACACTTTCCTGTTCTTTACCTTTACATACTTTTGCATCATTTATAGATAGAATTAAGACATTAACTAATGATGGAAATCTGGAAATACTTAATGATAAGAGAATAATATGGCAAAGTAAGAATCTTAACACATTTTCTGAACTCCTTAATGATGCCACCTATAGTGCTTTATGCTCTGATATCATGAGAGTTTACTGATAGTCAGACAATCTTGGAAAAATGGTGCAAAATAAGTATATTAGACCTTTTTAAAACCAGCAGGACTCAGAAGAAACTACCTACTACCAGTTTAATAAGAAGCATAAACAAGCCAAAATAAATTAAATATACTGTACTTGTCCATCATTGTAAAGATCCAAATTGCAGATAAAGCTAATTAATTTGAATAGAACAAGGAAAAAGTATAAGAAGCTCTTAATAAAGAAATAGGTAATTATTTTAAGAGTATGTGGGCAAGGCTTAGGAAAATGATTGTCACAAGAAACATTAAATCCTTCTGGCCGTTAGTTAGCCATAGGTATAATAAATATACAGTTTGCAATGAAGCATATATTTCTCCCATTATATGGAAAAGCATTTTCCTTTTTTATTTAATATATTTTATTCACTTTACTTCAAATGAAGGAACAATTACAAGGCATACAAAAACTATACAGCGTGCACACATCAGAAATAGAGATGCAGTGAATTTAAATTCCACCCGGCAAAGTGAGCAGCTAAGTGGGCACTTCATGTACTTCCCTCAATGCAGAGTGGGCAATGCAAAGTGCTCACTCCACCTTTGTCATTACTACATTGAGTTAAGGCAGAATGGCAATGGGAAGTAAGGTGAAGTCATTGTTTTTAATGGACTTTGCGTTCCTCTTTATGATTCTAAGTGATCCACTTAGTGTTTCAGATTTGGCAGCCCCCACATCACATGGCTTACAGTACTGTAAGTCACATGCTCTTTAGCTAGGCAGGAAGAAAGTGAATCATACAAGCAGAAACTTTTACTTCCTCCTGTGCAGATGGAGAGAGAGAGAGAGTGTGTTTTGTGACTGCTGATACTTTGAGATCAGAACAAGAAGGAGAGTTAAACTTTGATTTAGACCCAACAGCTTTTTAAAAGCTACATTTTTGTCTTTTCTATCTGTACTCTTTTTTACTTAATTTGTTCCTTCTGTAAATTTTATTTTTCTTACATAGAGGGACATCAGTTGCAAATTATGTCCATGCTGGAACTGCTGCTGGATCACCATGGGATTCCACATTAGTTTTTCCTCACATCTGTGCCCCCACACCTTCCTTGCTGTGTTATAAAATGTATTCCTCCACCATCCCCAACCCTTGTATGTAATTATGCCCTTTTTGTTGTCTTCCATATGTATTCTGAGCAGTGAAGTATACTGTGCTAAACTGCATGGGTGCAGTTTTCTTTCCAGTCTGTGTATGTCTAAATCCCTGACTTAAAAACACTTATTAATGAGTACAATGGTGGGGTGGTGAAGCCTGAGAGATACTACAAAACAGGCTTGCTACATCCAAGTAACTAGTAAAATATTAATGTTGTGATTCATGACATAATCATAAATTATGATTTGTGACTGCATTTGTGACCGTGATGATAAAGAAATGCAAAATGCCTATGGCTGTACTTGCCAGAGTCCCGATGAGGTGTGGCACAAAACTCCATGACTTAAAAATCACTCATTAATAGGTACAATGGTGGGGTGGTGAAGCATGGAGATACTACAAAACAGGCTTACAATACATCCAAGTAACTAGTAAAAAAATTAATGTTGTGATTAGTGATGTGATCGTAAATCATAATTTGTGACTGCATTTGTGACCATGATGATGAAGAATGTGATTTGTATCACAAGTGACTCCTGATGATGGTCCTGACTTAAAATGCATATTAATGAGTACAATGTTCATGCTGAATTATGCACCACACCTGTCCATTACTCTGAAGGGAAGCCAAAGAAACAACTGTGACTTAACTTAGAGATGGATATTGGGCCCTAAAGAGATGCAAATGTACAGACAGATTAAGATTGCGCTGCACACTGAAGAGATGCAGATGCAAAGGCACAACACCTAACCAGTGCTCACCATCAGAAATTCAAATTTGGGAATGAATATCTTTGCTGGTTGGGGTGGGCCACGAGGGGGCAGTGCAGAAGTACAAAAATTATACAGCTGCAGTGGATAGCAGGTTCACATTGCTGAAATTATGTGGCACAATAAAAGGTGTCTGATTTGATGACACGCATCACACACATACTCACACACACACTAAGTAATGCATAGCAAATTGAAAACTTCAGTAATATAACCATATATTTTAAGCAAACTAAAATTATGCACTGCTGCACCACAACAATCAGCAAAAAATGGAAAGAATTATTGAAAATATTACTGTGTGTACATTAACACAGTTATACAAGAAATATCACCAAAACAGAAAGCACTGTCTTTTTCTTCAAGTTGATCTACCTACACCACAGATAAGCCCTCCCCAAAGCACACTTCCACTGTCTCTCAGTACACAGACTGAATGTTGTACATTTACATTCAAAATACACACACAAACAATAAACGCTCGATATATGAAGCACAGGAGGGTTTCCTATAATCGATGAACTAAAGTTTCAGCAAAAAAAGACTCTAGAAAGCTTTTTAACAGCTTTTAGAAGGTTTGAATCAGAGAGCTCTCAGAGCAGATTGTCTCCTACAGCTTCCTACACACACACACTACCCCAAACTGAGGCTGTGCAGAACAATCTAGAGCCCATGTGACCTAAAATCCCATGAATCACTGCAAAATTCGCCTTTGGAGCTTAAAACAAAGCGAAGTAAGGTGAAGTACATTGTTTTCAATGCACTTACGTACAGAATAGTGGAGTAGTGGTTTGGGAAGGCGGGTAATGTGAAGTCATTATTTTCAATGGGCTTTGGGTTACTCATTAATAACACAAAGTACTCCACTTACGCGTTGGAGCACTCCACTAATTAGGCTTTCAGTTCCACGTTCCACTTGCAGAGTGAATTGGGGCCACTTAGCCCATCTCTAATCAGAAACAATATCACAAAAGAAACACAACCATCAAAACCTCAACCCACATCCCTCCCTCCTGCAGCTCAGATCACCCACAACTAATGAAAAGTAGGCCAGATGATCAGTTCCTGAGAAAATAAAAAGGGAATAGACACAGGTGAATGAGACTATGATTAATATTGGCTGGCTCATGCTTGTGACCACTTAGAAGGGAGATAGGAGAGTATAAAGGATTCCCATCTATGCTGAAATAGACAAAGACACTTCTGTAGGGAAGTAATGTGTTCTCCACCATACATGCAGTCAGTATTTCCTGGTGCCATTCCTTGTAGGAAGGGACTTACTCATCCTTGCAATGGCTTGGTATTATTATTTTGCCCTGACCAAAATCAATGACAAATGGGCTTTACGAATACTGATTAGATCCTGAGGAAAAGACCCACAAGGCAGATGGAGGAGTAAAAGATCATTTAATCCTAGTAGTGGGTCCATTGCATGCTTACTGGTTGTCCAAAAGGGAGCCACTTTGTCACAGTCCCATAGTATATGTCTAAGGTGGCCTTCTGAGAGAATACATCAGGAGCAAGCAGGAGACAGGAGCTTACCCATTTTGTTGTAACTTAAGTGGCACATAATATAAGTTATGAAGGACTAAAACTGGGTCAGCCACAATCTGTCTTTCTTAGTAAATGTATACAATGTACACCACACTGACTGATAAATTTTATGATCAGCTGGGATGCCTAAGGCCTGTGACCAATAATAACAGAACTCCAGAAGGGTTTTGGCATCAAGAGATTGAAACAACTTGTAAAGACCAGACACAGAATGTTGCTGTGCCTCAGTGGTAAAAATGGTTCAGAAGTTGATTGGTCCATTAACAGCTAGGTTTGGGACCCAGGTAGGATAAAAGAGCATGGGTTACTTGTAAATAATTAAACTGAAATTTTCCAGGAAGCTGGAAATGGCCACAGATGGATTGAAATGGAGCAATCTTAAGGAGGTGATCGGCAAATCCTTAAACTGTGGACTGAAAACCATAGAAATGGGCTTACCAACAATTTGATATTGGAATTCCCTACTATGGGCTGTGCCAATCCCTAGTCTGATCCAACCTCAAATAGTTTCTTAACTGTCTATGAACTTTCAGGGACCAGCTGATCAGCGTGGTGCATAATGCAGTGGGAACCTGAGACATTTTGTTACAGGTTAGACTACAAGGCTAAAGACCAAATCGGAGACAAGGAAGGACTCAATTTCCAACCATAATGGTATATAGGAGTGAGGAAGATGAGTGCTCACTCTCAGCCAGACCCACTGAAAATATTTGGTGCCATGCAGGGCACAATGATACAAAAATATGTTAGGAAGGCGAAGGCCTCCACTAAATTTGGGTGCAGTTAATATGAAATTGGAATGACGACTAGACAAACCCTTCCACAGAAAGTGATTAAGAAGACTTTGCAGTTGGGAGAACCAGGATTTAGGAAGAAAAAAATCCCTATATTCCCAAGGGTAGAGTAAGTGAGGTAAGACATTCATCTTGAATACACTGACCCTACCCGCAGCAAAAGAGGAAGGAAGATCATCTTTGCAAGTACAACTTAATGTATTTAGTAGCGAGGTAAGGTTTTTTAATCATGGGTGGTATGGAGCAGGAAAAATGTATCCCAAGTAGTTTAGTGTGCTGGCTCTAAGCTCAAGGCTTGTAATATCTTGTTTATTAACTAAACTATTCAAGGGTAAGACCTTCATCTTGCTCATATTGAGTTTGTAAGAGAGACTACAGAAACTGATGAATTTCCTCCAGGGCAGCAGGGATGGTGGAAGGGGTCTTGAACATATAATAATAGGTTGTCAGCACATGCAGACAATAAATATCTCTTCCCTCTACTGAGATACCTTTAATCTTGGTTTCTTTTAAACTGCAAATCAGGGGTTCCAAGTATAAATTAAACAACACTGGGGAAAGGGGACAGTCTTGTCTAGTGACATGGCAAAGAGGAAAGGGCTGATAAAATGTCACTGCACCAGATACAAGCAGTGGGGCCACCATAAAAAGTTGAATCAATTAATAAACTCAGGGGACTTGAACTTTGACAATACCGAGAAGAGTGAGGCCCATGATACACAGGCAAAAGCTTTTCTGTGTCTAGGAGACCAGGGCCCAAGAGGTCCCGCTCTCCTAGCCATGGAGAGGAGATGGTTAAGTTTCTGAAGATGATCACTAGACAACCTACCTTCATAAAATCCACTTGCTCGGGCTAATTAAGGTAACCCATACCCTGGACAATCTGTTGGCTAAAATCTTAGAAAGTATGTTTATGTTGGAGTTGAATAAAGAGATTGGACAATAACTACCTAGTTGCAGCTTATCTTTGTCCAGTTTCTTAATAAGGAAATTCAAGCTTCCAGAAGGGAAGCATTTGTGATACCAAGAGTACCAGAAATTATACAAGCAAGTTAGAAGGGGCCAGCTCTTGAGACAGCACCATAAAATTATTAGTGAAGCCATTGGGGCCTGGTGCTTTATCTAAAGGTAATTGCTGAATAGCTCTGAACCTCCAGGAGGAGATTTGCTGGCCTAGTGACTCCTGCTGGGGTGGATCAAGAATCGAGAGAGGAACAGAATTAAAGTAGGATGAAATATTGTCCTCCAAGGACTGACCTGAAGACTCCTCTGGCTAAAGGTCAATATAATAGGAATGAAAATTACAGCAATCTTCCTAAGTTTAGTTTCTATATTTACATCCAGACTTGGTCGGATTCCAAGAATACTTTAGAGAAAGCCATCTGGCAAAAAAGCACCAGTAACTTCCCAGCCCATTCACCTGACTCCAGATATTTCAATTTAGTACGCTGAATGCCAGTTCAGCTTTTTGAGCTAGAAGGTCTGTATACGGGCTTTCAGCATGTTTAACCTGGACCACACATCTGCTGAAGTATCCGTGCTAAGAGTACGCTTTCAAACATTTAATATCCCATAAAAGCTGCTCCAGTGTTGCTATATTTTTGGAATGTGGAGGCAAGCCTAATGTACTCCCTCTCAGAACACTTTCTGCTGCACCCCAGAGGATATCTATGGCAGACACAGACATTTTGTTCTGCAGAAAAAAAGTCATACAAAAATCCTTAATCCAAGCCAGAATGTAAACATTCTGTAAAAGTTTAGAATTAAGATGCCAAACAGAGTCATGTTCTCGTACCCACACAAAGTATGAAGGAGACCCACAGGAGCATGGTCCAATATAACTTTCGTATATATATCTGAGGATACCAGACCAGCCAGACTCTCCCAACTAATAAGGAAAAGTCAGTCCTTGAAAAACTACTATGAGGGGGAGTAAAAGATGAATTTTTCTGAGGGGTGGAGGAGGTGCCACGGGTCAACAAGGCCAAGACCATCCATCAACTCAAGGAGCCCTCTGCCCCAGTCAGAGGCCCCTTTGATGAGAATTAAACCTGTCCAAATCAGATTGGTATACAATGTTCCAATTACCTTTCAGAAAAATAGAACAACAGGAAAGAGGAGCTAAGAGGTGCCAACTGAGTAGAAAAGATGGGGAATCTGAGTTTGGACCATATACGGAACCTACAGTAGTATTTCTTTCTTTATTTTATTTATTTATTTAAGTCTCAGATTACAACCTGTGAGCTATTAGCTCATTTGCAAAGGTTCCACATCATAAGGATGAAAATACATAAGGATACATACAGCCAAAGAGGAGATACAAAATAAATCAATGTTGAATACATAGAAAACATACAACTTGGTTGACCAACATCAGTGGCATGCAGGTCAGTGTTACAGACATGGGAAAATTGAGCAAAATTGTGCAGGGATAGGACACTCAGAGAAGTGGAGGAGATTAGAGCATTATCCAAGGGTAAAGTGCTAGTAAAATGAAAGACAGGAAGGAGAAAGGTAGTACTCAGGGCAGAGATTTGAGACCAGAGCTTCCCTTTTCAATAGAAAAGGATATATTCAGGCAGAGAATTGGAGGAACCAAGATTCCCTTTGTCAGTATGGAGGATGATGTGTGGGGAAGGAGATAGTAGATATAGTTTAATGAGCTTAGGGCCTGTGGGGAGGTAGGGGAATGGGGGTGTGAGAGTGCTGAGGAGAGAGGGAGAGGAAGGATCTAGGGTCTATGGGGAGGGGTAAGAAACAGGGATGGGGAGGGGAATTGGGTGCAGGGATAAGCAGGTATAGTTTAATGTAGGGTAGGGTCAAAGAGGGGGAATGAAGAGAGAGCAGAGGTGGTGGGTAAATCTAGAGGTGGAGACAAGGTACAGATCAGGTTGGAGCAGGCACCACTCAGTGGAGGGATGGAGGTAAGGGATAGTACACCCTGAGATAACCCAGTCTTACCATCCACAAATATATAATGTCCCTTGAGTTCCAATACTCTTTAATCAACTGAAAAGGGGTATTTTAGGTAAATAAAATTGCTACTCCACCCTTCCTGGAAGTAATATGTCCCATATACCTGGCCCATCCATTCCGCCTAAATGATATCCTCCTGCTTAAGATGGGTCTCTGCAGGCAGGCAATATTCATCTGAAGCTGTTTAAGGTAATGAAGCACCATATGGCATTTACAACTATCCTGTACCCCTTAACATTCCAAGTCAAGATCTTACAAAGGGCCAGCCATCATAGTGGTGTGGAGAGTTAAGTATCATTTCTACTCTCAACAACCTATAGCAGAAATAAAGACCAAAGGGATTTGCTGAGCTGTAAGAACTACCCCACCCCACCAACAAATATCCCACAAAAAGTCAAAAGATGAACATTCAAAAACCATGCACTCAGTCCCAATGAAAGAACAAACTCCAATTAGACAGAGAATATGAAATTAACTACCCAGGTCCTAACGACCATAACCCCAAAAACTCAGGTCCATGATGGAATACTAATCTCCGTTACAGACCTACTCCCCCACCCTATGTAAATGCACCCTTCCAAAGAGCAATAACAATACCTATGTATAAGTTCAAGGCGTGTGAATAAACTGATAGAAACAATGATTGGCAGGATTCCTGTAAAGGATTAAACAAAGAAGTAAGTCACATAAACTTAGCCTCAAAATTTCAAAGAGCATTAACATCTGTCTTAACAACACATCCCATATAGTGGATACATACATGATGCATGCAAAAATGATCATATACGGTTCAAAATACACAACAGAAGGCTTTATAGAACTTGTGATAAGAAGTCCATGTCCACCTACCCAGAACTGAAAAAGCCAGTATTTACTGATTAAACAAAACAGTAAAACTAAAGTTGCACCCGGCCATGTTAATTGACCAGTCAATCGTACTGGGAAACTAAATGCACTAAAACAGTCAAAACCAGCTGCCACAATCTGGCTCATACATAAAAGGAACTAGAAAATAGTCTCCGATCTGGGCTATGTGCTTGTGGTTGAGGTTGAAGAACAAACACATATTAAATGAAACTGTAGGATAAGGCAAAGGTAGAGAGCCACCATCTATAATTCAATATGCACTCCGGTACTAGTGCAAGGCATGGCAAGAAAAAGTATCTCTACAAGAAGTGAGATCCAGTGCATCAAGCCAGCATTATTTACTAAGAAGTGCACAGGAGCTCTACATCTAGAACAGGAACAGCACTTTGCATACAGTGAATAGAACCAAGTATTCTTAATCAGACTCCAATCTTAAACTTTAAAACCAGAGATTATACACAGGGAGAGACAGAAAATACACCCACCAGGCTTGCTGTGTGATTAGAATTAGGAATGAAACTTGTGTCTTCAGTCACTCAATATTAGTGACTCACTCCAAAAGAGATAAGATACCAGGCACTGCTGTAGTTGCACCTTAGGATATCAGAGAGAAGAAATACAGTCTTTCATCTGAGGAAACTAAAATGTGCTCATTGCTACTCCAATTCTCCTATGGAACTCCTATGAACTGAAGCACACCATATTCAGAACTAATTATTCAAATCTACCTGCAGTCTCCAAAGCAGCTTTGCCTCTAAGATGTCACACTGGCAGACAACGCTCCATCTGTGCTCAACAAAATTAAAGTCACCACCACAGTGCTGCTACAGGTGGAGGATCTGAGAAGATCTGGAAACATTTTGGGAGTTCAAGATGGACTTGATTCACAGAATCCAAAGATATGAACTTCCTTTGGTAACAAACTTGTGGTTGTGCTGGAAAAGTATTCTGAATCCGATTTGGGTAGCCAGTAGCTTAGAAATGAATGGATCATATGCTGCTCTTTAAGTCTGACTGATTGGGGAGGTCCTGGCAACCCATATTTTACAGCCTCCCATGTTATGTCTTGCAGACCTCTGATTTTGGTGGGTAACCTGTGAAGTGGGTGCATGAGAAGGGCACCATCCATTACAGTGACACCTTACTTGCACAATCCACTCACGGTGACTGAAGGGTAGGCGATCAGATGAGGGTGGGCGATCTAGGCAACAGGATGTCGCTATATGTATGTGCACGGGGTGGGAGCAAGCAATGTGAGCGTGGGCTGGGGTGGAGAGGCTGTAGGGGTGGCACTGCAGTCATCAGTTGAGCTATGGCATGGCATCGGGATTGGGCAATGGCTGGGGTGGCTGAGGTACTGGTTCGGGTCCGGGTGGTGGTGTGATTTTATTGCCCAGCCAAAACTTTTATTTTAACTATTTCACCCCACCCCAACATGCACCCCCTGAAGTAAAATATGTCCTGGCGCCATTGTGCTGAGCGCTTAGGGTTGTCAGAGGTCAAATGTGTTTGGCACCTGACTGAATGATAATGGCATCATGTTATCACATAGACCCATTTTGGTGAGTATATGCTGCTTATCCAAATAATTAAGCACCTTGAAAATCAGAGGCCTTGGGGGGTTGTTCCAGGTGGTGGTATCACCGGAGGACTCTGTGTGCTCTCTCCACAATGCAAGTTAGGGTGTTGGGAGAGGGCCAGCTATTGTTTTGCACAGCTTTTGAACAAATATTATGGAGTTCGATGCCTCAACAAGGCTGATAATAATATTATTCCTGCAGCGCTCTTCCTCCAAATCTTCAAACTTATCTTTGAGTCTGGCTAACTTCTGCTGCAGCGAGATAGTTTCAGAGTCTATATGCCCACTCTAATCCTCCGGGAACTATCTTCATCTCCGTATCTCCCACTGTCTGGCTAAGGGCTTCAGTTGTTAATCTTATACTTTTCACATCATCTGTAATTATCTTCAAGGTTTCATTGAGTGGTGAGAGCTCTTGCAAAATTGCTCTTCAGTTAGTGCAGCTGACAAAGCCAATGAGGAGCTGGGCCTGGGCTTTGGATCTTTTGAACCCTAATTCCTCTCCAGCGTGTTCAGTGGCATGTGACATATGGGAGCATGTTTCATCTCGCATCAGTCATGGTGCAAAATTCCACAGTATAGACTCCAGAAGCCTTCTACTGATGAGGTAATTGAAACAGTGGGTAAAACTTTGTGAAATCAAAGTTATTAAATTAAAAGTGATGGGGAAGAGCAGAGCAGATGATTCAAGCTGCTTACTTTGCATGAGGCATCACGTGAGTCAGGAAGAGCATTTTGATCTTTATATTTCTCAAGCCTAGAGGCCAGGGAATATGACAATTTCATCTCTCATAATCAACACTTAACTCAGACTTTACTCCCTTATCCTATTTGTATTCGTGAGGAAGAGATACAATAATCTATAGTTAATATATCTTAAAACAAGGCCCCTGGTTCAGACCAAATATTAACAGATATCTGTAGACTTTTTCCAGACTGATAGTTCTCTATATTATGCATGTTATTTAATTACTTTGTGCAACGGGTCATTTCCCTGATAGCTGGAAAGGCAGCATTATTTATCCAATATTTTAAAAAGTTAATCCATCTGATCCTAATATGTACAGACCAGTCAGTCTTATAGACACATCCCAAAACTGTTCTGTTAAAAATTCTACAGAAACTTCAAGGCTGACTAAAAAGAACTAAATCTTATGCACACAGTGCAATTCAAACAATATGGTGGCATCACTTCTTCTATTTCCTCTAATCATGGAGTTTGGCAAATCTGTCTTTGGCACCACCTTGTTCAATTTGTATATTAAATTCTATTCTTGACAACCTGGAACACTCAGATTTCCATTCTCCTAAAGTTTTAGACAAGAAGATTTATTGTCTTCGTATGTGAATGACTTGGTTCTACTGTTACCTCCTTTCCTGGCCTTCAGAGAAAATTAAATTACTAGTCAGATCTATGTAAGGTTAACAGATTAAATATTAATAGGAAAAGATCAAAATGGTAATTTTCAGGAATAAAAGTAAAAAAAAGTATTTTATTAACAAAGAAAAGATTTTGGGCTAGATATTCAAAACTTTGCCCCGAGGCTAAATTAGCACTGCCGGTGACAAACTTAGCCCAGAGCAAAAAGCAAGTTATATTCAAAAGGAATAGCCCTGCGTAATCCTGCTGAATATACAGTAGCAAGCAAAGGAAGCCAGGCAAACAAAGCCAAAAGTGCAGGGCAAAAGAGCCAGGAACAAGACAGCACTGAATATAGCAACATGAAGTGAAAACTGCAACAGATGCTCAGTAAACACTGGAGCAAGCCAGTATTGCAGGTGGAGAACATTGTGTGTGATCGCACAGAGATGTCTCACAGCTACTGCAAACAACAATGTAATCCACACACAGCAGAACTGTGCTATGCTGAAGTGAGGTTTGCCAAGGACTAACCCGATTGCACAGTGCTAACACAATAGCTCTGGTGCAAACTGGTTAGTTTAGGACAAATGGAGCTATATTCAAAGCTCCCATGTAAATGAGCCTACTTAGGTAATCTGTGGGCAAACAGGCACATTTGCATCTCATTATGCTGCTTAGCATACATTACCATGCAGTTTGCCCGGTGCTACTGCATGGTGCACACAGCTCCACCTTTTGGTCAGAATGGCAGTACAGGCTGGATGCTGCGTGCCAAAGGCATGCTCACAGCATCCCTTGTTGGTCGGAATGGAAGTATAGGCTGGAAGAAGCAGGAACTGTGTGCTGGCAGGCATAGTCAGTGCAGACTACACACCCATGCATCTGTGCAAGCAGGACCTGTATACATATATATATATATATATATATATATATACACACACACACACACACATTATGGTAGTAACGGTAGTGCTACCATAGTTAGCTGAAGAGCCATTTCTATGTTAAACCCCAAATTTTGCACCTTAATATCTTTGCAACCATTTAACAGATTTGCCTGAAATTTGGAATACATGATCAAGACCCATATTCCTTAGGGATCTGCCAAGTTTCTTACCCGGTCAGATACGGCTGTGGAGTTATTAAGCATGATCTGCCGCGTGCGTTTGCGCTTTTTCTGGAATTCTACGGTCACGCCTACAGGTGGCACGGTTTTGTGACGGCCCGAAATCTTCAGGAAACATGTGGCTGGAGTCCCCAATGTGCCTTTTGAAGATTTCATGAAAAATATTAAACGGTTCAAAGTTATTCAAAAACAATTTCCCATTATAAGTCAATGGGAAAAGTTAACAAAAGTTCGACAGTGTCGCAAATGCATTTTTACTTTGCAAATGGCCCTGTTACTTTCGCAAATCCACCATCTTGTTTTCAGTTAGTGATCAGAAAAATGCTTGGCATTTAAATTTGGGACCCTCTAGCAACCTAATTCTTTTGTATTCACCTAGTCGGACCCTGAGGATGCTAGCATGTTTTTATTTTGGGTAAAACACCCCAGAAATATGTTTTCAAATTTCTGGAAAAGTACTTTCACAAAGTACTTTCATGCTCACGAAAAGTGTCACAAATTTTTGGAAAGCTTGCAAATTGCGACAGTACTTTTCTAGTCTGTGGAAAATGACAGCAATTCTTTGGCACTCCACTGCAAAAGAACGGTTAGGAGTTTGGGGCTGAAATTTGGAGAACGTAGCCGACATCTCACAGATGTGCCTTTCAGTATTTTGTTGAAAAAATATTGCATGGTGCAAAGTTACAGTGCTCCAAAGTTTACGCTTTTTCCCATAGGATAACATTAGGCGCCTTGACGCATTGCAGGAATCCTTTGGCACCTCTCGGCAAAATAATGGTTTGGTCTTTTTCCTGAAAGTTGAGGAACACAGCCAACAGCCCACAGATGTGCCTTTCAGTAGTTTGGTGAAAAATATTACAGGGAGGCAAAAGTTATGGCACTCCGAACTCTCTTTTTTCCCATAGGATAACATTATGGTGTTCTCCACGCCTTTCAGGGCCCATATCTTGAACGGTGTGAGATACGGACTTTTCATCGCAAAAATACTTAGCCCCCTAAAACTAAGCCAGGACAGTCATAAATCATATGACTTTTAAATTTTTTCACGTCTTACGGTTCCTGAGATATAACCTATTTAGTATTCCAAGTCCTCATTTTCTGCTCCGATGCCCATTATTATGCATACATTCTTTGTACTCACTGTCTTTCTCTATGCAGCTTTTGGGAAACCAGCCTGTGCTTACATTACTATTACGTTGCCCTTTCCGCTTGCGATTCTTACACCCGTTCACTTACCGTTAACGTCTTTGCCACCATGTCGTTATCTTTGAGTTTTCCTTTGTGCTTGCGTTTCTGCTATTTTTGCCATTTGTGTCTACAGTACTGTTTCTCTTTCAGTTTCACTTTGCATCACCATGCCCGTTGACATTTCTGTTTGCAGGCAGCATGTTACTATGTGACAACACATCACGTGGCAGACCGTTCCGTCAGCCCGTGTGCGTTACCCTTTCTGTTCTCATTAACACGTTACCATATGCGGCCACTGTTAGTCGTCTGCTTGCATTGCTGTTCCTGTTACTATGCCACAAGACATCGTGGCAGGGCGGGAGAAAGTGCCCCGCTCCGCCAGCTACATTATTCACTATTTCGTTATCATTCTCAGAAAGAAGGAAATTAGAGGCAAAAACTCCATTTAATGCATTAGTTAGGGTTGTTCCACAGTGACAAAAGTGAGGAAATTCGGTGTTAGGGTTGAAAACCCCCTTGGACCCCAGCCCACCCCCAACCGGCACTGGGAGTGCGCATTGGAGTCGTCGGTCTAACTCTTACCCCATTCTCCTATACTTCTGCTGCTTTACACATGTGGATGGGGTTAGGAGTTAGCCGACGACCCAATGCCGGTGGGGGTGGGCTGGGGTCCAAGGGGTTTTCAACCCTAACACCGAATTTCTCACTTTGTCTCTGTGAACAACCCTAACTAATGCATTAAATGGATTTTGCTTCTAATATTATATATATATATATATATATATATACAGTGTGTATATATATATATATATATACACAGATCGATAGCTAAACACAGACACACTGCCCATGGCCATACATGCCCTGGAGGACCCCCAACAACATAGGTACCCCACTGTAATAGTGGGTTAAACACAGTGGGAGGACTAAATACATCGGACAGGTATACAATAAATCTGGTGGGGTGGAGGGCATAGGCTGTAGGTCCACAAGGATATGTAGCATATCCATTAGATTGGGAATAGGGCAGACTGGCTGGGCGGGCAGTCCTTCTCTGCCATCATGGTCCCTGTTCCCATGTGTGCCTATTACATACCCTGGCATATCCGCAACCTTTGTTCACTGAAAAGAGGGACATGGACATATTTGGACACTCAAAATGACAATGAGGGACACAGATCCCCAGAATGAGGAACATATCCTTACACATGGAGATACAAACTCAGAACACTGTGGAAACCATTGCATTTACTTGTACAATGTTTATTATTGAATTTATATCCTAGAATATTATGAACGCCTGCTTAAAATCCTGACTGTACTGCATATTCTCTGTGTGAGCAACCCCTTTTCCATGAGGGACAGGGCTGTTTCAAGGGGTAAAATGAGGGTCATCCCTTGTAATCAGGGACAGTTGGGAGGTATTCACTCTGGTAGGCTAGTATCTCCCAATATCATGATCCCTGACACCCATAGCCACTCAGTAATTAATTTCCCTGTTGGTCTAGTGGTCCTACACCCCCCAGCACTGAAGTACTTGGTGATCTAGTGGTCCCCACCTGGCAGTGATGACTTCCATTACCCCGAACACATCCTCTGAATGGAGCCGCACTAGCTCAAACTCTTCCTCACTATCAAGCCTGCCACTGACTGTATTTATGAGCGCAAGTGCTGTCATGCTCATGAATACTGCAGTCGGTGGCCGGGTCATGGTGGTGAGAGGAGGGCTGAGCTGGGGTACCAGGGGTGAAGAATTGTGCTGGAGGGGTGGGGACCATTACACTACCATTGAAAATAATCATTTGTGGGGCTACCAGGGTCAGAAATCATGCTGGGGGACCACTGGACTGCCAGGGAATTGGAGTATGTGAGCAGCTACTGGGGTTGGGGTTTATGCTGGGGGCACCACCACATTACTGCCAGCTTTTGTCAGCAGTATTTAGCGCCATGCTACAGGTCACCCTACTGCCAGAAGTGCAGTGCTGTATGTTTAAATATGCCATGCAGCCGGCGCTCCTGGCCACTCCCTAACCCCCACCCTGCATCCCATTATCTTTAGTGTCGCCGCTGCCACACAGCACCAGCACTATTAGGGCAGTTAAATATTGTAGTCTTGTGCAAATCTGGTGCTATTCCAGTGCTAAGATTTGCACCAGGCACTAAGCTTTGAATATCTGGGCCTTATACTGATAAATATTATGACTTCTTAGGAGTTAGATATATAGAAAATGTTCAATGGGAAAGTCACTATCTGTACTTACAAGCAAAAATGAAAGTAGCCTCAAACACATTTAAAAGCTTTAATTTATGTCTAGGAAAGGGTCAGTATTCAGAGCACTAAAGGTAATTAATGCCAAAATCAAAACCAGTACTACAATGCTGGAAATTATTTTAAATAAACTGTATCATCATTTGCTTATGGTTTCACAATCAGTCTCAGCTGAAATTCTGAGATTGAGTTACAGTAAGTCAGTACTCACTAGAAACACTGATTCTAGAAAGAAAATTAATATTCTTGCCTGTTCTTTTCCAGCTACCGAGTCTTGCCTATCTAGACATTATTTAGAGGAGGAAATAGATTATTCCACAAGAGGATTTATTTTCCCACCCATTCAGTTAACTAAAAAAGTATTTTCCCGTTGTGATTGGGGCAGTTATTATTTGAAATTTAACTCAAACCTAAAGAGGATATTATTTATCAAATAAAAAGGGTCAGGGACACTGCAACAGCAACAGATTTTCAAAGATCCACAAAGCTAAAACATTTTTGATGGTATAAGAAAATCAAAATTACACACAATCGGAGCCTTACCTAATTTCTTTATTTGATCCTCAGAAAAGGTGATTATTTACAACATTCAGAATGGAATTATAAAATGCTAATTACATACATTTTAATCAGAAGATACCGGATATCTCTAGTAAACATTGTAGATGTGGTCTTCAATGTGAAGATAACTTGAAACATGTTTTATTACTGTGTCCTCCATATTCAAACAGGAGAAGAAAATGGCTTGGATCTGTCCTGGCAACCTTGATCGCCCCGACCAAATTATTCAAGCTTTATTAAATTAAATTATTCTGATTATATGGGCATACATAAACTTTAAGGCTTTCTTACAACTTCACATTTATGAGTTATACGATGTACAGCAGAAAACAGGAAGTTGTTATCCTCTGTACAGACAGTTGGTGAGACCCCATCTGGAGTACTGTGTCCAATTCTGGAGACCCCATCTCCCAAGGACATAGACAGGATAGAGGCAGTCTAGAGGAGGGCAACTAAAATGGTGCAGGGTCTGCAAGAGAAGCCATATGAGGAGAGACTAAAGGAGCTTAATATGTATACCTTTGAGGAAAGAAGGAGAGGGGATATGATAGAAACTTTAAGTACCTCAGTGGAATCAACAAAGTCCAAGAGGGTAGCATCTTTCAGAAAAGAGACGTGCAAGAACAAGGGACACAATTTAAAGATGGGGGTGGGGTTCAGGGGCAATGTGAGGAAGTATTATTTCACAGAGAGGGTAGTGGATGCATGGAACAGCCTTCCTGAGGAGGTTGTGGGGTCTAAAACTGTGGGAGAATTCAAGAATGCATGGGATAGACATAAGGCAATTCTTGTGGGGGTAGGAAGAAATAGGCTGTTGATTATCTAGGATCTGCGGCCTATCCATTAGGTAGGGAAATGGGCAGACTAGATGGGCCAAGCTGTCCTTATCTGCCGTCAAAGTCTATGTTTCTATGTTTCTACAGTTCCTTAGATAAGATTGTTGGTTTCTATACAAAGAAAGAACTGCATAAAAGAATATTGGAAGTTTCGCAAAAATGAGTATAAGATCTTTTAAAGTATCATACTGTATCATAAAAAAGGACAGCTTAGTGAGCTAACATATTTATGTACATTATACCTGTTTCAATTGAATTACTTTTCAATTGTTTTACATGTTGATACTTAACTTTTGTGTATATTTTATCTATGTAATCTTATATAAACTTTGCATTGTGGAATGTATTTTGTAAAAGCTTGTAGCTGAACAATAAAATGATTTTGAACTTTTGAACTGCAAACCTGGGATCCCTAGGTGCATCTTACTCTTTCTCTAGTGTATTGCCTAGTGGCACAGCTGGTAGCACAATAGAACAGCATTCTGGGCAGCCTGGGTTCAAATCCAAGCTTGGGCAGCCTGGGTTCAAATCCAATCTAAAGCTCTTGTTTGTTTTCTCTCTTATACCTACTAAAAACAGAAACTTTCAGTTTTGTTCGATACTGAATGGAGACTTACCAGCTAATTTTTAAGAAGTAAGTTTAAATTGATTTAATTTTATGTAAATACTGAGGCATATCAAGACTACATTTCAGACAATTGTTTTGAGTACTAATGGATTACTTCATTGGCTCATACAATGTGTATACCTGCAAAATTAGTTTTAAACATTAATTGAAAAATGATAAACCTGTTTTGTAATTAAAGTGTTCACCAATAATTTCATCCCCTTATTTGTAAACCAGGAGATAAACTGCCATGATGAATATATAAAACATAGACCTCCAAGAGAAGGGAAGAGAGGAATGGAAGAACTTGAAAGGAGGATGGCAAAGGGAGAAGAGGTAGCGGGTGTCCTGAACCTGCCAGACATAGATTGTTATGTTCCAGTGACCAGGAACACCTGAAATCAGACCTTGCTAGATGAATTGTGAACTGTCTCCTGGTACAGCTAGTTAAGGAACCCACCAGGCAGATTGCCATTCGTGATGTGGTGCTTTCTAGCTCAGAGGAGGTAGGAGCTATGAGCATAGGGGAGCCACTAAGGAGAAGCGATCATAACTTTTGGTTCCAAACTTACACTTTGAACTGGAAACTCAATCTAGAACTGCAGTCCTTGATTTTAGAAGGAGGAATTCAGTAGGTTGATGAAACTGGTCAGGAAAGGTTAGCTGGGGTAGACAACATAGGTGGGGTGGAAAACAGATGGGATAGTACAGGGAGCCATTCTAGAGGCATCTAAGTTATACATGAGAACGGTAACCAAAGAAACACATTCATGAGACCACTATGGTTCTTGACAAAGTCAAAGAAGTGGTCAGGGCCAACAAAAAGGCCTTCTACAAGTACAAAGAAAGTAGGGGAAGAAGAATGGGGACAATACTTGTTGAGAAATAAAGAGGCGGAGTCACGTGATGCAGTCCTCCTGATAACTGCCTTATACCGTTGCTCCAGCTCTCCGACCCTCTTAAGGTTAAATTTTCACAAACTACCTAATGTATAACGACCAGAGTGTAGGTTAAAACCTCTAACTGAGAACCGACTATCACCGGTGCTGCTTTTAAGTACTAAAAAGATGCACTCCAGGAAAAATGACTCCAGACACATGCCACCTGTTTCACCAGAAAAGGCCCCAAGAAAGCCAGGGCCTCGGGGACTGAACTGGAGCAAGCTTCATCGGCCTCCTCGAAGACATGCAACCCCTCACCTTGCAACGTTTTCTTATGGAATTTTCCCTTTCAAAGATAGCATGGCCGAGTTTGCTACAGAGTTAAAATCACTTACGGTGCGGTAGAGGATCTACAGTGAAGTTCTGTAGATGCAGACACCAGGATCAAGTCAGTGGAAAAAGGGCGGATAAAATAGAGCCCGAGCTGGTTATGCTCTGTCAGAAATTGGCCAAAATGGAACTGAAAGATTGAGGACCTTGAGGGCCGCAGCCGGAACAACGCGGGTCCTCATAGGTCTCCGGAAGGCGGCGAGGGAGCTGAAGTAATCATTTTATACAAAAGCTCATCGAGAGGATAGCCGGGCCTTCCTCCTATGGAATCGCCTACACCATCGAATGGGCGATCGGCCTTTCATCCTAAGCCCCATCTGGAGTCCCCCTCCTGATCTTCAAGTTTCCAAATTATCTCAAGCACCAGCACCTTTTGCCAAGATTAAGGATCTGAAGGAGGTGAGATGGGAGGACACAAAAATCAGACTGGCACAAGATCTCCCAGCATCGGTCAGGCAGCGGAGAACCCAGTTCCACCCCTGGTTTCAAAGCTCGTTGCAGCCAATATAAAGTTTCGCATGTCGTACTCTGCCAAATTAGGTGTACTGATATCAGGTGCCTGGGCCACATTTGAAGATCCTGATGTTGCTGCTAGGGCTCTCTTCAGTGCCTTCCCGAGCTTTTCAAAGGTCCGTGAGGTCCCAGTGATCGAGTGACCTGCTCCTGAATTGTTAGGGCTGTCCTAATCTTGAGATTGCCTCAGCAAATCTATGGTTATGCCTCTTCATTTCCCTAGTCCCTAGTCAGGGACTCCTTTCATGCTGCTTACAATGAAGTGTTACCCGTCTTTCACCCTAAAGGTTCATCAGTCCCTACACGTTCCACTCCCCCAAGACTACTCCACCACGGTCCCTTTCTCTGTACTGTCGTACGGCAGGCTCCTACCTCATGGACCTTACTGCCGCTCTGCATTGTTGCTCAAAGGGACAAGGTTGCCATCTTTCCTTTCTCCGGTCGATGGTACAGCTTCTAATTAGCGAGTATCACAGATAAAATGTGCAGCCTGATGCAGTAATGTCACGCTTCCTCTACCTGGCGCCCTGATACAAGTTTTCAATCGTTGAGGCTGGGTAGTAAGTGGAGTGCCTTGCCCCTCCAACACCCTACCGTACCTCCAAGATCACCTGCATTATCTCTGTCCAGCCCTCCGACTACACCTCGTATTCCATATATGGCCCCATTTGGACTGTGCCTCAATTCCTTGGGGTCCCGCCTTACTGCAACAACACTTATCCGTCACAGGAGCTGCCCTTGTTCACTGCTCACAGGGACTGCTGAACTGTTTGTTAATTGCAGCACAGTTTTCTGCATTAGGACTCTTACCTCCAAGGGAGCTGTCACTCCAATCTTATTAGCTTCCTTAAGCTTACGCCATGTGCATGTTTTGATAACGAGTCACAGCCATTCTTTGCTACTTTTTGTAAAGGACATTGGTAGTGTTTCTTAGTTAATCCTTGACCAGGTTTACATTATCTAGAAGTGTTATATGGTGTGAATAGTGTTTCGTGAAGTCGCCTTTCTGGTCTAAGTTGTTAGTGTTATTTGTTGAAATTATTCATAATCATCCCAGTTAGGGGATATTCATTCACACCCCACAGATACCCACCTTAGTATATTGCAGCTTATTTCGTATTGAAGGGTGATAGAGAGGGCTCGGGGGCTGGGGAACGGAAGGACTACTAGGGACTTGTTGATCACGGCCTATAAGGATGATGGGGTGGGGGTGGGCTGGGTTTTTACCTCTGATATTCTTGTGTATGCATTCCATCTATTATTGGGATATATGGGGTGGAAGGAGGAGGGGGCTCGTCCAGACCAGACCTTTTTCTATCACACTCATTGTGGGTTGGCAGATGTCTTTTTTTTTTATTATTTTCTTTCCTGCAGTGTGGCCCATATTTTCCTACACATATAACTCTGTGCACAGATGGGTAGCTTGAATTTTTTACATGGAATGTCAAAGGAGTCAGACAGAAAGTTAAACAGTACCAGGTCTGCAAGCATCTCAGGCTCCTGAAATCTGACATTTCATTCATCCAGGAAACCCACCTATTGACCACAGAAGAATTAAGCATGAAGAAGCAACAGGTAGACCGGTTTTTCCACCCAAGGCACTAAACAGAGTTGTGGTGTCATGATATTGATTGGTAGAAATGTTCCCTTTGTCTCTAATAGAGTCATAAAGATACCCATGGAGATATATCCTGGTCCAGGGAAGGGTCTTTAACTTTGATATTTTGCTGGGTAGTCTTTATGGCCCCAACTCCGACTCCCGGAGTTTTGTAGACCTTGTTAATAAATTAATCCTTTCGCTGACATACCGATGGTCCTGGGAGGTGACCTTAACGTAGTCGCCGACCCTACTATAGACGCTCAGGGAGTAGGCCCCAAGGGCCTATCTCCAGCACAAAGGGCTCTCCGAGACCTCTGGGACAAGGCCAGTTTACACGACATGTGGAGATGTCTACACCCTTCTGAAAGAAGTTTCACCTCACTAGCCAGTTCACAAGACATCCTCCAGGATAGACTATATACTGATCTCACACCATCTGATTCCTGGAGTCACCGACTCTGATATACACCCTGGCCCTCCTCTGACCATTCTCTGGTCTCATGCCACCTCTCTACCGTATGCCCCTAACAAGAACGGCGGTGGAAGCTTAATAATCAACTTTTAAAAGACCCAGAAATAGTGGAACATATCAACACCCATATAGCCCAATACATCTCAACCAACTTAAATTCCATGGGTAAACCTGATATCGAATGGGGAGCCCTTAAAGCCTACCTTAGAGGTCTTTTATTGGGGTGGCTTCCAAAGAAAAAGCTGAGAGAGTTAGAGCTAGTCCAGATTCTTAGACGGATTAGGACATGGAAAAACCTTTCCCTGCACACCTCGGAACAGACCTTACAAGATTTGGCCAAACTTAAAAATACCTATATGGAACACCTCAGAGAGAAAACTGAATATATGATCCTCAAATTGAAAGTGACATACGTTGATCAAGGGAGAAGGTGGGCCATCTCCTGCAGCAGCGCCAAACAGCAAGAATCCACCAGATATGTCCCCACCATCTGGGCCCAAGATGGCTCCCTGCTGGTGGACCCCAAAGGAATTACTCTGAATTCCAAAATTTTTTCAAGCCCTTTATTCCTCGATGACCAACCCCTCTTGCATAGTGCTGGATGCTTATCTTAAGGGGTTGCACCTCCCACCTGGAGTGGAACAATGCACTGCACTATGCACCCCTTAATGGTAGAGGAAAATTGTGTGATCGATGGTCTCCCCAATGACAAATCTCCTGGGCCCATGGGTTCTCCCGAACTTTTACAAAGTGTTTGCAAAGACCCTTGCCCCAATACTTCTCTCTGTCTTCCAACACATTCTAGAAGGATCTAGCACGGATACCTCACTTTTTGAAGCCATAATTGTTCCCATCTTGAAACCAGGTAAAGCCCTGAAAATGTGACCAGTTACAGGCTGATCTCATTGCTCAATCAGGATATTAAGATTCTCACCAAATTGTTGTCAATAAGATTGAGTACCGTGGATCCCAGGCCTTATCGCTACAGAACAAGTCGGCTTCATGGCTTAATAGATTGGCCAGCGATCACATCAGAATGTTGATCATGCTCTTCTCTGCATCCAGAGATGCACCTTTCCTGCGGCTTTGGTCTCTCTGGACACCGAGAAGGCATTTGACAGAGTCGACTGGAATTTCTATTCTGGACCCTGAAATCTTTTGGTTTTCCCCAAGAGTTTCAGAAATGGATTCAAGTTCTATACACGGCCCCAACTGCCAGGGTTTTCTGTAATGTGTGCTATCTCGATAGGTTCCTATCCTTTCTGGCACAAGGCAGGATGCCCCTATCCCCATTACTTTCAATATTTACCTCGAACCCTCTATACTGACTCCTGGCTGAGCCCAGGATTCAGGGCATACCTGTACAAGATTTAGAATTAAAAGTTCTGGCCTACACCGACAACCTCCTCCTCTGCACTTCCCATTCTAAAAGTCCATCCCATACCTTCTTGAGGTTATCAGTGAATTCAGCTCATTATCAAACTACAAACTCAACGAGAGAAACAATAGTTCTTCCCTTAATCACAGAGTGATGAGGAATGAGGTAGAGGCTCAGGGCCTTCTCTGGGAAAGGAAAACATTGAAATACTTGGGTATCTTATTCTCAAGAGATACATCCCTGATGCAAACTTAATCTCGATTCCCTATTAAATGTTATAGTTCAAGACTTGAATAGATGGTCCCTTCTCCCTCTCGATTTGGGGCAGGGTCAGCCTTATTAAAATGAACGATTTCCGCTGTTTTACCCCTCAGTCTCCTCAACATCGGGTTACCCTACTCATGGTTCAAAAGGCCCATAATATTTTCGCCAATTTCATCTGGGCTGGCAAAGGTCACAGGCTGGCTTATCACTAGCTTGCAGCCCCAAAGCTCAAAGGAGGTCTGAGGTCCCCACGTTGGTCTTTACTACTGGGCCTGTCATCTCAGCAAGTATCTAAGATGGCTTCCCCGGACCCAGGTCTCCCGACATCTACACACCCTTATGGATTCACATAGAGTTATCCCAAATTGTAGGGACAATCTTTCCCCACCCTACAAATCTCCCTAAATCTTGGGTTGGGTCACCCATCACAACCTCGGTCAAAGTCCACGGCCAGCTCTGCTCGATTCTCAAATATAACCAACATACAAATTTGGAACAACCCATTATGGGAAACCTGAACATTAAACTGGATGGGAAAACTCTTTCCTGCCTGGATCCCACAACCGAGGTCAAACTCAGCTATTTCTGGGCGAGAATGAACAAAAATGGGCCTCCTCAGTAGACATTCTAGCAAAGGCAGACCTACCAATTCCAATATTTTCAAGCTATTTCAACTATGACATCTCCTAGTAAAACCTTTGATCCCATCCCCGGCCTGTCAGCGCATCCCGCTCTGGTCTGAGATGACACAAAGTGTCGGCCTCCTCACCGATTTCCAAAATATTTAAAACTCTGTATAATCAGTTGCACCCTGGCCCTTTGGGCCTAGGGCTTTCTGGAAACCCTCCTGCTAGGAACATCCTCCAGGTGGGAGACACTCTGGAGGGTTGTCATCATTATATTACTCAGGATAGACTCCGTCTTATACAGTTCCATATTTTACCAACCTGTATTACACTCCCAGAAGATAGCTAGGTTTGACAATCACGATGTTGCCACCTGTCTGCGCTTGTATGGCTAGCGCCGGCAACCCACTCACATATCTTCTGGTCCTGTCCCAAAGTAGCCCACCTCTGGGAGCAAATTAGGGCATGGGCAGACCCCTGTTAGGCTTAGATGAGTCATTCTCAATCGACACTTGCCTGCTCGGAAACTACTCAGAAATCCCAGTGAAGTCACATGCAATACCACATAGCCCTTATAGCCATGACAGTCAAAAATTGGTACTAAGACATTGGAAGGATAATGTGATGATATCATACAGTGAGTGGTTAACGAGCTACTACACTGTCTCAGAGTAGAGAAGATGATCTTCAGCTTGCATAACAAATTGTGTAAATTCAATGAGATGTGGGCCCCTTTCCTCTCGCCTTACTCTTAGTATCTGCCACTATTTTTATTACAAAGCAAAGCCTTGTCAGATACATCAAGGCTCCACACGGTAACCTGGTCTGGACGAAAGGGGATATAGGGGAGGGGTGGAAAAGGGGTAGTGGGGGAATGGGGCTTTTTCTTTTTTTTTTTCTAGTTTTGTTATTCATTCATGTGTAATTTTATTCCCCAATGAACATGTCTGTTCTAAGTTCCTGGACCATGTGCATTTGTATGTTGGAAACTTCAATAAAGATTTAATGTAAAAAATAAAAAGAAAGAAAGAGGCAAAGAAGGTAGTTAGGGAGGCAGAAGCAGACATACAGCTGCATATTGCAGAGAGGCCAAGGGTGGAGAAAACATTTCTTCCAATATATTTGGGGGAAGGAGGGAGGATCGTTAGACTATCATAGGGTGTAGGATGACAGAGGAGGATGAGCAAAATGCTTCCATCCTTAATGATTAATTTTGTTCAGTTTTCACTAGAGAGGTGGGGGAGTTGCCTGAGAGTGGCATTAATGCAGCCACTGAGGGGGTCCTGGTGATAAGGCAGCCAATATTTACAAGTGAAAGGGTCAGAAAGGGCTGGCAGCCCTACAGATAGAAAAGGCTTTGGGACCAGATGGGTTGCATCTGAGGATACTCAGGAACTGGCTGCTGAACTGCTGCAAGCCTGGTAGGACTATTCAAGAGCTCATTAAGGGTGGGATCGTTCTGAAGGACTGAAGGGTGGTGGATGTCATTTCACCCATGGGGAGGGGGAACAAGGAACAAGCAGGGAACTACAGACTTGTCAGTCTTACCTGTACTGTAGGCAGGCTGATGGAGTCACTGACCTCATGTACTACCTGGAGAGCAACGGCCTCCAAAATAGTAAACAACACATGTTTGTGGCAGGAAGGTTTCATCAGACTAATCTAATAGTTTTCTTTGACTGGGTGATGAGGGAATTAGCTAGGGCCATGCAGTGAATTTATTCTGTTTTGACTTGAGCAAGGCTTTTGACTCTGTGCCTCACAAATGCATGCTGAGGAAGATGGAGGAACTCAGTGTGGCTAAGGATATAGTAAACTGAGTAGTTAACTGCTTAAGTGGGCAGCAGAGGGTTGTGGTCAACAGGGTCAAATCATAAGAGGGGAGGTTTTCAGAGGGTGCCACAGAGATCTGTTCTGGACCTGGTCCTCTTCAAAATGTTCATTAGCAACATTGGATATGGAATCTGGGGCAGGTTATGTCTCTTCTCAGATGACACTAACCTCTGTGGGAGGGTGAATAGTAACAAGGGACTCAGGGAAATGCAGAGTGAAATATAGAGGGACTCGCAAATGCTAGAGGAGTGGTCTAAGATTTGGCAGTTGAAATTCAACACCACAAAGTGCAAGTTAATGCACCTAGAGTTTCATGTGATAGTGGTGACCCGTAATAGCAGTAAGCTGTTTGAGGCGGGTCTACATTACAAAACTGAATTTCAGCAATGTAGACTAATGGCGACAGCAAAGGGTGCCAGACACTTGGATTTTTCTTTTTATGCGGTGGAGGTTGCACCCACACACTCTACTAAAGGAGTCTCAATTTAAGGGTGCATGTCAGAGGAGGTGCAAAAGATGGAAAAATAAAATTCCCAGACCAGTGCAAAAAATGGCTGCATGCCCAGAAGCAAACCCAGCACCTTCCCAACCCTAGTCTGCTGCTAACCCACCATGCCACATAGGCAGCTTGGCAGCCACTGCCATTCTGCCCCTAAACCCTCTCCCCTTCTGCCCATTGCACAGCATGTCCCCCCATGTGCATGTACATATAGCAACATCCTGTCACTATAATCACCGAACCCCATCCTGTTGCCCTCCCTGCCCAGTAGCCCTGTGTAAAAAGCACCATGATTGAGTCACCCTTTTGAAAGCACTCAATCATGGTCACCCAACACACGGGCTACTGTACCTTGTGAATAAGAACCCCAGGAAAGAATGCTGGATGGGTGGGTAAGACTTAATACTATGATGAATAGGACCTTGGTGTCATCATCAGCTACACCTCAAACAATTGAGCCAGTGCAACAAGGCATATGGTAATGTAAGTAGGATTCTAGGGTGTATCAGGAGGGGTATTGATAGCAGGATGAGTCTGACAGCAGAAGAAGACCCCATGGTCTATCCTATGTGCCCTGTTATCTACATAGGTGAAGCAGTTCCCTAATGATCCATACCAATCATCCCCAACTCCATCCTCCCCGAGCACTTAACAAGTCACTTGTGCTTCTCCAATCCCTTTTGAATCCCTCATTGTATTCACATAGCCCACCAAGGTAGACACCTGTTCAACTTTATTACCACCAGCTCTGTGAAAAGCTGCTTTCTGATGCCCTTCTTAAACTTCCACCCTGCCAAATTACTATCGTCACCCCTGGTATTATTTTTGCAAGGATTATAGGAGTCTAGCAGAATTTATCTGCTTCTGACCCCAAAATCAAGAACTGAGCTCAGGATGGGGACACCACTTAAACATAATGGTGTTAGGAAAGGGAGGTCGACACAGGTAGTTTTTTTCCCAAAAGATGAAGGTCAGCCCTGGCACAGTGCCAGGAGTCAGCATTTTCCTTGAGCAAAAAGGATGTTTAGAGAAATATGGAGGAAGATGGGCAGGAAGTGACCGGGTCAGGAAGGGTGGCCACAGGACTAGCTCTTACCAGTTAGCAAGTGATAAGAGTTTTTTTCCAAGAATCAACTGAAGTGCTGAAGATGGGCTCAGAAAATCTGGACCCCCATTGCCAGTGTCAAAGTACTACTTTTCAGCATGTAGCCCACCAAGCCTCAGCATCCAATAAATCTTATTGAAGAGTTGAAAATGGACTGATGTGGATTATTGTATCTTACATCACTGGAAGCATGTTGGATTCATCACATCTTTAACCAAGTCTGTCTGCAAAATCCACATGGAGGACATCCCACAGAGATTGCTGTGAAGTTGCATCTTTGGTGATTCTAGGCTTGTTTTCTCTACCTTGAAGGTACACTTGTGGTCTCCTCTGCTCCAGTGTTACTCTTCCTGTAATGCTGTCTCTACACATTTCCTTGCAGCCCATCTCGTCTGTGCAGTTCTGTACAATGTTACACCCAGCACTTCTGGCGCTGTAAGGAAATCAATCAGCTGTCAGTTCCTTGGCACAGAGTGCTGCAGGGCTGTCATGGTGTAGAGGCAGCATGTACAGTGGAGTCAGCCATGATGAAGAGCAGTAACTTGCAGTAATGACATGTCACAGAATCCTGCATGACAAAAGGGCTTAATTGCCATTGACTTAATGCCCCTGCAGCATTCTGTGATATTTTGCAGCATTTCTGCATTGCATCCTGGCTGTCACATCTGTATACACACACCAGTATAAAATGTCTGCACCTGTACACATCCCCACAAAAGCCTCAATCACACTGAGCCACAACAGAGTGATGTACAGTGCTCCTCTTGTCATTTACATCACCTGATCTGCACTGGTGCAACCTCATTCACGCACTCACAAAGATGCAGACCAGGCCATGAAAATGTGCATTGTTAAAACAGATGAGGGTCTAGACCCACCACTCCTATAGAAACTTACGGACTAGTTTGTTACATTATACGAGGCCTTCATGATCATGAAAATGCCCAAATGCAATGATACAGCATCTCAAGAGACTTTTGTTTGAACTGTTAATTGCCTGAGTTTGGAACAGTTGTTTGGGGCCCCTCCACCTGTAATAATCTCCACTGGTACTGCATCATTCTTAGTCATCAGGCCTTCAACCCTGCTTTTGCTTAGTGTACACACAGAGACTGTGGGAGCTCCCAGAAGGAGTCTGTACTCTGGTACCGTGGGGGGGTGGGTGTTGGGACTGTGTTGGTGACTGTGTTTTGGGGATTATACTGTATCAGATAATGTGTGATTAAAACCACCTGTGTTTCCCAGATAATTTGCATGTCCTGCCTTACTCCAGTATCCTTTAAATCTCTTTTCCTGTGTTCCTGCCATGTACATTTCCTTTTGTACAGTGCATTTGTGTTAGTTTGTATCACTCAATTTAAAGTGTATATGGGTTGGGGTTATTGCATATACCGTGCACTCCACCAGGATGTAGTTCAGGTCACAGATTCCTGCATGACAAAAGGGATTAACTGTAACTGAATCTGTACTGTTTTCTGCAGTAACTCTGCATAATTCTGCAGTATTCTGTCTCACATCTTGGCTGGCTCCACTGTACTGTTACTGTTGATCTACCAAGGGTGAGAGTTTGTTGTGCTATTGATATTTTCACGATGGGGAGCACATTAATACGCTATGTGTCATAAGAAGCCCACTGGGTGTTGGTGCCACGTGGTTGGAGTTGAATATCAAGTTCCCAGAGACTTACCACAACCCCAGGGTCATCTTCCTAAAGTGTAAAGGCACCAGCCAAAATTAACATCCACCAAGCTGTGCCAGTCCTCAAGGCAGGGATTATATATAGATGTGCCAGGAATTCCTTCCCATTGAAAATGGCCTATTTGATTACAGTGATGACCCCAGTTTAGAACATTGTTAAACCACAAACTCCTACTGCCCCAGCAGAGTTGACAAATACTTCCCTCCAAATTCTATATTTTTATTTATTTGAAAGTACAGTTGAAAATGAAACAGTGGTGCTCTTTAGTACAAGCCAGCACCTGTGAAAACTACAAACTGGTTCAGATTTCTCATAGATGCCTGATAGCATTACAGAGCAGTGCAATGCGTTTTTGACAATAATTTCAACCAAATAAAGATACGTTATTTAGAGGAAGGTTTTGGTGGTAGGTGTTTCCACCACGGGATGTGATTAAGGTGGAAAAATACAACATTTCTCTAGAGAGGGTAGCAGGAAGGCCAGATAAATTATTTACAAGTCTGATTTCTTTTGGGGAAGGTAATTGGCAGGAGACTAATATATACAGCTGGCTAGATATGGAGTTGCAGTATGTGGTGGCATAATTTGACTGCAAAGAGGCAGCCTGTTGCGCCACCATCAAAATCTGTCCTAAAGAGAGCCCTACCTTACAATAGCTGGGGAGGGAAGAAGTCTTCTTGGAGGATAAATCCCAAAGTAAATTTAAACAGCAGATGTTAGTTTCACACACAAGGTTTTTACTCACTAACAGACTTATGTGTACCACTCATGGAGGTCGGACATGGTCCAACCCTTTGCACAGCATATACAGTTGAAGGAAATAATTGTAGAATAACTTAAATCCAATCATTCACAATACTTGAGTAGGGAAAATGATGGAATCACTCTGAAGGAAAGATTAAGTACCTAGAGGCCAGTGGGACACATGACCCAAGGCAGCATGGATTCACAGCGGAATGTCATGTCAGATGAATCTAATTGATTTCTTTGACTGGGTGACAAAAGTAGTAGACCAGGGGGCTGTGACATGGCCTACCTAGACTTTAGCAAGGCATTTGACACAGTCCCACACAAAGATTAATAAACAATTAGCCAGCCTGGGAATGGGTCCCAGGGTGGTAGACTGGTAAAACATTGGCTGGACAACAGGACACAGAAGGTAATAGTAGACTTGAGTCCACTCTGAAGAAAGGGGTGTTATTAGTAGGGTACTGAAGGGTTCAGTACTGGGTCCAGTCCTATTTTTTCCCCTCTTGCTACCCTGGTCAGCCACTCCTTCGGGTCCCCAATGTCTCTCAGACTGTATGCTCTCCCTCATCTGTGGCTACCACTCACTCCAATGTGCCTCCCCCAGGTAACCTGGCATATCCTTTGCCAGATGGGTTCCTCTCCTCCGAGGGGAAGGCATCGTGGGGCTGGGCAGCACTTCTGTATTGGCCTGGGGTGTCATTGAGGCAGTGGTGTCAGTTGGAAGGCCTGGTGATAGTAGGGGACCAGAGACACCATCATCCGGTCAACCAAGGCAGTTTCCTGGTTTACTCCCCGGGGACCACTGACGTCAAAGGCGTGCGCTGAAGTCCGACTCCCCAGCAATTTCACCTCTGGTGTATGTGCTGTGCCTCTGGCCTCCGCTTAGGGCCAGCATGCACTGAGGTGTATCCCCACCCTCACCACGGAGAAGGCGAGCCTTCCTGGGATGCTCCTTTCCTTCTCCCTGGCCGGCCCTCCAGTGACCCGGTCCATTCCCAAACCTGGGTTGCCAGTGTTGCAAGTGGAAATCCATCTGCTGCACCAATGGGCTGACTGTCCAGTCCTTTTAATGTCTTTATAAGTGACATTGCAGAGGGACTGGAAGGAAAAGTATGCCTCTTGCAGATGACACCAAGATCTGCAACAGGGTTGATACACAGGGGTGGAAAGGATGAGAAGGGACTTGGCAAGACTGGAGGAATGGTCAGAAGTATGGCAGCTTGGATTCAATGCAAAGAGTGCAAGTAATGCACCTGGGAAACATAAACCCAGGGAAGAATACACAATGGGAAGGAGGTAGTAACAACAACAAAATGGAAAAGGACCTGGGGGTAATCATATCAGATGACCTAAGGTTAGCAAGCAATGTGAGAAGGCAGTAGGGAGGACTGGAGGATGCTGGGATGTATAGGAGAGAGGCATCACCAGCAGAAAACAGAAAGCCGTTATCCCACTGTACAGACAGTTGCTGAAACCCCATCTGGAGTACTGTGTCCGTTCTGGAGTCCCCATCTCTGCAAAGACATAGACAGGATGGAGGCAGTCCAGAGGAGGGCAACTAAAATGGCAGGGTCTGCAAGAGAAGCCATATGAGAAAAGACTAAAGAAGCTTAATATGTATACCCTTGAGGAAGGGGGGACATGATTGAAACTTTTAAGTACCTCAGTGGAATCAACAAAGTCCAAGAGGTAGCCTCTTTCAGAAAAGAGATGTGCAAGAACAAAGGGACACAATTTGAAGATAGAGGAGGACAGCTCAGGGGCAATGTGAGGAAGTATTTTGCACAGACAGGGTGGTGGACACGTGAACCACCTTCCTGAGGAGGTTGTGGGGTCAAAACTGTAGGAGAATTCAAGAATGCATGGGACAGACATAAGGCAATTCTGGTGGGGGTAGGAAGAAGTAGGCTGTTGGTTTACTAGGATCTGCAGCTTATCTATTAGGTAGGAAATGGGCAGACTAGTTGGGCCAAGCGGTCCTTATCTGCCATCAAAGTCTATGTTTCTATGTTGAGGCAGCATGTATTCATGGCGGGTCATGTCAAATGAATCTGATTGTTTTGACTTGATGATCAAGGAGTTAGATCAGTGTGCAGAGTTGGATGTGACCTACCTAGATTTCAGTAAAGTTTTCAGCACCATTCCACATAAGAGGCTAGTAAGTCAGCTGGATGGGTATCTTAGGAGTGGGTCCAAAGGTGGTAAACTGGGTAAGAAATTGGTTAGAGGATAGGCAGTAGAGGTGGTGGTAAATGGAGTTCACTCAGAAGAAGGGAGGATGACCAGTGGGGTTCTTCATGGATTAGTGCTGGGCATGGTCCTCTTTAATTCTTTATAAGTGAGATTGCAGAAGAGGTGGAAGGAAGGTCTACCTCTTTGCAGATGATTCAAAATCTGCAGTAGAGTGGACACACTGGGAAGATGGAGGAAAGGATGAACAGAGACCTCAAAATGTGAGGAGTTGTCAAGGTATGGCAAATAGGTTTCAGTGTGAACAAGTGCAAATTAATGCACTTGGAAACAGAAACCCAGTGGCAGAGTACAACATGGGAGGAATGGTGCTGACGAGCACCAAACAGGAAAGAGAGTTGCTGGTAATTATATTGATGACCTAAAGGTGGCCAGGAAGTGAACAAGGCAGTTGGGAAAGCTAGTAGGATACTGTGGTGCAAAGGAGGGCATCACCAGCAGAAAGAAAGAGTGGGTATTGCCCCTACAGATTGCTAGCAAAACCCTCCTAGAGTGCTGTGTCCAGTTCTGGAGACCACATCTCCAGAAGGACATAGAGTGGACGTGGTCCAGAGGAGGGCAACTAAAATGGTGCAGGGTCAGTATCAGAAGCCCTAAGAGGAGAGACTTAAGGATCTAAATATGCACACCCTGGAAGAGAAGAGGGAGAGGGGGACATGAAAGAGACCTTTAAATACCTCAAGGGGTAAATAAGGTGCAGGAGCACAGTACTTTTCAGAAAATATGCTTAAATGAAAAAATAGTCAAGGACAAGGCAGCATGATAAGGCGCTGGAGGCTGGTAGATTCAGGAGAGATGTGAAGAAGTAGTTTTTCACAGAAACAGTGGTGTATTCCTGGAACAGTCTTCCAGTGGATGTGGTAGGGTGAAACATTACTGGGGATCAAGAATGCATGGGAGGCATAAGGGAATCTTAGGGAAATGAAGGAGGGGTGAATGGGCCACAGATCAAGTAGGATCTGCAGTGATACCACAGGCATGGAAAAATGGGCAGACTAGGTGGGCCAAGTGGTCCATATCTGCTGGTAAACTTGATGTGTAACCCCCCTCCCACTGTCTAGGGTATGACTGGTGTTTCTGAGAGGAAGAGGGCATTGTATAGCCAGAACACAGTCCAGAACTTGCACTGTACTTGGTTCAGTGATGGATGGTCCAGGGGTGCAGTCCTTGAGGGTGCAGCCGCTGTGCAAACTAAGACTTGGTTAGTACAATCACAAGCTAGAGCAGTGATTAAGTCTATTGCTCAACTGATTAAAATTCCAGAACTGAATTAATTGGACAAAATTTAACAGCCACTCAATGAAGATTGGTGGCAACACAATTTAATTGGGCAGTCCATACAGTAAATATGCATGGCCAGTACCAAGATACATCATGCTTGATTCAGGATTCTGATGCAGACAATACCAGGAGCTGAATCAGGCTCCTGTTAAATGATGGCAGCAAGTTGTTCCTCAACCAAACAAGCCTATTGCAGGCAGCTCCCAAAATTCTCTCCAGCACTAACTTTACATAGCAATCACTAGAGAGCATCTCTTCAAATGAATGTCTCCCTCCTTTGCTTCCAATTCAAGCCACATTGCAATGAGCACCCTATGGCCGACATTCCTCTGGGTGGTCTCGGACTTACAGTGCTGGGACTATTAAGGGCCTTCAACTGATGCACAAAGCAGACCCAGGACCAATCCAATGGTGGCAGGACACAAACTGCCATCACTGCATCCCCAACAAGCTGGGCTGCCACCACCAACCTGTGCACCAGAACCTATGGCAGCCACCAAGCCTTCTTTGCAGGAACCCTCCATGCCATTCTACCCCAGTGCCAGGGGTCATGTTACAGGCACCAATTGTCCCTGGGCTCTGCCCCTAATATGGCATGGCAGTCCCCAAATTAGGCCATGCACAGAAGCACCATTCCAGTCCCGATGATTCCAGTAGCTACTCTTCAGGGACGGTGGGCTGAGGTTGCAATCACCAACCCCAGCCCCAGACCTCTGCCCTCTGGCCAAAACTGGCTGAGACTCCTGACTTCTTTCTATCCCTGCCTAGTCTCCCTCCAAAAGATACCAAATCCCTTACGTAGGCCTTGGTCTCACAACCCCACTGACCAGCAGGGGGCCCCAGACACCATGCAAGCAAACACTGGGACAAACTAGAAGTAAGCTCCCAGAGGCTACAGACATTTCTATGTTTCTCTGCCACACAGAGTCTATGGTTTAGGGTGCTAACATCTCAGTCATCCCTCCACCCATCTGACTAGCACCTTTAGGCCTGCATGTGGGCAGTGGCAAGTTTTATTTTTGCCACTCACTGCTCCTTCTTGGTGGTCCAGTGGCCAACTTCCTGGTTCAAAAGTCATTTTAAATCCCTGCCACCCAGTGGTTCCTCCCTACCCTCCCTACCTAGCCGCATTCCCTGTGCCATACTTTAACAGGTACACTTCCGACCAATCTCCATCTCCAATTACTTTACCAGGGTCAAATGTCTGACCACCCCTAAAGAATGGCCTGCAGCAGTTCTGCAGTCAGGAAAGGGCTGAGGTATGTGACCAGGCTGTTTGGGGCTGGTAGGCTTAGAACAGTGCATCTCTACAATGCTGGCTCACACCCTTTCTCTGTGTTGTTTCTGTACCAGTTACAATAGTCAAGGAAGGCATGTAACCATGTTGCATATAACATAATGGTGTACAACATAGAACAGTGGCAGACCATATATACTGTATAATTTAAAACTGATGATGGTGGGCTGTCACGGAGGCTGTCAAGGGTTTTGGCTACAATGTTTACCATGCAAGTAAGTCTTGGGATATTGTCAATGAAGTACAGTTGGTTTGTTTTCACACATCTGAATGCTAGGATTTGTATACTTTCTGATTATGATCATCCATGGAATAGTCATGGCAGAGTAACTGGACATTAGTGCTATGTACCTGAACCTCCAAAAGCTTCTCCACTCTGCACAGTGCCACGGACAGAACACATCAAAGCAGCATTTGGGTTACAAGCCAATAAATGGCCTAGATTTGAATGACAAAATAGAGATTGCCCCTTATTGGTAAATCAGTAATGTACTTCTTCTTTTTTTCTACTGTTTTCCCTCCTCCTGGCTCAGCCCACCTGTCTCCTATTTCTCCTGGGACCCCTGTCCCCATGCCTCCAGGTTTGTGCCCTGCTTTATCCACAGTGTATTCAATGACTGGGGATTAGTGGTTTCTGACTTATGTATGCATGCAAAGGCAATGTGTTTGTAGTCTTTTCAACCACAGGTTGTGAAGTTTTCCTGATGACTGTAAGCCATAAAGAATGTGCTCATAATCAGCTATTGTGATGAATTCAGCTGAATGTTTCATTAGGAAGTTGGACTAGGAAACATTTTTGCATAGCCATGACTCTTATGACAAGCTTAATGTTGCTGTATAAATAGGTTCATTATATCCAGTGTGTCAGCATGTACTAGTGCCTTGTTTTTTAATTGCACTTGATCACTTTAATTCTTTGTATTGTACTGTGGTTATAAAAGGTATTCACACGGGGTTCACCATTCCTTGATAGAGCCCCAGATAGGGATACATGTTTGAGGTCTTCCCACTGGTAGCCAAACAGGCCTTTTCACTGACCACACTGTTACACACTGGTATGGTTCACACCAGTGTCAGTCTAGTCACTTATGAAGCCAGTGATGCACACCACTTAAGGACACTGGCTTCCTCACTGGTGTCACACCATTGTCTTGGGAACTGCATTGTGGGACCCACCCTGTAAGGTGTTCCCTGTGTAATGTGATGCTAAATTACGCTTAGGCAGTGAGGTGAAGATTGGCCACCATTTACATAGTACTTAAAACCACCTACACCAGTTCAGTTCCTCTGTCTGGGAGAGGAGCAGAAGAGACATCAGTTTGGTGCCTGTGTAGATTACACATGCAAATGTACACTGGTCTGGCTCACCAAACCATTTATACCAGTGTAGCAATGGGCAGTGTAAATGGGGGATGGTGCTTTTGTATGAATGGAGCTCTTAGCACGACATAAAGAAGAACCTGAGAGTGTCTTAAATTGGTTTTATTTGTGATTATTGCAGACCGTCCAGGCTAATATCTGCAGCTTCTGAGCTCTGCGCTTCTATTGACTTTAAGGACATTATTTATTACGGTTGTTGATAGCTGTACACAACACCATGTGTAGTTATTCATAAAAACTATGTACTTAAGAATCAATCAAACAATAAAAAATAAATACTGTCAATAAATAAATAAACACAATTTCTGATTTTGAGATTTCATGAATCCGTTTAGTTCAAACACCAATGTCTTAGCTCAAGTAAGCAACTGTGAAGCAAAGATTAATAAGAATGTTTGCAGGATCTTGCTTTAATTTCTTTGCATAGATTTACTAGTTTTACTGATGTAATCTCATTCAGGAAGTGAGCCTGAAATCCTCATGAGCAGGTGTACTGGCAGCACAGGCAGGGCTGGTAAACCACCTGTGTTTCCTGATCTCGGCTGTGTTACACTGATTAACCAAATCACTGCCAAAGCCACCTTGCTGGCATCGTGTGTTTGGAAACAAACTTAGCTTTATAATTTCTGAATAATGACTAAGTCCCCATTTTATGAACCATTCCACATATTATAGAGAAAAACAATATTCTTCCTGCAGAATGTTTTACACTGTGTTTTATGAAGGCCCTGGTCAGACCCCACCTAAAGTACTATGTGCAGTGTTGGGCTTCTCAGTCCAGAGGAAACTTCTTATTTATTTTTCTTTGTTTTTTTTTTAGTCTTTGGTAACGGGTAAGGCCCACTAGCCACAAGTGCCTGTTTTCAGGAGTGACCTGGGAGTACTGGGCGGTTAAGTGACTTTATCAGAGTCACACAGTATGCAAGTGGAGGTTATAAGAATCAAACTCAGGTCTGGTCTGCTGGATGTACAACTGAGGTAGTGAAGAGGTTGAAGTGCAGGCCCACCAACAAGATTAGGGGTTTGGGGACTGGAGCTATAAGAGACTGGTAACCCTTAACATTTTCTCCTGAGTTACTGCAGGGGTAGCAGAGTGCATCTGGAGCCTGGCAAGACCAGAGGACACAATCCTCAGATGCCCAGGCCCATGTAATTGGAGGAAATTGAGGGAATCAAACTGTACACAAGGGAACATGAGATGATTCCTGAGGAGCAGGGATCCTAGTGATACAGTCTCAAAGTGTGTGGTCTGTGGCCTTTGGAGCCTGAGTGGGATGCCCAAGAAGAGGGATGACAAAGAGACAGATCTGGCCAATAAGAATGCCCAGTAAGTAAAAGCTGAAGCTGGACAAAACCAGAGGTGACCTGAGACTGGACGAGTCATCTTGGATGTCAAGGCAACCATCAACAATGAAAAAGTAGGAGAGTTCTACTTGTGATCTTGGAATGGCCCTTGAAGTCATGATGTTCATAGAAACACAGAAACTTAGAATTTGTCAACAGAAAAGGATTGCTTGACCCATCAATTCATCCAGATGGTCCCTGCCTAGTCTTGCTCCGAAGACTCTAATTGATCTCAGCATTCCTCCTTCCTCCCTGCCAGTTTCCTGATATTCCCCATGTCTATGACATGTATGTTGAAGATCCATGCTGTTTTTGCCTCTACTACGTCCGATGACAGTCTATTCAGTCATCCTTTCATTATTTGTTGGGCAGTTGAGGACATCCAAGTAGGAATCCCCAGTACAGCAGACAACAACGTGCTGCAGCAAGAGAGTGGATCTCTGGCAGATGTCATTGATGTCAGTGTGCATGGGACATCAGAAGCTACTGCAAAATTCAGGAATAATTTCCAGTGGATGGTACAGAGCTAGTTACCTGAAATTAGGCTGGGCAGTTTCACCTTGATTTGTTATACTGTGCCTGTGAGCATATCATTAGCCATTCTCTGATAACCCATGAAGTCTTTTCAGGATCTATGTATGCAGTACAATGGCAAAGGAAGTGTCCAACTTGTTGGCTACAGTTTTGGATGCCTATGGGACTGGGAGAGTCCAGGAGAATAATTAAAGGTTCAGCCATGTCTGTGGTATTACAATTCACTGAACGCTCATTATGATAGTGTAACTGATTAGTAAACATTCTGATTTGGTCCCAGCTTCATAAAAGGAGATCCAAGATCAGTCATTGTGTCCGTGTGGTCATTAAACATCCAAGTATGAAACCTGTCTCAGTAGTTCCTAGAGAATGGGAAAATGTGAACCCAACAGATGTGAATATTTGCAAGGTGGTCATGGCAGGCACAAATTCTATCAAATACCCCTAGATACAGAACTACCGGGCAATACCCACCCCCATAAGGTGTAGACAGTCAGACAGCCAATCGGTGTAAGGTGGAGTTGTAGTGGGTAGGAAATCCTATTAATTAGCACACATTTGCAAAGCATATTCATCTTGAAGCAAGTCATCCCAGACAGTGACTTTCTGGCCACATGCTTTACATCACCAGCCAGTGTAGCTGAGTAGCTCACCCTAACTATGCTATCCCAATCATCCTCAGCAGGTTCCTTGTTTTGCCTCCCATTCAATGACTGACATCAGGAAGGGGCAGGCTTGGAGTTATAAAGGAAGAACAACACTAAGTGGCAGCACTCAACATGAGTGACTCCTCTGAAGTGGTGGGAGTCACCTGGGGTAGTCAGAGGGGAAGTCAGGGAGCCATTAAAAACAAATTCTGGTCAGAGGCAATAGGACTGCAGGTGAAGAATTTGAGGTAAAATTATTGAAACGTATCAAAGTTAGGAGCCTGCGTTTACAAAATGTAACATAGGCTCATACTGTAAATGTGTTATTTTGTAATATTTTACACCAAATTTTGAACATAGCCTTGTTATAAAAAGATACAAAATAAGGTGCAGGAGGAAAGCATTTTTCAGAAAAAGGCTCTCAGGAACAAGAGGACCTGATATGAATCTTGGGGGATTTCAGGAAATGTGAGAAGTACTTCTTCAAAGAGACTGTGGTGGATTCCTGGAATAGTATTTCATTGGGGTGGTAGGAGCAAAAACAGTGGTGGGGTTCCAGAATGCATGGGATAGGAACAAGGAATATCAGTGACAAGGAGAGGGGAACTGACTGGAGCTCATGTAGGATCTGCAGTGTTACTGTAGGCAGGGAAAATGGACAGACTAGGTGGGGCAAGCGGTCCTTATCTGAAAGCAATCTCTCTCTTTCTATGTTTCATGTTCCAAAGGGGGGCATGATACATGGTGCAGGGCAGTGCTCAGAGAAGTGAGGCCCAGCTCAATAGCAGAAGCAAAAATCTAAAGTCCTGAGCAATAACAAAGGAAACTAGTAGCCAGGCACAGCATAATGCTGAAAATTCTTTAATGGCAGTAATATCATGAACTGCGTTAGTACAAATATAATCCAATACAAGCAAGAAAGCTGACAAATGCAGTAAATGCTAGATGTAAAGGTATGGCTACAGGTAAAAAAGTCTCTATGACTGTAGGAAGCCTAACGCCGACTCTTGATGAGTTTACCTGAGGCGTGACTGATTAATCTTGTAAAAAGATTTCAGATCCCATTGCTTGTTTAAACCAGCAGGTGTAATGCTTTGTAATTCATAAATCCAAGTTGATTTTTCCACAGTAGTTTATTCCCTTGTCCCCTCCCAAAGAACCCACTCTCTCAATGCCTGTGAACTTTAAGTCTCTAGGATTTGAATTATTGTAAAAGAAACAAATGACTACCAAGTAGGGTGTCAAGTCTCCTATTAATAAAACTGCTCAATGGTCTTGTGTGCTAGCTTTCAAGCTGGGCACTGATCTCCATACATATATCTTATTGCAGTTACACTATAGAACATATGTGACAAAGTCAGTACTGCAGTTAACAAAGTCACATCTCCAAATTTAAATCTTCATGAAGGTGTACAAACTCTTTACCAGGTTGTGCATATGCACACATTACAATTGTGGCATTTGAAGAAACCTTTGGTTTGTATGGTAACCAGTGGTTATTAATGATAGCTGCCTGATTTGTCTCAAATCAGCTATGGACTAACTTGTTGCTTAAATTAATGCATGGGTATCACCTACTGCTGAAGTCACATCATTGTCACTAAAAAGGATAGGGCAGTTACAATAAATTATATTGTCAATTTTCCTGCCAAATGATTGAATTTACTGAGAAAAGTAACATGACCATGTTCATGAATTTCATTTTTCTAGTGGCTTTTCATTGTTCTTTTTCAGTAAATCAACTTTATCTAGTCTTTCTCAGTGATGTTTGTTATAACCCCTATTGAGAAATCTCATCTCAGTTCATTAGCCTGTCAGTCATATGGTTCAGATGAACTGCATTTTCTTTAATCTTTTTTTTTGATTACTTTTCTCTCAATCTCCAGCGGGCCACATTCAAGATGGAACCCCAGCCCCATGCCCCAATGTCCACAGTCAGTACTAACCATCTTCCCAGAGCTTGCCCTCCTGGCGGGTGAAAGGGATCTCCAGCTCCCATCAAAGGATTGTATCCAATTCCGGTCAGCGCCCGGCTGGTCAGGAAGTGGGTCCTGTGAAACCCCTCCATCATCCAACAGCTGGAGACATGTTTCCTCTTTTTATTCTCTTGGCGGAAAGGCGTGCAATGACACCAGTTGCAGTTTCATGCGCGCTCTTGTGCGTGTGGCACACTGGGCTTCTCTCCACCTCCACCACCTTGTAGAGCATCGGTGTGCCATCCCCAGCTTCCATTAGGGCCAGGCAAGCACCAATCACTGGCCCCCTCCCGGAGGAAGAGAGCTGTCCTTGAGACACTTGATCCTCCTCTTCCAACCAACCCATGGCAACCTGCTCACACCATGAACTCAGGTCGCGGTGTGACAGGAAGTAAGGCATGATGCCTCAGCCCTCAGGCCACCGGGCTGGCCACTATTTTCTTTTTAATCTTAAACATTTACTATACAGGATATAATTTTTCAAAGGCATTGAATGCGTAATATCTGCTCTCAAGACTGCATTCGTAGCAATGTTTTGAAGCACTGAGTTTCAAATATTTCTTCTTTTCCATGTTTTGTCTCATGTCTCCTGTCAGTAGAAATATCACTTCTGAAAATCAGAGTATTACAAGCAGCTGCCTTGGAAATACTTGTGCTTTGATTTATGACACAAATGAGTGCTGCTGTGGCAGTCACTAAAACTCATAATGATATTCAGAGTTATAGCAAGCCATGGCTGCTCATGGTCTATTCAATATACTGAGTAAAGGTCATGACAGGATATTATTATGGACCCCCACCTCATTTCCCCTCCAACTCCTGCACCATTTAAAATACTCAGCTTATCAGTATCTTGTTTACTGTAGCTCTCAAGTTTGCTACTGTTTTTTATTTCCATAGTAATCAGCATGATTGTCTTATGAGAACATTTATAAATACTGCAGTAGAAAGGGCTTTAATTGCCATTGAACTGCATTGTTTCCTACAGTGTACTGCAGCATTTTATGATATACCACAGCATTACTGTATTGCTTCCTAGCTGGTGCTGCTATTCATTTTAGGTCCAAGCTGATGACTTTAATGAAATCAGCCTCTCATCATACAGGGCCCCCTACCCTGTTCTTTTTTTTTGATGTGGAGCTGACTCTGTTGGCCTGGGAGGGGTTTGCAGGCTTTGCAAGCAACTGGGTGGCCAACTATATCATCAGTAGTGCATGATGTCATTACATTCTGTGTAACGATGACACACAAGCGATGCAGTGATGCCGGTGCATCATTTATTCATTTGCCATGGTAGGGTGGGTACCTTCATTAAAAAGAAGGTAGCGAGGATGGCCTGGAACACATGTAGTATCACCCACGGCTGATGGGGACCCTGTGTAACTGGATAGCCTTGCTACAGTATAAAGGTGTCTTTTAGAATCTTTAGTTAAATTCAATTCAATTTTTATTTTACTAGGAAGGACACCATTGAGAAAACTCATTTACAAGGTGGTCTGGGAGAACTAATACACAAGGACAAGGGCAAACAACCGTACAATTACATAAGAAGAACAATATTATATACAATAATGCCATATCCTTTATATAAAGATTACAGTACAACCAGAAGCAAAAAACAATAGGTTAAGGGACAATAGGTAGAGGGAAAGAGCACAAGAAAAGCTGAAGATTACAGGAGGCTAGAATAGACTAAGGAGAAAGGTAGAGGCGCGAGAGTAAAATGCAGGCGGGAGTAAGTAAAGAGGAAACAAGCAGACAGGGATAAGGGAAGGTAGAGTAATTGTTTGGAGAAGGAGAGAAATGTAGGGATTCACATGTAGTAATACTGGATTATACAATACAGTGACAAGGTGTGACAAGGTACCTTTGTAAATGAGCCTATGGCTCAAAGGTTTTCAAACTGCTGTTTAAATAAAAAAAAAAAATAAACATCATTCATGTGCCATCTTAGCAAGGCCTTAAAGTGAAATATCGCAACACAGTGAGTCAATTTTAGGGAGTTTTGGTGAGTTCCATAAAGTAGGAATGGCATAGCACAGTGGCGCTGAGCCAAAATGTGATCTTACTCTAGGAACATCAAGAGTGATTTAATCATATCTTCTGAGCCGTTAAGTACCAAGGTGTACATTTAAAAGTATAGAGATATAGGTGGGAAGTTTATTAGTGATGGTTGTGTAGGCCCAAAGGGAAGCATTCTGTGATGTCCTGGTAGCAAGTGATGTCCAGCCAATAAGAGAATAAGCAATGATGGGTGTTGAAAGGAATGTTAGCTATAAATCTAGTAGCCCTGCGGTACAATGTGTCAACTTTGATAGCACTGATTTGAGCTATGACTGTCAAAGGGAGTCGGCATAGTCGAACAGGGCAGAAATGTCATCTGTACCAGCTTTAATTTTGCATCCTGGGTAAGAAAGTGCTTAATAAGAAAAATACATCCAGCCTTTGTGTTAACTTTTGGCCAGCTCCTTGATGTGAGCAGAATAGGAAAGCTTCAATCAATCCAGAAACCTAGGTATTTGAATTTGTCCACATTATCCAAGACTTCTCCTAGGATTGTCTTAATCTGTGAAAGATTAGCTGGGGGTTAGGTAATAATTTTTTAGTATGCAGAGAAAGAAACATTACTTTTGTCTTCTTGACATTAAGCAAAACTTTTAGCTGAATGAGGTTTGCTGAAGTAAGTCAATTCCTGCTGTAGCTCCAGGCATGCAGACTCCAGGGAGGGACGGTCAATGTACAGCACAGTGTCATCTGCAAAGAGATGGACACTTGCCGACCTAATGCTAAAATCAATGTTAATGATATAAATAGTGAAAAGTAGGGGCCCCAGGATGAAATCCTGGGCATACCTCTCAACACACATTTAAGGGAGATATCACCGCAGATATCCCTGGGCTTTAACCTGCTGATTGTGACCTGCGAGGTAGCTGGAGAACACTTCATGGCAGTTTCATCAAGACCAATATTCTGTAACATACAATAGTAGATCATGATCTACGGTATCAAAGGTTGCTTACATCAAGGAACAATGTGCATACGTGATTTTTAGCATCAAGGGCAAGTTGCCAATTATTAGTGACTTTGGCCAGAGCAGTTTACAGTACTGTGTTTAAGCCTAAAACTAGACTGTAGTGGGTTAAGTGTGTTAGTGGACTCCAGATATTCTCTCGGCCGAGAGTTAACAATTATTTCAAGCATTTTGGAGAAGATAGGAAGCGAGATTGGCCTGTAATTGTTGAGGTCACAGGGTCTCAGATTTTAAAAGAGGGAGAATATGTACTGTTTTCCACATGGAAGAAAGAGCCCCTTGAGAGAGTGAAAGATTGAAGAGATGAGTATTAGGAGGTACCAGATGAAAGACACCAGGCTACTAAAGTTTCCAATAGAGTTTCATATGTTTCATCTAGTAGACAAGCTACCCCAAAGAAGTAGCACAAAACCAGAACAAAGTGTTTTGCTAAAAAGGATTAAAATACTCATTCTGGCTAGTCACCTTATCATTACTTTTAGAACACCCACTATTAAGTTTTGACACCCACTCCTCTTCATTTCTATCATCATAGGATGTTCTGTTCTCAGATACCACAGGAACAGCCTCTTCCTGCTTTTCCTTCTGTTTTCCTATATTTTTGGTTCTGTTTTCCACTAATGTTCTATTTCTCCAATATTTTGTATCTTTAGGTTTACACTTCTTAGTTTTCTTGTTTGTTTGAGTTGTTTTCCCTCTGTCCTTTGTTGTTTAGGAATATGTCTCAGTTTCGATCTAGGTTGAGTGGGCATAATATTCTCCATCTCTTCCACTGAAACTTCATTTATCAACTTCCTCTTATTATTTTTTGTTAGTATTTTCCTTTTTTCTGAAGCAGGTATGGGGTGTCCATATTTTCAGCAATATCTGTATTGTTATTTTTCTCCTGAGTTTTAAAATGTGGTCATTCATATTACCCCAAACTTGCTATACACAGTACTGTCCTTTAATATTTTACCAGCTGCTTCCTGTATTTCTTTTTGCAAGAGATATGGGAGATTTCAGCTAACTCTCTACAAATACTATGATCCCTTTGTTCCTTAGCTGGAAGCATAATACATTCAAGTTGAGAACTCAGATTACTCTGGTCAGTTGAGGGAGATTCCACAATGGTTGCCTCTTCTTTTGACTTTAAAGTGCAATCCAGCTCACTCTCTCCATATTAGGAGAAATCCATACCCCATTAGAATCCTGTTGTGTAGAACTGGGATTACTTTGCTTTAGATCTAGTTTTCCCCTACAATACCTGTTCTACAGTTACTGATTGCAAGATCCCTTTCGATAAAGTCCAATTTAATTCTGTTCTCTAAACAGACCCCTTTAATAAATGATACATCCTGTTTGATTTCCAAAAGCTACTTAAATAACAGGATATTACAATTAATTGGGTCTCTTAATGCCATTAATAAGTCTCTGGAATTCCCTCAATATCCTTAATCTCTGCAATATTATGTCTCTCAGGGCTCATTGTCCAGGAGCTTGTGTCACTATTTCTGGAGGACAACTCATCCTGAAATCTCACTTTCCTGATTTCATGTAATTAATATTCTCCCAGGTGTTTGATTTTGGCTTATCTCAATTACTCTGCTGTAGTTACTATTCTCACCATGGGGCTAAACCTTTCTATGGTTCCATCCAAGCATTCTGAACTATATTTACACTGCTTTCATTGCATTTACTAGTTTCATTTTCTAGATGCAGTATTTCTCTCAAACTCTTAACTTCTGAGTCCAGTACTGATAAATTATAAAACATTTGGGAGAAATCAATTTTGCATCCTCATACTGTCTTTGTTAGGTTCATGATAGTTAACACCTGCTTTGTTTGTCACTTGCCTATTTAATACTGGCTCATCTTTTACAATCATTTCCCCATGCTTATCGTTAACCTGTTTGTTCACATTTTCTTCTTTAGAGGGGCAGAGCTAACTGGGATACTAGAGGGCAAAAGACATTTCGAATATTCACATTATTCCCAACGATCCCATTAGGTGTGAAACCAATTATTTTATTTCTTCTTTTCCAACAGTTAGTTGGTCTATCTTATATATTATTCTTTTCTTTAATCTGTCCTTTTTCTGTTTTCATTTCTGATTTGTACCCCACTCTTTCACTGTGAGTGTTTTTAATGATAAAGGACCCTTAGTCTTAACCACAAGCCCCCACTAGTATCCATGTCACTCTAATCCAGTCTATCTGAAAAATTAATATGCCTTTTGCAGAACCCATTTTTGCTGCGAGTAGTAGCTGGCATACTAACCATCAAGGTCCAGAGTCCAATACACTCAGGTAGAAAAGGTAAAATTACCACACAGATAGTTTGCAAATGTAGATAAGATTTATGTGGACTTCACACAAGCCCCTAGAGCATCAGCTTATAGCCTTCTGAGGGGCATTAAAGAGAACATGCATTTCATTCTTAAATAGCCACACCTAAGTGAATTCAATTAAACACTTGACCAACAGAAACCAATAATATAAAACACACGTCAATAATAAATCTAGTAAAAAATCATTTATTTACACAAGCTTCCTAACAAAGCCAAACTTTATGCTACAGAGTTTAAATTTATATATATATATATATATATATATATATATATATATGAATAAATTCATTTATTCTACATATCATTTTATCTCATGGAGCAGAAATTATGTGTTTTAAAAGAAAAAGTGAGCAAAAAATAATTGTAAAAGAATAAATGAGTATACAAAAGAAAAATAAGAAATAGACAGAGCCTCTATAAATCCCTCTATTGCAATCTATTTATTAAATAACAAGCAGAGGCCTCTGAAAGAAAAATGAATTAATAATAAATAGCAAGCAAAGAAAAGGAAGCAGAAGAAAAACTTACTCCAAAGGCAAGAGAGAGTGTGTGGATGTGGGGATATGGGGGAAGTGGGGAGAAGGAAAAAATAGGAAGGGATAAGAGGAGGTGGTAGGGGTTGTGTGGGGATCTGAACAAAGGAAATAACAAATAGAAAAGTTCTCTATAGACAGCAGGAAAAGTTATAAACAAAACAGAAAAACAGAGAAAAATCATGTCTGAACAGCCTAGTCCAAGCATTCTCATAATAACATCCCAATGATAGAGTTTAATGCTAGGCTGTTAGGAACAATGGCAATAGTCCAGGCTTGAGGGTGATTTGAGGCCTTCAGTAACACAAACATTTTGGCTGTGTTAAGAAGCTTGTGTAAATAAGTGATTTTTATTAGATTTATTATTGATATGTGTTTTGCATTATTAGTTTCTGTTGGTCATGTGTTTAATTGAATTAATTTAGGTGTGGCTATTTAAGAATGAAATGTATGTTTTCTGTCATGCCCCTCAGAAGGCTATAAGCCAAGGCACTAGGGGCTTGTGTGAAGTCCGAATAAATCTTATCTGCATTTGCAATCTATTTGTGTGGTGATGTTGTCTTCTGTACCTGGAGTGTATTGGACTCTGGACCTTTATTGTTTGTTTGGGCTAGCTACCCATACCTGTGCACTGGACTTATTTAGTAGCACAGTGGTTTTATGTGGAGACTGTGGTTTATTCTGAACTGTGTTCCACTGCTGCAAAGTGTCCTTCCCAACTGTATGGGGGAGCTGCGAGGCAAGTAGAGAAGAAGATATTTGTATGAAAAACTTTAGGTCTGCATATTTCCTTGAATCCATCCCGATATATTGTTGTTTGTAGGCATCGAGTGCTGAGATTTGCAATTTTGAATAAATTATGTGAAATGCTGATGAGACCTATGACTCAGAAACAGGGACTTGGGAACAGGGTTCAGCTGGGAGCAATCTGAATCATTGACTAGCAAATGGAACAAGGCAAGAGAAAGGCTAAGAGGGAATGAAGAGGATGTTCCAGGCTGGGGACACTAAACTAGCTTTTGCCAAATTGGAAAGACTACTTCAGAGAGCTGGACATTACTTATAACATTATTACACTTGAGCAGTATTTAGGTAAGAATCAAGCACCACGAGGACTTTGAATCACTATAATCCCTTCAAGTGGCTTTGAAATCTTTGAGTTCAAAGATCAGTGGCTAGAAGCAACAGAACAATGCTTGAAGATATTTATTGAGCTTCTCATTAAAGCCGACATTAGAAGCATGAGGACATAATTCTGAAAACTGAGGAAGCCAAATCGAGTCCTGAAACACAAAGCGAGCCTGCCGTCCAAAGAATTAGAGGTCACACTGAAAAGAAACTGACAAAACATGAGGAAAAGCTTATAACCAAAAACAGAATAAGTTAATTTGGGACCAGGAGGACTAGAAAATGGAAGAATCCTTGCATGGAGATGCAGAGATCACATGTAGAAGTCGATCAAGGGTCCGTTTCTTGAGTCAAGGGCAAAACAGGGAACAGATCTACTGATAGGGAATCTTTTGAGCAAAGAAACTCCTGAACCAGAACCACCTGATGGAAGTGAAAAACAAGGAGGCAGAAGAACCAAGAACTACAACCAGCAACAAGAAGAATACGGGAGGGTAGAGGAAGAATTACAAGTAATCAACTTATCAGAGAAAATCCTCACAGACTTAGAAGTTGGAATTTTGCAAGAGGTCTTTCTTTTGTACCAACACCACAGATAAATTAATTTCAGGTTAACTTGGACCTTTTCAAATTCTTTAGGAAACTGAAGCTTAAATATTTCTTTAAAGAATGAGTGTTAGAGAAGAAAATAACATAATGGCATATACTGCTTCAGTACGATAAGAGATAGAGAGAGAAAGATAGAGGATTTGGACTTTGTAATTGATGCTATAAGTAATATTGCCAACACGGACTTCAGTACCACTGCATAGTAAGTATTGAACTTTTTCTATCTCTTCACTTACAGATGCTTCCCAGGAGGTGTTAGAAGGAACACTGGAAGAAGTAAGGGACAGTGATATTATAAATGTTGATACAAACACTGACAATGAGAGCATTAATTTCATGTATGAAACAAAACAATTGTTTAGACCAGACTCAACATTTATCCTAATGCTAACAATGCCTCAATTAATGTGTATATAAACATGGTTATGAAAAGTTAATAACATTCTGAGTAAGGTATATAGTCCAAGATACAGAAATATAACTGCATAGGAATTTAAGGTATTATCAGACTTATAGAAATACCCTGATATATGGTGAAGCCAGCAGACAAAGGGGTAACATAGTTGTCCACGGAAAAGAACAGTATGAGACAATGGTAATGAGATTGTTAATGACCATGACAGCTATATTAAATTACCAAAGTGTGTGGTTAAACTTGATTAATTCTGAGATACTACAGATGTTTTGAGAAAATTGTCAGAAGTGAAATGGAACAAAACTTGATTTGGATTACGATAGATGCTGAATCTTTGTACACCAGAATATGTCATACTAATGGCCTAGAAGCCTGTAGGCATTACCTGGAGAGACTGGCAATTGGGGTGACATACCTGTGGTTTCATCTTAGAGGCACTAGAATTTATTTATACTCACACATAATTATTTTGAATTTAAGGGAGAATTTTTCAAACAGATATGTGGGACAGATATGGCACCTCATATGCCAATCTTTTCTGGGACTATGGGAAGAGCAGACAATTTTTAATGAGAATGTAGACAAGTATCTCCCAAAAATAAAATCTTGGACTTGTTTTATTGACAATATACTTTGTATATGGTCAGAGGACAATATACTTTGTATCGGTCAGGGGACCCCACTGAGATTTAGGGATTTGTAGAGTGGCTTAATGGGAACAATTTAAACCTTAATTTTACTTTCAGATATGATACTAAAGAGATGGATTCTTTGGACCTGGTGGTATCTAAACCTATGAGAATAAGGGGCTATTGAAACTAAATGTCATCACAAACAAACTGCCACAAACTCTCTTCTAAGTGCTGATAGTGCACATCCAACCAGGCTCAAGGAATCTATGCCTTATAGGCAGTTTCTGCACTTGCTCAGAACTGCTCCAGTGATGAGATTTGTTTTGGAACAAGCTAGGGAACTGGAAATGAGATTTTGAGAAGAGGTTATAGTACACAGTGTGTAACCAGTGCCTTGAATAAGGCATATTCTAAAGATAGAGTAAGTTTTAAATGAGGAAAAAAGAAGAAAACTTTCACCCCTATCACCTTTATAACTGAGTACAACTCCTGGGCTGGCCAAATAGCTAATATTATCTATAAATTTTAGCCTATTTTACAGTCTGACCCAAGACAGCTGAGGTAGTAGGGGGAGGCCAAGGGTAACTTTCTCCAGAGCACCAAATATCAGAGATAAATTAATTCACTCTAGATGTATTAAAGAAAAACAGAAGAACATTGGCTCAGTATGTGAAACCAAATGGGTCATTTAAATGTTGCAGATGTGAGGCAGGATTCACGAAGCTCGTGAAATACCCGCAGCTCTTGAATGAAACCCTCAGCACAAGTCGGTTGCAACTTGCAGATCCGCGGTTACCTGCAGCGGCGGTATTCATGCTAAAGCTGAGCCAGATTATGACCGCTCTACTATCTATCGCTGCTTGCGGGTGGTGTTGTCAGATGGCCGTGAGCAGGAATGGGCTATGGCTGATGGAAGCAGCCATACACCCTCCGCAACTGCTGCAGCTGTGAATCACACCCGCCACAGCTGCAGGCAATTCCAGTCTGCAGCAGCAGTTGCAGAGTGGACTTAGAAGCTGAACACTTCACTGAATCCTGCCCGTAATATTTGTTCTTACAGTAAAACAGGAAAACAATTCATACATCCAGGGATTGAAAGATCTTTTCAAATTGGGAATGTATCACATGTGATACAGCATTTTTGATTATACCCTGTGGTGTCCTTGTACAAGATATTGTATATTGGAAGGACTACAAGATCATTAAGTCACCATACAGGAGCATGTAAGGAATATTATAAATGTAAGGTTGGATGCCCCAGTGGGCCTACACTATTTGAGTATCATGCCTCTGACTCTTAAGATTTTAAATTTATTGGAATTGAATGGGTCCCAACATTACCCTATGGAGGAGACAGGGTGAATGCACTTCTGAGGAAGGAGAGTGAATGGATATATAAATTAGGAAGTGTCAAACCTGACGGTCTTAATGACCTGTGGGACCTTAAGCCATTTTTGTCAAACAGGTAATTGTTATATTAAAAAATGCAAGAATGTATCTTTGCCTTATTGAAACTATGTATTCCTTCCTTCCAGATGTATTTTCTTAATATTTGAGGCTCACTTGGAGAAAAAGCTGCTAGACCAAATGTAAACAAGATTGTAGTTCCCCACTGAAATATATTATGAGAGATTATGGATGATCACTGTTTGTGTTACTTGAAGGCCTCAAACTGCCCTCATGTTTGGACTATTGCCATTGTTCTTAACAGCCTAGCATTAAACTCTGTCATTGAGATGTTATTATGAGAATGCTTGGAATAGGCTGTTCAGACATGATTTTCTCTGTTTTTTCTGGGTTTTTCTATTTTGTTTTATGACTTTTCCTGCTGTCTATAGGGAACTTTCCTTATTGTTATTTCCCTTTTATTCTGATCCCTCACAACCCCTACTACCTCCTCTTATCCCTTCCTATTTTTCCTCCTCCACCCCTCCCCCATATCCTCACATCCCACACCTTCCCCTTACCTTTGGATTATGTTTTTTCTGTTTCCTTTTCTTCATTTGTTATTTATTATTCATTCTTTTTCTTTCAGAGGCCTCTGCTTGTTACTTAATAAATAGATTGAGATAGAGGGATTTATAGAGGCTCTGTCTATTTCTTTATTTTTCTTTCTGTGTATTCATTTATTGTTTTACATTATTTTTCTTCTTTTTTCTTTTAAAACACATGTAATTTCTGCAACATGAGATAAAATGATATGTAGAATAAATGAAGTTGTATTCATATATATAAAATTTAAACTCTGTACCAGAACATTTGGCTGTGTTAGGAAGCTTGTGTAAATAAGTGATTTTTACTAGATTTATTATTGACATGTGTGTTTTATATTATTGGTTTCTATTGGTCATGTGTTTAATTGAACTCATGTAGGTGTGGCTATTTAAGAATGAAATGTATGTTCTCTGTCATGCCCCTCAGAGGCTATAAGCCGAGGTGCTAGGGCCTGTGTGAAATCCGAATAAATCTTATCTGCATTTGCAATCTATTTGTGAGGTAATTTTACCTTCTCTACCTGAGTGCATTGGACTCTGGACCATTATCATTTGTTTGGGCTAGCTACCCATACCTGTGCTGCGCATCATTTAGTAGCACAGTGGTTTTATGAGAGACTGTAGCATACTAACCAACCAGAAAAAGGAGTAAACAATAGTCTCAGTATCGGTTAATTTATCAATCCCAAGGCAATACAAAGCAATACAGAGCAATTCAAGACAAACAATTTAAATTTTGATCTTTCATTAATACAGAGACCACCAAAAGAAGAAGAATAACAAATGTAACAAGATGTTGTAACAGCAGCTTAGAACACTGGTTCCATTAGTCCTCGGAGCCACTGTAATTTAAAACTGTTAACACAGACAATGTCTGCAAAATTTATTTTGCACTGGTCGAATAGCTGTGTAATTTTCAAAAGTTCCTCTAGTTATATGTTAACACCAGGTAACAGGTATTGCTATAGTCAATTCTTAGAAGTGGAACTAAACTTACAGAGTGACTTTAGCATCATGCAAGGTCACTTTTCATCTCTGGGTTTATTAGTTAATAGTAAAAGACACAGGTTATGTCATTTGCATTGGACTTAAAGGAATTTCAAAATTAAATATAAAGACACAAGAGGGTAAGTTTTTAGAACAAACTGAAACATATAAATATTTAGGGGTACATATATATCAATGTCTTACTTTCCAATATCATATGACAAATTTAATATAGAAAACACATGTTAAGATTGGAGCTATGAGATGAATACCAAATTGTATGACAAGAGAAACAAGATTGATTATGATCAATCACCTAATAATGCGGTTATTGACTATGGAAGTCATATTTACAGACATACAGCAAGAAAACATTTAAATAACTTGGATACACTTTATAATAAGCTTGCAAGATTTGTGTTAAGATGTGATTTTAAAACTCATCATTGCACTATGTATATGAATTTGGTTGGATTCCATTAGACTTACAGGCTAGGGAATCTGGCTAAATCAGGTTCGTAATATATTTAAAAATCAATCCTTAGATAACTTAAAAACAAATTACAAAAACCAAAACATGGTTTAAATTTAAGAAAAACTGGTGCTAGAGTTTAATAATACCAAAGTTAAAAAAATCGATTTAGTGAAATGACCCTTCAATATCAAGTAGCTAAAAGCTGGAATTGTCTTCCTCCTTTTTATGTGAACTAACAACTACTGATCATGTTTTTAAAAATGGCCTGAATCACAAACTTAGTTTTCATTGTTGTTGTAATAGGTGAAATTAATATAAATCTAAAAATGCTAATATGCCTGTTATTGATGAGTTTGTAAAACTTTGATGTATTGTTTTGTACTTTTCTGTTACTTGTATTGTTATAAATGTATAGTTGTTATAATTTTGCATAATGTAAACAGGTAAGCTTTGTGAACAGGGATTTTCACTGTATAAATAAAATTTTACCATACCATACCATACTTTTCCACCTGACCTGTTCAGTCAATACAGATTTTGCTCCCTTATTCCAACTCAATTAGTTCGATTAATTCAATAAATCACGATTCTTAGATGTTTTATGTAGGTTAACTTTGTCCAGTATTGATGATAAAGATGCAAATGAAGATGCTGACCAAACTACCCAAGTCTCCACTAAATGATTGTTTACTCCATTGTACACCTTCAAACCAAAAGCATTTCTGGTTCTACTCCCATCACAGCAAAACTGCTTGGATATCTCTTGTGTCTTTTCTCCCAGAACACAGACCAGATTCAACCCTCATGAGAAAATGTCCAGTTTACAAGCAACAGTACCTGTTCATATATATCAGCCAGGTATCGGGCAGAGACAAACAAACCACCAAGCACACCCAATGTACTGGGAACAAATTCCCTTTGCATGCTCCGCGTAGGAAACACAATGCACTTAAGTCTGAACAGCAGAAAAAAAGGCTAATGGCTAGTGACTAATGGCAGAATAACACCAAAACCACTCGAGTTGTGTAAGATAATTAAACTTTTGTGCAATTCTCAGAGCTTCTGAATGATGCTCTAAGCAACTCCAGTCAAAATACAGTTCAGGGGATTGCCAACAGGGACAGGTGTGGCCCAATGTGTTTGATGAGGCATCTGCTTTGTGAGTGACAGAGTCAGGGAACTTTGCAGTGCAGAGTCTGTGATGGGGCAGCTGCTTTGTGAGTGACACAGTCTGGAACAGGTGTGGTATAGTGAGTTTGGTGATTCAGCTGTTTGTGAGTGACACTGTCTGGGACAGGTGTGGTACAGTGTGCCTGGGGATGCAGCTGCTTTGTCAGTGACACAGTTTGGGAGAGCTGTGATGAAGTTTTTGATGATACAGCAGCTTTGTGAGTGGCACAGTCTGGGACAGAGGCAGAGCACTGTGTTTGATGATGCAGCTGCTTTCTGTGTGACACTGCCTGGGACAGGAGTGGCACAGTGTGTTGATGATGCAGCTGCTTTGTGTGACACAGACTGGGAAGGTGTGGCCCAGTGTGTTTGATGAGGCATCTGCTTTGTGAGTGACACAGTCAGAACATTATAGCTGCTTTGTAGTAACACAGTCTAGGACAGGTGTGGCACAGTGTTTTCCACTGATGCAGCTGCTTTGTGAATGACACCGTCTGGAACTGGTATAGCACAGTGTATTTGGTGATGTACTGTAGCTGTTTTCTTAGAGACACAGTCTGGGACAGGTGTGGCACAGTCGTTTGATGAAGAAGCTGCTCTGTGAGTGACACAGACTGGGACAGGTGTGGTGCAGCTTGATGATGTACCTGCTTTGTGGAGTGACACAGTAAGAGACATGTGTGGCACTGTGTGATTGGTGATGCAACTGCTTTGTGAGTGACACAGTTTTAGAAAGTTGTGGTGCTGTTTTTGATGATGCAGCAGCTAGTGAGTGACACAGTCTGGGAGAGGTGTAGTGCAGTGTGTTTGATGATGGAGCTGCTTTCTGTGTGACACTGCCTGGAACAGGTGTGGCACAATGTGTTTAAAGATGCAGCTGCCTTATATGTGAGCACAGCCTGTGACAGGTGTGGCGTAGTGTGCTGTAGTGATGCAGCTGCTTTGTGAGTGACACAGTTTGAGAGAGGTGGTGCATTGTGTTTGATGATGCTGCAGTTCTGGGATGCCACAGTTGTGGACAGGTGTAATGCAGTGTTTGGTGATGCAGCTGCTTTGTGAGTGACACCGTCTGGGACAGGATTGGCCAAGTCTGTTTGCTGAAGCAGATGCTTTGTGAGACAAAGTCGGGGACAATTGTAGTGCAGTGTGTGTGATGATGCGCTGCTTTGTGAATGACACTATCTGGGACCGGTGTGGTGCAGTGTGTTTAGTGATGCAGCTGCTTTGTGGTGACACAGTCTTGGACAGGTGTGGCTCAGTGTGTTTTGTGATACAGCTACATTGTAAGTGACACAGTCTGGGACTGCTGTTCTACAGTATGATGGTGTAGCTGCTTTGTGAGTGATACAGTCTGGGAGAAGTATGGTGCAGTTTGCTTGGTGATGCAGCTGCTTTGTAGAGAGGCACAGTTGGGACAGGTGTAGTGCACTGTGTTTGATGATGCAGCTGCTTTGTCTGTGACACTGCCTGGGACAGGTGTGGCACAGTGAGTTTGAAGATGCATCTGCCTTGTATTTGACAGAGTCTGGGACAGGTGTGGTGCAATGTGTTTCATAACACGGCTGCTTTGCATGTGACAACATCTGGGACAGGTGTGACACAATGTGTTTAACTATACCACTGCTTTCTGAGTGACACAATCTGGGATAGCTGCAGTGTATTTTGTTTGGTGAGGCAGCTGCTTTCTGAGTGACACAGTCTGGGATAGGTGCAGTGTATTTTATTTGGTGAGGCATCTGCTTTCTGAGTGACACAGCCTGGGAGGAATTGGGGCCAGTGTGTTTGATGAGGTATCTGCTTTGTGAGTGACACAGTCAGGGATATTGTAGCAGAGACGTGATGAGGCAGCTGCCTTGTGGTGACACTGTCTGAAACAGTTGTGGCGTGTGTGTTTTGCTGATGCAGCTGTTTTGCGGTGACAGTCTGGGACAGCTGTGATGCAGTGTGTATGATGATGCAGCTGCTTTGTAGTGACACAGTCAGGATATTTGTAGCAGAGTGTGTGATGAGGCAGCTGCTTTGTGAGTGATACAGTGTAAGGCAGTTGTGTTGCAGTGTGTGAGATGTTGCAGCTGCTTTGTGAGTGACCTAGTCTGGGACAGTTGTGGTGCAGTGTGTTTGATGATGCATTACTTTTGTGATGGACACAATCAGGGACAATTGAAGCTCAGTGTTTCTGATGCTGTAGTTGCTCTGGTGGGTGACACAGTCTGGGACAGCTGTGGTGCAGTGTGGAGATGTAGATGCTTTGTGGTGACACAGTCTGGAACAGGTGAGGCACAGGTGTCTGATGATGCAGCTGCTCTGTGAGTGACACAGTGTGATGATGTAGCTGTTTCGTGAGTAACAAGAATATGGCAGAGGAGTGCGGCGCAGTGTGATTGGTGTTGCAACTGCTTTGTAGTGACACAGCCTGGGAGAGTTATGGTGCAGTTTTTGATGATGCAGTTGCTTTGAGGTGACATGGTCTGGGACAGCTGTAGTGCAATCTGTTTGATGATGGAGCTGCTTTGTGTGTGACACTGACTGGGGCAGGTGTGGCACAATATGTTATGTTTGAAGATGCAGTTGCATTGAACGTGACACAGTATGTGACAGGTGTGGCACAGTGTGCTTGGTGATGCAGCTGCTTTTGTGAGTGACATAGTTTGGGAGGGGTGTGGTGCAGTGTGTTTGATGATGCTGCAGCCTTGTGGGTTACACAGTCATGGACAGGTTTGGACAGATGTGTTTGCTGATGCAGATGCTGTGAGAGACAAAGTCGGTGACAACTGTAGTGCAGTGTGTGTGATGAGTATCTGCTTTGTAAGTGACACAGTCTGGGACAGTGTGGTGCAGTGTGTTTGGAGGCAGCTGCTTTGTGAATGCTTGCGGTCTTGGACAGTAGTGGTTCAGTGTGTTTTGCGATGCAGCGGCATTGTGAATGACACAGTCTGGGACAGGTGTTCCACAGTGTGATGCTGTAGCTGTTTTCTGAGTGACACAGTCAGGGAGAGGAGTGGTGCAGTTTGCTTAGTGTGCAGCTGCTTTGTGAGTGACACAGTTTGGCAGATGTGCGATGCAGTTTTGATGATGCAACTGCTTTTTGAGTGGCACAGTCTGGGACAGGTGAAGTGCATTGTGTTTCATGATGATGCAGCTGCTTTGTGTGTGACACTGTCTAGGACAGGTCTGGCAGAGTGAGTTTGAAGAGGCAGCTGCGTTGTATGTGACACATTCTGGGACAGATGTGGTGCAGTGTGTTTAGTAATGCAGCTGACTACGTGGTGACAAGATCTGGAACAGGTATAGAACCATGTGCTTGTTTGATGGCCCGCTGCTTTGTAAGTGACACAGTTTGGGACAGGTAGTGGAGCAGTGTGTTGGGTAATGGTGTCAGTTTGTGAGTGACACAGTCTGGGAGAAGTTTTACCCAGTGTGTTTGATGATGCAGCTGCTTTGTGAGTGAGAAAGTTGGGGACAATAGTAGCAGTGTGTGTGTGATGATGCACCTGCTTTGTGACTGACAAGATCCGGGACAGGTGTGGCACAGTGTGTTTGGTAATGCAGCTGCTTTCTTAGTGACAGATATGAGACAGGTGTAGTCACTGTGTTTAATGATGCCACTGCTTTGTAAGGTGACACAGTCTGGGAAAGGTGGTGTAGTTTGTTTGATGAGGCAGCTGCTTTGGTGATGACACAGACTGGGGCAGGTCGAGCCCATTGTGTTTGATGAGGTTATCTACTTTGTGAGTGACACAGTCAAGGATATTTGTAGCTCAGAGTGTGTGATGAGGCAGCTGCTTTGTGAGTAACACAGTCTGGGACAAGTGTGTGCACAGTTCATTTGGTGATGCAGCTGCTTTGTGAGTGACACAGTCTGGTACATGTGTGTGCACTGTGTTTGGAAATGCAGCTGCTTTGTGAGTGACAAAATTTGGGAGAGGTGGGTGCAGTGTGTTTTAATGATGCTGCTTCTTAGTCAGTTACAAAATTTGGGACAGGTGTCATGCAGTGTGTTTGATTATGCTGCGGCCTTGTGGGTGACATGGTTGGACAGGTTTGATGCAGTGTGTTTGATAATGCAGCTGCTTTGTGAGTGACACAGTATGGGAGAGGTTTGTCCCAGTCTATGTGATGATGCACCTCTTTTTGTGAGTGACAAGATCAAGGGACAGATGTGGTGCAGTGTGTTTCATGATGCCACTGCTTTATGAGTGACACAGTCATGGACAGATGTGGCTGGGTGTGTTTGGTGATGCAGCTGCTTTGAGAGTGACACATACTGGGATAGATGTGTCCCAGTGTGTTGATGAGAACTTGTGCTTTGTGAGTGGATTCAAGCGGAGACATTTGTAGTTGAGGTGTTTTTGGTGATGCAGCTGTTTTGTGAGTAACACAGTGTGGGGAGATGTGCAGTGCAGTGTGATTGGTGATGCAACTGCTTTTGAGAGACACAGCTTGGGAGAGTTGTGGTGCAGCTGTTTGATGATGCAGCTGCTTTGTGAGTGTACAGTCTGGGACAGGTGTGTAGTGCAGTGTGTTTGGCTGACGGATCTGCTTTGTGTGTGACACAACCTGGGATAGAGTGTGGCATATGTTTGAAGATGGAGCTGCTTGTGTGTGACACAGTTTGGGAAAGGTGTGGTGCAGTGTGTTTGCTGATGCAGATGCTGTGAGAGAAAAAGTCATGGACAGACATAAGCGCAGAGTGTGTGATGATGCAGGTGCTGTGAGTGACACAGTCTGGGACCAGCGTGGTGGAGTGTGCTGGGAGATGCAGCTGCTTTGTGAGTGACACAGTCTGGGATTAGTGTGGTGTGAGTTTGTTTGGAGTGGCAGCTGCTTTGTGAGTGACAGAGACTTGGACAGCTGTGGCTCAGTGTGTTTGGAGATGCAGCTGAATGTGAGGTGACACAGTCTGGGACAAGGCGTTCCACAGTGTGATGCTGTAGCTGTTTTGTGAGTGACATGATCTGGGACATAGTGGTGCAGTTTGCATTGTGATGCAGCTGCTTTGTGAGTGACACAGTTTTGGAGATGTGTGGTGCAGATTTTTGATGATGCATCTCCATTGTGAGTGGCACAGTCTGGGACAGGTGTAGGGCACTTTGTTTGATGGTGCAGTTGCTTTGTGTGTGACACTACCTGGGACAGGAGTGGCAGAGTGAGTTTGAAAGAGATAGCTGCCTTGTATTTGACACTGTCTGGGACAGGTGTGGTGCAGTGCGTTTAATGATGCCACTGCTTTGTGAGTGACATAGTCTGGGACAGGTGCATGCAGTGTGTTTGATGATGGAGCTGCTTTTGTGTAAAACTGCCTGGGACAGGTGTGGCATAACACGTTTGGAGAAGCAGCTGCCTTGTATGTGACATGGTATGTGACAGGTGTGGCGCAGTGTGCTTGAGTGATGCAGCTGCTTTGTGAGTGACACAGTTTGGGAGGAGTGGTGCAGTGTGTTTGATGATGCTGCGGCCTTGTGAGTGACACAGTTGGGGATAGGTGTTGTGCAGTGTGTTTTGTAATGCAGCTGCTTTGTGGTGACATATAGTCTGGGATAGGTTTGCTAAGTGTGTTTGCTGATATAGATGCTATGTGGAGACAAAGTCAGGGACGTTGCAGTGCAGTGTGCTTAGTGATCTGCGGCTGCTTTGGTGACACAGTCTGGGATAGCTGTGGTGTAGTTTGGAGAAGTACCTGCTTTGTGAGTGACACAGTCTTAGACAGGTGTGGCTCAGTGTGTTTGATGATGCAGCTGCGCTGGTGACACTGTCTGGGACAGGTGTTCCACAATGTGGTTCTGTACAGTAGCTGTTTTGTGGGTGACACAGTCTGGGACACAAGTGGTGCAGTTTGCTTTGTGATGCAGCTGCTTTGTAAGTGACACAGTTTGGGAGATGTGTGTGCATTTTGATGATGCAGCTGCTTTATTGGTGGCACAGTCTGGGACAGGTGTAGTGCACTGTGTTTGATAATGCAGCTGCTTTGTGTGTGACACTGCCTGGACAGGTATGGCAGGTGGGTCTGAAGATGCAGTTGCCTTATGTGACAGAGTCTAGGACAGGTGTAGTGCAGTGTGTTTGGTAATGCAGCTGCTATGTGAGTGACAAGATCGGGGACAGGTGTGGTGCAGTGTGTTTGATGATACAGCTGCTTGGTGAGTGACAAAGTCGGGAAAATTATAGCGCAGGGTGTGTGATGTTGCTCCTGCTTTGTGAGTGACACAGTCTTGGACAGGTGTGGTACAGTGTGTGTTTGGTAATGCAGGTGCTTTCTGAGTGACAGATATCACACAGGTATGGCGCACTGTGTTTAATGGTGCTGCTTTCTGAGTGGACGATCTGGGATAGGTGTGGAGTCGTTTGTTTTTGAGGCAGCAGCTTTGTGGGTGACACAGCCTGGGACAGGTGTGGTGTAGTGTGTTTGGTGATGTAGCTGTTTTGAGTGACACAGTCTGGTATAGGTGTGACACAGTTTGTTTGGAGATGCAGCTGCTCTATGAGTGACACAGTCTGTGACAGGTGTGGTGCAGTGTGCTTGGAGATGCAGCTGCTTTGTCAGTGACACACATTGGGAGAGGTGTGGTGCAGTTTTAGATGATGCAGCTTCTTTGTGAGTGGCACACTGTGAGACAGGTGTAGTGCACTGTGTTTGATGATGCAGCTGATTTGTGTGTGACACTGCCTGAGATAGGTGTGTACGGTGTGTTTTCAGATGCAGCTGCCTAGTATGTGACACAGTCTGGGACAGGTGTGGTGCAGTGTTCTTTGTAATGCAGCTGCTTTTGTAGTGACAATATCTGAGACAGGTGTGGTGTACTGTGTTTAATAATGCCGCTCCATTGTCAGTTACATAGTTTGTAACAGGTGAGATGCAGTGTGTTTAGTAATGCAGCTGCTTTGTGAGTGACACAGTCCAGGACAGGTTTGGCCCAGTGTGTGGATGATACAATTTCTTTGTAAGTGTCACAATCTGGGACAGGTGTGGCACAATGTGTTTGTTAAGGCAGCTGTTTTGTGAGTGACAAGACCTGGGACAGGTGTGGTGCAGTGTGTTTAATGATGCTACTGCTTTGTGAGTGACACAGTCTGAGACAGGTATGGTATAGTTTGTTTGGTGTTGCAGCTGTTTTGTGAGTGACACAGTCTTGGACAGGTGTGGTGCAGTGTGTTTTGTGATGAAGCTGATTTGTGAGTGAGACAGTCTGGGATAGGTGTGGCATAGTGTGTTTGGTGATACAGCTGCTTTGTGAGTGAGATAGTCTTGAGACGGTGTGGCACATTGTGTTTGGTGATGCAGCTGCTTTGTGAGTGACACAGTCTGGGACCGGTGTGGCACAGTCGTTTGATGATGTAGCTGCTCTGTTAGTGACACAGTCTGGGACTGGTGTGCAGCAGATTGATGATGCAGCTGCTTTGTGAATAACGCAGTTTGAGATAGGTATGTTGCAGTTTTACAACTGCATGGGTGGAAGCCCTCACGGACGTTCTGCATGTAGAAAAGGGCTGACGTCATGCTTTCTGTTAGTGGAACTGTTTTCCTCCGCCTGACCCTCCCCAAGAAGCAATCCGCCCATGTTGTCCTATGGACTACAGCACTGCACTATATCACAGTGGGCATTGTACTACTTGGGAGTAGGGAAAGAGAGAGAGAGAGAGACCAGAGAGAGAGACCGGCACCAGGCAGGCAATAAATGCAAATGTAAAGTATGACATATTGCCTCCATACACACACACCCACACACACCTTCTAACTTTCTTATTGACAGGATGATGCCTCTGAGAGGAACAAAGCAAGCAGATGTCACCTTACAAAATAGGTGTTGGTGTCACCGTAGTACAGAAAACAAAAAAAACACTACATTCTACAAATACAAAAAGGGAGATCTCAATTCTTTCATCTCTGCTACTGTCGCACACGCAGCTTTAAATCCTTGCACAGAGAAGCTCATTATGTATCCTTGCATAATGGATAATAATTTGAAATTGCATCAGTACTATTTATTAGGTAAATACTATCACCAATGTTACTATTATTATTATTATAATAATAATAATAATAATATGATCTGTGTGCTTCTTAGAAATCTGATTGATATACTGTAGGCCTATCAAATACTATCATTATAAACAGCACTCCGTGTAGATCTGACTGATGGATGGGCACTGCAGCCAGATGGACACAAACGCTTCCTCAACTTCACTTTAGTGGTGGTACTCAAACAAGATGCCCCTGCCCCTCCTCCCCCTGGCTGGACCGACGATCCCAGCTAGCCGTTGCCCCACAAGCGGCCAGCAGCAGCGACCATGACCCGGGTGATTCCTGTCCTCCTCGCCATGCTGCTGGTGGTGGCTCAGCCTGTCCTGCTCTTCCCGGCACTGGAGCTTGTCTTGGTCAAGGTGGCAGGGAGCAGCCTACAGGAACAATGCCGACCGCAGGTACTGTACAGACAGATAACCGCAACAAAGCAGGACAGCTAACCGGCATCAGGTAGGAAGTACTGTATGTGTACTGTATATGTATATGTGTGATTATTATTGCAGCAGCAGGATGAAGTACCCATTGAGAGTCAAGCGCAGCCAACAAAGAGCCCGTGTGTCTTATGCACTAATGCTCAAAACATCCCCTACATCCATGGAGGGTGGAGCTTTGATATGAAACTGATAAAGGGCATTGGTAATAATAAGGACTGGACTTTCTGGCAGATTGCCAAACATGCATACAGAACATGTAGGCTGCACTTTTATATCATAAAGCATCTACCTGAGCCCTGTAAATGAAGGCACTTACACAGTTCTGATTCGAAGCAGAAATCCGTCTTATCAAGCAGGGTGAGTAAAACAAAAATGGTATTATAACCTATATAGAATGGTATTTCAGACATGACAGGGTACTAGGGATTGGTTCTACATCTCCTCTTGCCAAAGGTATGCTTATTTCTGGGAAACAATTATACTTGATCCAGGTAAAACCTGATATGGGGGTCTCATACAGACAACTGAGGCTGAACTGAATACTGCCTTGGCTCAATTTCATCAAGATGTGCTGCAATTGGGTGGCAGCTGCTGTCCTGCTCAAGGGAACTGTAATTTCAGAGTGCCAGAGTGGAGAGGTGTGACCTCTGAATCACTACTTTTAAATGGGGGTACCAGAAGATTCCATCTGAGGCCCTCTTGTTCTCCCTGTTCATCAATGACCTCTGCTGCCACTGTGGGAGCAGCTCTATAGTACAATCCGGTGATGACACGTATGCTATAGAACTTCATGCTGCTTGGATGACCTAGGACCCTGCTTCAGTCAGACTTCACCAAGGCCGAAGATTGGCTGGTCAAGAATCATCTTGTCCTTAACCCAGATAAGACAAAGCACTCCTGTTTTGGTCCAAAGAGTCCTAGGTCATTCAGGCACACCTTCTCAGCTCTATGTAACTAATTCTAGGTCACCCCTGAAAAGGGACCTTGAGGGCCTAGTGAGCTTACCTGGTAAACAAAATTTAATAAAAAACAAGTAAATACAGTCTGGGACAGGTGTGGTGCAGTGTGTTTGGTAATGCAGCTGCTTTGTGAGTGGCAAGATTGGGGACAGGCATGATGCAGTGTGTTTGAAGATGCTGCTGGCTTGTATGTGACACAGGCTGGGACAGGTGTGTTGCAGTGTGTTTTGATGCACTTGCTTTGTCAGTGACACAGTCTTGGCCAGGTGTAGTGCTCTGTGTTTGATGATGCAGCTGCTTTGTGTGTGACACTGCCTGGGACAGGTGTGGCACAATGTGTTTGAAGATGCAGCTGTCTTATATGTGACACAGTATGTAACAGGTGAGGCCTAGAGTGTTACATCATGCACCTGATTTGTGAATGATACAGTCGGGCACAGGTGTGGTACAGTGTGTTTGATGGTGCTGCAGCCTTGTGGGTGACACAGTCTGGGACAGGTGCAGTGCAGTGTGTTTAGTAATGCAGGTGCCTTGTCAGTGACACAGCCTGGGACAGGTTAGGCCCAGTCGTTTCATGATGCAGCTGCTTTGTGAGTGACAAAGTCAGGGACAGTTGTAGCACAGTATGTGTGATGATGCACCTGCTTTGTGCGTGACACAGTCTGAGACAGGTGTGACCCAGTGTGTTTGGTGATGCAGCTGCTTTGTGGTGACACAGTCTTTGACAGGTGGGGCTCAGTGTGTTTAGTGATGCAGCAACTTTTAGAGTGACACAGTTGGGAACAGTTGTAGTGCAGTGTGTGGACAAGGCAGCTGCTTTGTGAGTGACACAGTGTGAGACAGGTGGGGCACAGTGTGTTTGGTGATAAGCTGATTTGTGAGCGACACAGTCTGGGACATGTGTGGTGTCATTTGTTTGTGAGGCAGCTGCTTCATGAATTACACAATCTTGGACAGATGTGGCTCAGTGTGTTTGGTTATGCAGCTGCTTTGTGAGTGACACAGACTGGGACAGGTGTGGCCCAGTGTGTTTGATGAGGCATCTGCTTTGTGAGTGATACAGTCGGGGATATCTGTAGTGCAAAGTGTGTTTGGTGATGCAGCTGTTTTGTGGTGACACAGTCTGGGACAGGTGTGGTGCAGTGTGTGGTGATGCAGCTGCTTTGTCAGTGACACAGTTTGAGAGAGGTGTGGTGCAGTTTTATGATGCTGCAGCTGCTTTGTAAGTGGCACAGTATGAGACAGGTGTAGTGCATTGTGTTTCATGATGCAGCTGCTTTGTTTGTGACACTGCATGGGATAGGTGTGGCACAGTGTGTTTGAAGATGCAGCTGCTCGTATGTGACACAGTCTGGGACATGTGTGGTGTAATGCATTTTGTAATGCAGCTACTTTTTGAGTGACAAGATCTGGGACAGGTGTGGTGAACACTGTTTAATGATGCTGTTCCTTTGTGAGTGTCACAGTTTAGGACAGGTGTGGCACAATGTGTTTGATGATGCTGTGACCTTGTGGGTGACAGTGTGTTTGTAATGCAGCTGCTTTGTGAGTGACAAGATCTGGGACAGGTGTGGCACAGAGTGTTTGATGATGCGCTGCTTTGCAAGAGACACAGACTGGGACAGATGTGATGTAGTTTGTTTGCGAGGCAGCTGCTTTGGTGGAGGACACAGTCTGAGTTAGGTGTGGTGCAGTGTGTTTGCTGATGCAACTGCTTTGTGAGTGACACAGTCTGGAGCAAGTTTGGTGTAGTGTGTTTGGTGATGCAGCTGTTTTGTTAGTGACATAGTCTGGAACAGGTGTGGCGCAGTGTGTTTTATGATGAAGCTGCTTTGTGACAGACACAGTGTGGGACTGGTATGGCACAGTGTATTTGGTGATGCAGCTGCTTTCTGAGTGACACAATCTGGGGCAGATGTGGCACAGTGTGTTTGTGATGCAGCTGCTTTGTGGTGACACAGTCTTGGACAGGTGTGGGGCATTGTGTTTTGTGAAGCAGCTGCTTTGTGAGTGACACAGTCTGGGACCGGTATGGTGCTGTGTGTTTGGTGATGCAGCTACTTTCTTAGTGACACAGTCTGGGAGAGGTGTGGCACAGTGTGTTTGATGATGCAGCTGCTCTGTGGTGACACAGTCTGGGACAGGTGTGCTGCAGTTAGTTGAGGTAGCTGCTTTGTGAGTGACAGTCTGGGACAGATGCAGCGCAGTGTGATTGGTGATGCAACTGCTTTGTGAGTGACACAGTTTGGGAGAGGGTGGTGCAGTTTTTGATGATGCAGCTGCTTTGTGAGTGACAAGGTCTGGGACAGGTGTAGTGCAGTCTGGTGTGATGATGATGCAGCTGTTTTATGGGTAATACATTCTGGGACAGGTGTGGTGCAGTGTGTTTTGTAATGCAACTGCTTTGTGAGTGACAAAATCTGGGACAGGTATGGTGCAGTGTGTCTGAAGATGCGCTGCCTTGTTTGTGACACAGTTTGGGGTAGGAGTGGTCCATAGTGTTTTAATGATGCACCTGCTTTTCAGTGACACAGTCTGGGACAGGTGTGATACAGTGTGTTTGATGATGCTATCGCCTTGTGAGTGACACAGTGTGGGACAAGTATATCACAGTGTGTGATATGATGCAGCTGCATTCTGAGGTGACACAGTCTGGGACAGGTGTGCCACAGTGTGATGATGTAGCTGCTTTCCTGAGTGACACAGTCTGGTCCAATTATTGGCACAGTGTGTTTGAAGATGCAGCTGGCTTGTATGTGACACAGTCTGTAAAGGTGAGGCGCAATGTGTTTGGTCATGCGCCTGCTTTGTGAGTGATACAGTTGGGGACAGGTGTGGTGTGGAGTGTTTGATTAATCTGTGGCCTTGAGGGTAACACAGTCTGGGACAGGTATGGTGCAGAGTGTTTGGTAATGCAGCTGCTTTGTGAGTAACAAGGTCTGGAATATTTGTGGCACAGTGCATTTAGTGATGCCACTGCTTTATGAGTGGCACAGTCTAGGACAAGTGTGGCACAGTTGGTTTGGTGATGCAGCTGATCTGTGGTGACACAGACTGGGACACGTGTGCCGTAGTGTAATAATGTAGTTGCTTTATTAGTGACACAGTGTGAGACTAGTGTAGGCGCAGTGTGCTTGGTGATGGAATTGCTTTGTGAGTGACAAAGTGGGGGACAGTTCCAGCACAGTGTGTGTGATGATGCACCTGCTTTGTGAGTGACTGATCTGGAACAGGTGTGGCACAGTCTGTTTAGTGATGCAGCTGCTTTGTGAGGTGACAGTCTGAGGCAGGCATGGCACAGTGTGTTTGGTTATTCATCTGCTTGAGACTGACACAGTGTGGGACAGGTAGCTACGCGTGTTGGATAATGAGAAGCTTTGTGAGTAACACAGTCTGGGACAGGTGTAGTGCAGTGTGTGTGATGATGCAGCGGCTTTGTGGGTAACACAAGACGTGCTTGCCATCTCTGAATCCTTGCTGAAGCCTCACATACTCCCTCATGAAGTGGAGCTTTCCAACTATGACACCTTCCGGAAGGACAGACTGGGGAGAAAAAGGAGGAGGTATCCTAATTTATGTGATCTCCTCACTGGAGGTGTCCCTGTCCTCTACTGACCTGCCAAGCTCTTCAGGGCTCGAATCAGTATTTATCAAAACCGTACTGGGCCATGCAAAACACCTAACCATATACTGCATTACACCCCCACTGGTGTTAACTCAGCCCTTCAGAACATAGCACGCTCCCTAGCAGGGACCTCCACCACTGTAGCTGCTGGTACTAGGGGATTTTAACCTGATGTGAGAACCTGCACCGAGCAAGCCCACAGGGCCTCGCTCCATGAAGCAAACCTGACCCAGGTCATCACAGAGTTCACCAGGCTAAACCTAAAATCAAGGATCCACTCCACCCAAACTGGATCCAGATCTCTAACCAGCTAACATCCAAGCTGCTGGCATGATGTCCGATGCCCTGAGTGACCATCCCCCACTTTCTGCATCTGGAAAAATAAGCCATCCAGGATCCCTCCAGACTCAGTGTGCAGGGACTTCTCTGGCTTCTCTACTGAGGCCTTCCAGAGCTCTTTGAGAAATGTTGACTGGGTGCCAATAAGACTGCTAGGCAGTGTTGAGGGAACCTCAGTATTTCCAACATATATTCTCTGCTGTGGCCAACCTCCATGCTCTGTTATGGAAACCACATGCAAAAGGCCAATGCCATAGATGGATATCACCTGAGCTTAAATCCCTAATGAAAGGCAGAGAATAGGCATGGAAAAAGTCAGGTGCTCCGCTAGCCCAGCAGACATAGCTGATTACACGTCCCTGAGGAACCAGTGCAAGAAAGACTAAATCAGCTAAAAGGACTACATCAAAACCTTTCAGAGGAAACCCTGTCAGACCCTAAGTCCTTCTGGACCAGTATCAATTCCAGTTAAAAGGCACAAATAAGCCTCAGCAGGGCAATATATCCTGCAACAGGCTAACCTTAACTGATGAAGGAGAGGCCGCGGCGACCTTCAACAGCTTCTTCACTGAACTGGGTGCATTCAGAACCAACCTGCTACACTACTACCAGGGCCCCTGGTCACTGAAACCTAGGATCCTCTGACTCCCCACTTCCATCTAAGTATCATGCATGTCAAAGAAGTAGTGCCCTCCTGCAATCCATAAAACCCACTGGGTCACTGGGACTTGATGGACCTTGGACCCTCAGCTGCACAAGACTGCTGTCTCCCTGAACCTTACCTATCACCCTGCTCATAAACAGATCCCTGCATGATGGAGTAGTCCCCCAAACTTGGAAGCAGGCCCATGTGGTCCTAATCCATAAGGGTGGAGAAATAGAAATAATAGGTCATAATAGACCCATCTCTTCCTCTGCCACCTTCCAAAGATCAAGGAGGCGGCTTGTGTACTGACAACTAAGGGATTACCTGGAAGCCAACCGTCTTCCAGCTCCCTCCAACATGGTTTCTGACAAAGCACAGGACTGACATTGCCCTCATCAGGTTCACGTCTGACATCCTAGTGGCCCTGGACAAGGTACCCCACTTGGGCAGTCTTCATTGAACTAATCAAGGCCTTTGACATGATAGACCACCCTCCTGCTAATAAAAACTGTAGAGTATAGGTTATGTCCCACAATGTATTGCTTGTATGTATTCTAAAAGACTAATGCCCTAAGTCTATCAACTGCCACTGCTGAATTGTGCAAATGTGCTGTATATCACCACCTTCTTTTATGAAAATTTACACTGTCATCATATTCCTTTACGCTATGTCCTACTCTGTATTGCCTGCTTGTATTTGCTCAACTCTATGTAACTAACTCAGGGTCGCCTGTGAAAAAGGGACCTTCAGGACCCAGTGAGCTTACCCAGTAAACAAAATTTAATAAATAAAGAAACACAGTCTGGGACAGGTGTGGTGCAGTGTGTTTGTTAATGCAGCTACTTGTGAGTGACAAGATCGGGGACAGGCATGGTGCAGTGTGTTTTAAAATGTTGCTGCTTTGTATATGACACAGGCTGGGACAGGTGTGTTGCACTGTGTTTGATGATGCAACTGCTTTGTGTGTGAGACACTGACTGGAGAGGTGTGGCACAGTGTGTTTGAAGATGCAGCTGCCTTGTATGTGACACACTCTGTAACAGGTGAGGGATAGGGTGTTACATCATGAACCTGCTTTTGTGAGTGATACAGTCAGGCACAGGTGTGGTGCAGTGTGTTTGATTATGCTGTGACCTTGTGGGTGACACAGTCTGGGACAGGTGAGGTGCAGTGTTTGGTAATGCAGCTGCTTTGTTGAGTGACAAGGTCTGGGACAGCTGTGGCACACTGTGTTTAATAATGCCACTGCTCTGTGAGTGGCACAGTATGGGACAGGTGCGTGTGCAGTGTGTTTCATGATGCTGCAGTCTTGTGGGTGACATAGTCTGGGACAGGTGCGGTGCAGTGTGTTTGGTAATGCAGCTGCCTTGTCAGTGACACAGTCTGGGACAGGTGTGGTACAGTGTGTTTGATGCTGCTATCATCTTGTGAGTGACACAGTATGGGACAGGTGTGTCGCAGCTAGGGATGCAGCAAATTTCAATTCCACTGGCGAAGTGGCAGCAAAGTAGCCAAATTTTCCTGGAGGAGCAATTCATGACATTTTTTCACCTAAGGTGAAATTTCACCTTCCACAGGCAAAATTTTCACCATGGAAGGAGGGTTTTGCTACAAGAAGGCGAAGTTTCTCCATTGCGCGTCGTGTAAATGTCACCACTCCGTTAAGGTAAATGTTGCATTTCGTTCAACGAATTGGTGGAATTTTGCGGATTACTCTGCAAAGTGAATTTTCTCACTTTGTCCATCACTAGTCACAGTGTGTGAGATGATGTAGCTGCATTCTGAGTGACACAGTCTGGGACAGGTGTGCGCAGTGTGATGATGTAGCTGCTTTGAGGTGACACAGTCTGGGACAGGTGTGGTGCAGTGTGCTTAGTGATGCAGCTGTCTTTGAGTGACACAGTTTGGGAGAGGTGTGGTGCAGTGTGTTTGGTGATGATGCTGTTTTCTAGAGTGACACAGTATGGGAAAAGGTATGGTGCAGTCTGGTGATGAAGCTGATTTGTGAGTGACACAGTCTGGGACAGGTGTGGTGCAGTGTGCTTAGTGATGCAGCTGCTTTTGAGTGACACAATTTGGGAGAGGTGTAGTACAGTGTGTTTGGTGATGACACTGTTTTCTGAGTGACACAGTATGGGAAAGGTATGGTGCAGTCTGGTGATGAAGCTGCTTTGTGAGTGACACAGTCTGGGACAGGTGTGGTGCAGTGTGCTTGGTGATGCAGCTGTCTTTTGAGTGACACAGTTTGGGAGAGGTGTGGTGCAGTGTGTTTGGTGATGATGCTGTTTTCTGGTGACACAGTCTGGGACAGGTGTGCCGGTGTGATGATGTAGCTGCTTTGTGAGTGACACAGTCTGGGACAGGTGTGGTGCAGCGTGCTTGGTGATGCAGCTGTCTTTGAGTGACACAGTTTGGGAGAGGTGTGGTGCAGTGTGTTTGGTGATGATGCTTTTTTCTGAGTGACACAGTATGGGAAAGGTATGGTGCAGTCTGGTGATGAAGCTGCTTTGTGAGTGACACAGTCTGGGACAGGTGTGGTGCAGTGTGCTTAGTGATGCAGCTGCTTTTGGGTGACACAATTTGGGAGAGGTGTAGTACAGTGTGTTTGGTGATGACACTGTTTTCTGAGTGACACAGTATGGGAAAGGTATGGTGCAGTCTGGTGATGAAGTTGCTGCGAGTAACACAGTCTGGGATAGGTGTGGTGAAGTTTCTTTGGTGAGGCAGCTGTTTTGTGAGTGCACAGTCTTGGACAGGTGTGGCTCAGTGTGTTTCATGATGTAGCTGCATTCTGCATGACACAGTGTGGGACAGGTATGCCACAGCGTGATGATGTAGCTGCTTGTGAGTGACACAGTTTGAGAGAGGTGTGGTAGTGGTGTGCTTTGTGATGCAGCTGATGCAGATGCTTTGTGAGAGACAAATTCGGGAACAGTTGAAGCACAGTGTGTGGGATGATGCAGCTGCTTTGTGAGTGACAAAGTCTGGGACAGGTGTGGCACAGTGTGTTTGGTGATGACACTGTTTTCTGAGTGACACAGTCGGGGACAGGTGTGGTGCAGTCTGTTTGGTGATGAAGCTGCATGAGAGTGACAGTCTGGGATAGGCGTGGTGAAGTTTCTTTGGTGAGAGCAGCTGCTTTGTGAGTAACACAGTCTTGGACAGGTGTGACTCAGTGTGTTTCGTGATGCAGCTGCATTCGGAGTGACACAGTCTGGGACAGGTGTGCTGCAGTGTGAAGATGTGGCTGCTTTCTGAGTGACAGTTTGGGACAGGTGTAGTGCACTGTGTTTGATTATGCAGCTGCTTTGTGTGTGACACTGCCTGGGACAGATGTGGTGCAGTATGTTTTGTGATTCATCTGCTTTGAGAGCGACTCAGGTGGGGCAGGTATGTTGCAGAGTGTTGGATGATGCAGAAGCTTTGTGAGTAACACAGTCTGGGACAGGTGTGGTGCAGTGTGTTTTGTAATGCAGCTGCTTTGTAAGTGACAAAATCTGGGACAGGTATGGTGCAGTGTGTTTGAAGATGCGCTGCCTTGTTTGTGACACAGTCTGGGATAGGTGTGGTGCATAGGCAAACTTTCACCACAGAAGGCAGAATTTTGTCACGGAAGCTGGAATTGTGCCACGGAAGGTGAAATTTTGCTATTGCGCCAAGTGAAATTTCACCTCTCTGGCAGATAACATTTTGCTCCACGAAATGGGCAGAATTTCACTGATTACTCCAAGAAGCAAATTTTGCTCACTAGCCCATCACTAGTCGCAGTGTGAGATGATGCATCTGCATTCTAAGTGACACAGTCTGGGACAGGTGTGCTGCAGTGTGATGATGTAGCAGCTTTGTGGTGAGACAGTCTGGGACAGGTGTGGTGCAGAGTGTTTGGTAATGCAGCTGCTTTGTGGGTGACAAGCCTTGGATATGTATGGCACACTGTGTTTAATGATGCCGCTGCTCTGTGAGTGGCACAGTTTGGGACAGGTGTGGTGCAGTGTGTTGGTAATGCAGCTGCTTTTTGAGTAAGAAGGTCTGGGACAGGTATGGTGCAATGTGTTTTAAGATGCTGCTACCTTGTATGTGACACAGTTTGGGACAGATGTGGTGCAGTGTGTTTGGTGATACATCTGCTTTGTCAAGGGCACAGTCTGGGCCAGGTGTAGTGCACTGTGTTTGATGATGCAGCTGCTTTGTATGTGATACTGCCTGAGACAGGTGTGGCACAGTGTGTTTGAAGATGCAGCTGCCTTGTATCTGACACAGTCTGTGACAGGTGTGGTGCTGTGTGTTTGGTAATGCAGCTGCTTTTATGTGACACAGTTGGGGTCAGGTGTGGCCCAGGGTGTATGCTGATGCAGATGCTTTGTGAGATACAAAGTCAGGGACAGTTGAAGCACAGTGTGTGGAGTGATGCAACTGCTTTGTGAGTGACACAGTCTGGGTAAGGTGTGGTGCAGTCTGTTTAATGATGCAGCTGCTTTGTGGTGACACAGTCTGGGATAGGTGTGGTGAAGTTTCTTTGGTGAGGCAGCTGTTTTGTAAGTGACAGGTGTGGCTCAGTGTGTTTCGTGATGCAGCTGGATTGTGAATGGCGCTGTTTTCTGAGTGACACAGTCGGGGACTGGTGTGGCTCAGTGTGTTTGTGATGCAGCTGCTTTCTGGGTGACACAGTCTGGGACAGGTGTGGCACAGTGTGCTGCTGATGCAGCTGGATTGTGAATGATGCTGTTTTCTGGTGACACAGTCTGGGACAGGTGTGCACAGTGTGCTGCTGATGCAGCTGCTTTGTGAGTGACAGAGTTTGAGGAGAGATGTGGTGCAGTTTTTGATGATACAACCGCTTTGTGGTGGAATAGTCTGAGACAGGTGTAGTGCACTGTGTTTGATGATGCAGCTGCTTTGTGTGTGACACTCCCTGGTGGGTGTGGCACAGTATGTTAGTGATGACGCTGTTTTCTGAGTAACGCAGTCTGGGACAGGTGTGGTGCAGTTTGTTTGATAATGTAGCTGCTTTGTGGGTTACATGATCTTGGACAGCTGTGGTGTAGTGTGTTTGATGATGCAGTTACTTTATGAGTAACAGTCTGGGACAGGTGTAGTGCAATTTGTTTGGTGACAAAGCACTTTTGTGAGTGACATTCTGAGACAGGTGTGGCACAGTGTGTTTAGTGATTCATTTGCTTTGAGAGTGACACAGTGTAGGCAGGTCTGTCGCAGTGTGCTGGATGATGCAGAAGCTTTGTGAGTAACAGTCTGGGACAGGTGTTGTGCAGTGTGTGTGATGATGCAGCTGTTTTGTGGGTAACAGTCTGGGACAGGTGTGGTGCAGTGTGTTTGAAGAGGATGCTGCTTTGGCAGTAACACAGTCTGGGCAAGGTGTGGTACAGTGTGTTTGATGATACTATCACCTTGTGAGTGACACAGTGTGTGACAGGTGTGTCGCAGTGTGTAAGATGATGCAGTTGCATTCTGAGTGACACAGTCTGGGACAGGTGTGCAGCAGTGTGATGATATAGCTGCTTTGTGGTGACACAGTCTGGGACAGGTGTGGTGCAGTGTGCTTTGTGAATTAGCTGCTTTGTGAGTGGCACAGTCTGGACCAGGTGTAGTGCATTGTGTTTGATGATGCAGCTGCTCTGTGTGTGACACTGCCTGGGACAGGTGTGGCACAGTGTGTTTTAAGATGCAGCTGCCTTGTATGTGACACAGTCTGTAATAGGTGAGGTGCAGTGTGTTTGGTCATGCACTGCTAAGTGAGTGATCCAGTCAGGAACAGGTGTGGTGCACAATGTTTGATTAAGCTGTGGCCTTGAGGGTAACACAGTCCGGGATGTGTGTGGTGTAGAGTGTTTGGTAATGAAGCTGCTTTGTGAGTGACAAGGTCTGGAACAGGTGTGGCACAGTGTTTTAGTGATGCGCTGCTTTGTGGGTGGCATAGTCTAGGACAGTGCTGCACAGTGAGGGACAGGTGTGCCGTGAGTGTGATGATATGGCTGCATTGTTAGTGATACAGTGTGAGACTGCTTTGGCACAGTGTGCTTGGTGATGCATCTGTTTTGTAGAGATAAAGTCAGAGACACTTGTAGCACAGCGTGTGTGATGATGCACCTGCTTTGTGAGTGACACAATTTGCAACAGGTGTGGAGCAGTGTGTTTGGAGATGCAGCTACTTTTGAGTGACAGTCTGAGACAGGTGCGTGCAGTGTGTTTGGTGATTCATCTGCTTTGTAAGTAACTCGGTGTGGGGCAGGTATGTTGCATTGTGTTGGATAGTGCAGAAGCTTTGTGAGTAACACAGTCTGGGACAAGTGTAGTGCAGTGTGTGTGATGATGCAGCTGCTTTGTAGGTAACACAGTCTGGGACAGGTGTGGTGCAGAGTGTTTGGTAAAGCAACTGCTTTATGAGTGACAAGGTCTGGGACAGGTATGGTGCAGTGTGTTTTAAGCTGCTGCTGCCTTGTATGTGACACAGTCTGGGCCAGGTGTGGTGCAGTGTGATTGGTGATGCACCTGCTTTGTCAGTGACACTGTCTGGGCAGGGTAGAGCACTGTGTTTGATGATGCAGCTCCTTTGTGTGACACTGCCTGGGAGGGTGTGGCACAGTGTGTTTAAAATGCAGCTGCCTTGTATGTGACACCGTTTGTAACAGATGAAGTGTAGCATGTTTTGTCATGTACCTGCTTTGTGAGTGATACATTTGGGAGAGGTGTGGTGCAGTGTGTTTGATTATGTTGTGGCCTTGTGGGTAACACAGTCTGGGGCAGGTGTGGTGCAGAGTGTTTAGTAATGTAGCTGCTTTGTGGTGACAAGGCTTGGATAGGTGTGGCACACTGTGTTTTATGATGCCACTGCTCTGTGAGTAGCACAGTTTGGGACAGGTGTGGTGCAGTGTGTTTGATGATGCTGCGGCCTTGTGGGTGACAGTCTGGGACAGGTGTGGTGCAGTGTGTTTGGTAATGCAGGGCATTGTCAGTGACACAGTCTGGGACAGGTTAGGCCCAGTGTGTTTGATGATCAGCTGCTTTGTAAATGACAAAGTTGAGGGACAGTTGTAGTGCAGTGTGACAAAGCACCTGCTTTGTGAGTGACACAGTATGGGACAGGAGTGGTGTAGTTTGTTTGGTGAGGCAGGTGCTTTGAGAATGACACAGTCTTGGACAGGTGTGGCTCAGTGTGTTTGCTGATGCAGCTGATTTTAAGTGACACAGTCGGGGACAGTGGTAGTGCAGTGTGTGTGTGATAAAGCAGCTGCTTTGTGATCGACACAGTCTGGGACAGGTGTGGCACAGTGGCAGTGATGCAGCAGCTTTGTGAGTGACACTGTCTGGGACAGGCATGGTCATGTGTGTTTCATGATGCAGCTGCTTTGTGAGTGACACAGTGTGGGACAGGTGTGGCACAGTGTGGTGATGAAGCTGCTTTGTGAGTGACACAGTCTGGGACTAGTATGACTCAGTATGTTTCATCATGCAGCTGTTTGTGAGTGAGACAATCTGGGATAGGTGTGGCACATTGTGTTTGGTGATGCAGCTGCTTTGTGAGTGACAGTGTGGGACAGGTGTGGCACAGGTGTTTGATGATGTACATGCTTTGTGAGTGATAGTCTGTTATTGGTGTGTGTGTGAGGATGTGGCTGCTTTGTGAGTAACACTGTGTGGGACAGGTGGGGTGCAGTGTGTTGGATGATGCAGCTGCATGCTGAGTGACACAGTTGAGGGACAGCTGTGTGGCAGTCTCGATGATGTAGCTGCTTTGTGGTGACATCTTCTGCTGCAGGTGTGGTGCAGTGTGTTTGATGATGCAGCTCCTTTGTGAATGACACAGTCAGGGACAGTTGAAGGACAGTGTGTGTGATGCTGCAGCTACTTTATGAGAAACACAGTCTGGAACAGGTGTGGTGCAGTGCATTTGATGATGCAACTGCTCTGTGGGTGACATAGTTTGGGAAAGGTGTGGTGAAGTTTTTGATGCTGCTACTGCTTTGTGAGTGACACAGTCTGGGACAGGTGTAATGCAGTGTGTCTGATGATGTAAGCTGCGTTGTGTGTGACACTGACTGGGACAGTTGTGGCCCAGTGTGTTTGATGATGCAGCTGCCTTGTATGTGACCAAGTCTGTGACAGATGTGGCACAGTATGCTTAGTGATGCAGCTGCTTTGTGAGTGACACAGTTTGGGAGATTTGTAGTGTAGTGTGTTTGATGATGCTGTGGCCTTGTGGGTGACACACTCCTGGACAGGTGTGGTGCAGTGAGTTTGGTAATGCAGCTGCTTTGTAAGTGAGACAGTCTGGGACAGGTTTGGCCTAGTGTGTCTGATGAAACAGCGCTACTTTGTGACAAAGTCATTGAAAGTTGTGGCAGTGTGTGTGATGATGCAGCTGCTTTGTGAGTGACATGTTCTGGGATAGGTGTGGCGCAGTGTGTTTGGTGATGCAGCTGCTTTGTGAATGACGGGCAGTTATAGGTGTGGTGTAGTTTGGTGAGGCAGCTACTTTGAGGTGACACAGGTGATTTGTGAGTTGAGCAGTGTGTTTAGTGATGCAACTGCTTTGTCAGTGACAATCTGGGACTGGTGTGGCACAGTGTGTGCGATGATGCAGCTGCTTTGTGAGTGGCAGTCTGGGACAGGTGTGGCAACGTGTGTTTGGTGATGCAGCTGTTTTGTGGTGACAGTTCGGGACAGGTGTGATGTAGTGTGCTTGGTGATGCTGCAGACTTGTGGGTGACACAGTCTGGGACAGATGTGGTGCAGCATGTCTGATGATGAAGCTCTTCTGTGCGTGACACTCTGGGACAGATGTGGTGCATTGTGTTTTGTGATTCAGCTGCTTTGTAAGTGACAGTCTGTGAGAGGTGTGGTGCAGTGTGTGTGATGATGCAGATGTTTTGTAAGTGACACCGTCTGGAACAGGAGTGGCATAATGTGTTTTGTGAAGCAGCTGCTTTGTCAGTGACAGGCTGGGACAGGTGTGGCACAGTATGTTTAGTGATTAAGCTGCTTCGTGAGTGACACAGACACAGTTTGAGACACGTGTGCTGCAGTGTGTTTGTTGATTCAGCTGCTTGTGAGTGACACAGTCAGGGATAGGTATGGCGTAGTCTGTTTGGTGTTGCAACTGCTTTGTGAGTGACACAGTTTGGGCCAGGTTAGGTGTAGTGTGCCTGATGATGCTGCGGACTTGTGGGTGACACAGTCTGGGACAGATGTGACACAGTGTGTTTTGTGATCAAGCTCTTTTGTGAGTGACAGTCTGGGACAGGTGTGGCGCAGTGTGTTTGGTGATTCAGCTGCGTTGTGGTGACAGTCAGGCACAGGTGTCTCAGTGTGTTTGATGATGCAGCTGCTTTGTGAGTGATACAGTGTGGGACAGGTGTGGCTGCAGCGTGCTGAATAATGCATCTGCCTTGTATGTTACACAGTCACTGACAGGTATTGTGCAGTTTGTTTATGATGCAGTTGTTTTGTGAGTGATGTAGCCTGGGACATATGTGGTGCAGTGTGTGAGATGATGATGCAGTTGCTTTGTGTGTGATACAGTGTGGGACAGGAGTGGTGCCATGTGTGAGATGATGATGCAGTTGCTTTGTGTGTGATACAGTGTGGGACAGGAGTGGTGCCATGTGTGAGATGATGATGCAGTTGCTTTGTGTGTGATACAGTATGGGACAGGAGTGGTGCAGTGTGTGAGATGATGATGCAGTTGCTGTGTGTGATACAGTGTGGGACAGGAGTGGTGCCATGTGTGAGATGATGATGCAGTTGCTTTGTGTGTGATACAGTATGGGACAGGAGTGGTGCCATGTGTGAGATGATGATGCAGTTGCTTTGTGTGTGATACAGTATGGGACAGGAGTGGTGCAGTGTGTGAGATGATGATGCAGTTGCTTTGTGTGTGATACAGTATGGGACAGGAGTGGTGCCGTGTGTGAGATGATGATGCAGTTGCTTTGTGTGTGATACAGTATGGGACAGGAGTGGTGCAGTGTGCAAGATGAAGATGCAGTTGCTTTGTGTGTGATACAGCGTGGGACAGGAGTGGTGCAGTGTGTGAGATGATGATGCAGTTGCTTTGTGTGTGATACAGTGTGGGACAGGAGTGGTGCAGTGTGTATTTTGATGGAGCTGCTTTGTTGGTGATACATTCATTGACAGGTGTGGCACAGTGTGTTTGATGCAGCTGTTTTTGAGTGACACAGTCAGGGTTAGGTATGGCACAGTGTGTTTGATGATGTAGCTGGTCTGTGGTGACACAGTCTGGGACAGGTGTGGCACAGTATGTTTGGTGATGCAGCTGTTCTAAAATTAGCATTAGTACACTCTCCAAGGTGGCACTGTGCTGCAGACCGATTCTTTCATAAATCACAGTGATGGATCCCTGAGAAGAAGAACGTTACTATAGAGTAATTTTTCATACTGCTCATTACATACAAAACAAAAGGCCGGCCCAGTGGTGTGGAGAGCTGAAGCACTAGTCACCTGCGTTTCAGACCAAGCCTAGGTCATTTGGTACAAGCCAGAGGAGGAGGGCTGGGTATCTCCGGAGAATGCTCTCCTCCTCTAGTAAGTGAGTACAGTTATACCCCAGTGCAGTACTGTCACCCGACTGACAACAGACTGCAGTGTGTTGGAGAGACCTACTGGATAGGGATGCTGGTGGTGACATGCTCCATGCTTGTCCACCACCCAGAAGGTGGTGTTCAAGGAAGAAAATCAGGAGGAAAAATCATGGACAGAGCAGCAATGGAGAGGAATGACCCATAGCAGGCCATGCATTGTTGATGGGGCCCTGCATCCATGAACTGGTTTCATTCTTCATCATAGTAGATGACTTTGCAGGGCCAGGTACAGGTCTGGTCACTACAAGTGATGCTGTTGCTGCTTTGTGAGTAGCCTGCAGGCCCTCTTGTGAAGTCTGGTACTGGTCTGGTGAAATGTGTCTGATGATGTAGCTGCTTCATGGTGGCCCAATGAGCAATCCTGAAGTCGGCAGCAGGTCTGACACACTGTGTGTCAGGATAACGTACTTGTGAGTAACACAGTCTGGGACAGGTGTGCACAGTGTGTTTCATGTTGCAGCTGCTTTGTGAGTCACAAAGTCTGGGACAGGTGTGGCACAGTGTATTTGTAAAGGCAGCTGCTATGTGGTGACACAGTCTGGGTCAGGTGTGATACAGTGTGTTTGATGATGATGTGACTTTGTGGAGTGACACAGGCTAGGACAGGTGTGTCATGTGTTGGGTGATGCAGCTGCTTTGAGAGTGACATAGTCTGGGACAGGTTTAGTGTAGTGTGTGTGATGATGCAGCTTCCTTGTGTGCGATACCATCTGGGACAGGTGTGATAGAGTGTGTTTAAGATGCAGCTGTCTTGATGTGTCACAGTCTGTGACAGGTGTGGCGCATTGTGTTAGTGATACACCTGCCTTGTGAGTGACACAGTCTGGGCCAGGTGTGGTGCAGGGTGTTTGATGATGCTGCAGCCTTGTGATTGACACAGTGTGGGACCAGTGTGCACAGTCTGTTGCTGATGAAACTGCTTTGTAAGTGATACTGTCTGGGACAGGTGCGGACAGTGTGTTTGATGATGCACCTGCTTTGTAGGTGACACAGTTGGGGAAAGGTGTGGCACAGTGTGTGAGGATGGAGCTGCTTTGTGAGTGATACAGTCTGGGACAGCTGTAGTGCAGTGTGTTTGGTTATGCAGCTGCTTTGAGAGTGACACAGTCTGGGACAAATGTGGCACAGTGTGTTTGATGATGCACCTGCTTTGTGAGTGGTTCAGAAGGTCACACACAAAGTCCACTACAGGTCTGGTGCAGTTTCTTTGACCCTGCAGCTACCCCATGAGTGGCCATTTATGATGTATGGTACAGGTTTGGCGCAGTTTGTTAGACCCTGCAGCTACCTCTTAAGTGAAAGCGTACAATGTGTTCTATGGGTCTGGTAAACTTTCTCTGAACATGTAGCTGCTTTGTGAGTGGCTCAGATGGTCACACACAAAGTCCACTACAGCTCTGGTGCACTTTCTTTGACCATGAGCTACATCATAAGTGGCCACTTACAATGTATTGAACAGATCTGGTATAGTTTGAACATGCAGCTGCTTTGTGAGTGGCTCAGAAGGCCACACATAAAGTTCACTGCAGGTCTGGAGCACTTTTAGGTCCTGCAGCTACCTCATGAGTGGTCACTTATGATGCATGCTACAGAAGTGGTGCAATTTGTTTGACCCTTTGGCTGCCGCATGACTGGCCAATTACAATGAAGCGCTACAGGTGTGGCAGTTTGTTTGACCCTGCAGCTACCTCATGAGTGGCCTCTTAAGGTGTACTGTATGCAACAGGTGTGGCACAGTTTGTTTGACCCTTCAGCCACCTCATGGTGGCCACCTACAATGTATACCACAGGTGTGGCATAGTTTGCTTGACCCTGCAGCTGCCTAATGGTGGTCATTACAATACATGCTACAAGTCAAGTGCAGTTTGTTGACCTCCAACTACTTCATGTGTGACCTCTTACAATGTATGCTAAGGTGAGCATAATTCATATGACCCTGCCGCTATCCATGAGTGGTAACTTACAATGTCTGCTACAAGTCTGTTGCAGTTTGTTTTACCCTATAGCTATCTCATGAGTGGCCACTTAAAATGTATACAGGTCTGCTGCAGTTTGTTTGACCCTCCAGCTAGTATATGTGTGGCCACTTATGATTTTTGCTGTGGTGCAGTTTGTTTGACCCTGCAGCTGCCTAATGAGTGGCCTGATGCAGTGTATCCCTCAGGTGTGGTGCAGTTTGACCCTGCAGTTAATTCATGAGTGGCCACTTACCATGTATGCTACAGCTGTGGAGCACTTTGACCCTGCAGTTGTGTCATGAGTGGCCATTTCCAATGTATGCTTCAGGTGTGGCACAGTTTGTTTGACTCTGCAGCTACCTCATGGTGGCCACTTATGATGTCTTCTAGGTCTGGCACAGTCCATTAGACCCTGCAGCTACCTCATCAGTGGCCTCTTATGATTTATGTTTCAGGTCTTGCATATTTTGTTTGACCCTTCAGCTACCTAATGAGTGATCTCTTACAATGTATGCTACAGGTGTAGTGTAGCTGGTTTGACCCTACAACTGCTTTGTGGTGGCCACTTATAATGTATGCTTCAGGTGTGGTGCAGTGTGTTTGACCCTGAAGCTACCTCGTGAGTGAAAAGTTATGATGTATCCTTCAAGTCTGGCACAGTTTGTTTGACTCTGCAGCTGTCTTATTAATGGCCAATTACAGTGTATGCTGCAGGTGTGGCACAGTTTCTTTACATGGCAGCTACCTTATGAATGGCCGCTTACAATATATTCTACAGCTGCGGCACAGTTTGTTTGACCCTGCAGCTATATCTTTATTGGTCAATGACAGTATATGCTACAGATGTGGCAAAGTTTGACCATGCAGCTACTTGTGAGTGGCCAATTACAATGTATGCTACAGGTGTGGTGCAGCTTGTTTGACCCTGCAGATACCTCATGAGTGGCGTAAGCTACAGACTGGTGCTGTTTGTTTCACCCTGCAGCAACTTCATGAATGGCCACTTAAGATGTATGCTACAGATGTGGTGCAATGTGTTTGAACATGCAGATATCTGATGAGAAGACACACTGTATGCTGCAGGTGTGGTGCAGTTTATTTGCCCCTGCAGGTGCCTCATAATTGCCACTTACAATGTAGAAACAGCTGTGGTGTATTTTGTTTGACCCTGCAGCTACCTCATGAGTGGTCACATGCAATGTATGCTACAGGTGTGGCACAGTATGACCTTGCAGCTACCTCATGGTGGCCACTTACAATGTATGCTACAGATGTGGTGCAGTTTGTTTGTTTTACTCTGCAGCTACCTTATGAGTGGCCACTTGCAATGTATGCTACTGGTCTGGTACAGATTGCTTGACCCTGCAGCTGCCTCATGATTGACAACTTATAATGTTTGCTACAAGTGTGGGCAGTGTGTTTCACCCTGCAGCGACTTCATGTGTGGCCACTTACAAGATATGCTATAGGTGTGGCTATAATTGCTTCATCGTGCACCTACTTCATGAGTGGCCACTTAGAATGTATGCTACAGGTCCGGTGCTGTTTGTTTGATGTTGTTGCTATATCATATGTGGCCACTTGCAACGTATGCTATAGGTCTGGCACAGTTTGTTTGACCCTGCAACTATCTTTTGAGAAGCCACTTATGCTGTATCCTTCAGGTTTGGTGCAATTTATGTTTGACCCTGCAGCTGCCCCATAAGTGGCAACTTATGATGTATGTTTCAGGTGAGGCTAAATTTGACCCTGCAGCTACTTCATGAGTGGCCACTTATGATGTATGCTTCAGGTGTGGCACAAGTTTACCCTACAGCTATTTCATAAGTGACCATTAATACTGTATGCTTCAGGTGGGAAGCAGTTTGACCCTGCAACTACTTCATGGTGGCCCTCCACTCAATGTATGCTACAAGGTGTGGCTCAGTTATTCTGGACTTGCAGCTACCTCATGAGTGGTCACTTACAGTGTATGTTACAGGAGTGGCACAGTTTGTTTGACCCAGCAGCTACCTCATGTGTGGCCACTTACAATATATGCTACAGGTGTGGGGCAGTTTGTTTGACCCTGCACGCTACCTCAAGAGTGGCAACTTATGATGTACACTCGGGTGTGGCACAGTTTGTTTGACACTGCAGCCCACCTCATGGTGGCCACCTATAACATATGCTACAGGCATGGCACAGTTTATTTCACCCTGCTGCTACCTCATGAGTGGTCTTTTAGAATGTATGCTACAGGGTGGTGCAGTTTATTTGACTCTGCAGCTGCCTCATGAGGGGTCACTTGCATATGTAGGCTACAGGTGCGGCATGTTTCTTTAACCTGCAGCTTTCTCATTTATTTATTTATTTATTGATGTATATCGGAAACACCTTAGGCCAAAGACTCCTTACAAAGGTTCCACATCATTGAAAACAGAGACATCAGGGACAACAAGCAACAACTAACACAATAATTACGAAATTGATGCAAAATGGTTACAAATGGATACAGAAATGGTTACAGATAACACAGTAAAGCAGCTGATGATACAGTTACAGAATGCTGCCAGACATAGGTGCGCAGTGCAAATGGTAGTAAGTAACAAAACATGGTAGTAGGTAACAAAACATACACTGCAGGGTGGTGGTGCAAGTCATGCCCTGGTGGTTATTTGCAGGTCTAGGCCAGACTGAGGTGTCCATTGTCAAAATATAGGCATGCCCAGGGGCAGGTTGACCAGAGTTAAGTCCTTAGTTGTGGGGTGGAAGGGGAGTGAGGAGGTCAGATTCAAGGGCAATCACAGACCGATTCATGAGTGATTAGGTCTCTTAGTTGGGATTTGAACAGACAAAGTTTGGGTTCTGTGAGGAGGGAGTTTGGGAGTGAGTTGAGCCAGTTAGGGGCCAGGTATCTAAAACTTCTTTGACCGAAGTGCTCTTGCAGCGAGATAATGTGAAGTGGGTTGTCGCCGATTGTCGAGTGAGGCGGGTAGACAATGGTGCCTGGGTAGGGGAAGTGCAGGTGGAGTAGCCCTGCTGTTATTTTTTACAGCAAGAGGCAGGCTTGATATTTCAGCCTCCATCAAAGTTTAGCCAGTTTGTTGAGGCACAAAGGGTGCAGGTATGTGTGAGTCTGGCGCAGTCTGTAACAATTCTACAGACCTTATTAAGGGCCAGTCTAATTTTGTTTAGGTACATGTTGTCGGCTGCCCCATAGATGATGATTCCGTAGTCTATTAGTGATAGTAGAGATGCAGATACAGCTAGGTGGATTGTTTCTGGTGGGAGGCAGAGTTGCCACTTGCAATGTATGGTAGAGGTATGGGGCAGTTTGCGTGGACCTGCAGCTACCTCACTAGTGGCCACTCACAATGTTATGCTACAAGTCTGGAGCAATTTGTTTGACCCTCCAACTACCTCATGAGTGTCCACTTACAATGTACGCTACAAGTCTGCTGCCATTTGTTAGATGCTGCAGCTACCTCATGAGTGTCCACTTATGATGTATGTTGCAGGTGTACTGCAGTTTTTCACTTTGCAGCTGACTGATGAGTCCCACTTACAATGTATGGTACAGCTGTGGTGAAGTTTGTTTGACCCTGCAGCAACCTCATGAGTGACCACTTAAAATGTAAGCTACAGACTGGTGCCATTTGTTTGACTCTGCAGCTACATCATGAGTAGTCACTTTCAATAAATGCTACAGGTGTGGGGCAGTTTGTTTGTCAGTTCAGCTACCTGATGTGTGGCCACTTACAATGTATGCTACAGACTGGTGCAGTTTGTTTGACCCTGCAGTTTCTCATAAGTGGCCACATACAATGTATGCTGCGGGTCTGGTACACTTTTGTCTGAACATGCAGCTGTTTTGTGAGTTGCTTAGAAGGCCACACAAAAAGTCCACTACAGGTCTGTTTCAGTTTGTTTGACCCTTTAGCTGCCTCATGAGTGGCCACTTACAATGTATGCTACAGGTGTGGCACAATTTGTTTTGACTATTTCCACTAACTCATGTGAGCCAATTACAATGTATGCTAAAGTTTGGCACAGGTTGTGTTGGACCCAGCAGCTGCACCATGAGTGGCCACCAACAAGGCTTCTACTGGGGGCAGTTTGATTGACCCCTTCAGCGACTTCTGTGTGTGGCCACAAACAATGCATACTACAGGGGTCTACAATTTGATTGAACCTGCACCTACTTCATGAGGACCACCTAGAATGTACACTACAGGGTGGGGAGCTTGTTTGACACATCAGCTACTTCATGTGTGGCCACCCAAGGTATATGCTACAGACTGGTGCCATTTGTTTGACCTCGCAGCTACTCCATGAGTGGACCCTAACAGTGTATGCTACAGGTGGCTCAGTTATTTTAACCCTGAAGCTACATCACAGTTGCCACTTTCAATGTATACTGCAGGTTTGGTGCAGTTTGACCCTACAACAACCTCATGTGTGGCCACTACGATGTATGCTACAAGTGTGGTGACAGATTGTTTGACCCTGCAGGTACCTCATGATTTACTACTTATGAAGTATGCTATTGGTGTGGCACAGTTATTTTGACCCTGCAGCTACCTCATGAGCGCCACTTAAAATGTATGCTACATGTAGGTGGGGTGCGCTTGTTAGACCCTGCAGCAACCTCATGAGTGGCCACATATAATATATGCTACAGGTCTGATATAGTTTGTCTGAACATGCAGCTGCTTTGTGAGTCGCTCAGAAGGCTACACACAAGGTCCACTACAGGTCTGTTTGTTTGTTTGACCCTTCAGCTGCCTCATGAGTGGCCACTTACAATGTATGGTACAGGGTGGGACAGTCTGTTTGTCAGTTCATCTACCTCATGCATGACAACTTACAATGCATGTACAGATGTGCACAGTTCTCTAGGCCCTGTATCCCCCATGAGTGGCCACTTATAATGTATGCTACTGGAGTGGGGAGGTTTGTTTGACACTTCAGCTACCTCATCCGTGACCACTTACAATATATGCCAGGTGTGGCACAGTTTTCTTTGAATCAGTATCTCCCCATGAGTGCCCACTACAATGTATGCTATAGGACTGGGGCAGTTTGTTTGACACTTCAGCTACCTCATAAGTGGCCACTAATAATTTATGCTTGGTGTGGGCAGTTTATTTCACCCTGTTGTGACTTCATGCATGGGTTCCATATGAGGTAAAATAGGAACACCTCAGAGGGTAGCAGAGATTTAATGTCTTTTAGGTATATTCCACAAGGTGCCCATAAACCACTGTACAGGTTGTAAATACAGAGAAATAAAAGTGGTACTAAGGTACAGGGATGCCTGTACAAATGGATTGCTTTGTCTAAAATGGAAATTACAATGCTCTGTTATTTTCTTAATTTAAAGGGCATCGCTTCTCAGGAGGGTTGGTTCTGTTAGTAAATGTCCTTGGACTGGAACCGCTCACTCTTAAATTGTATCTCACAGCTGTTGTAATGTTAGGGATTGTAAAAGGGCATAGTTTTGCTTAATTTAAAGGGCATGATGTCCACTTAGGAAAAAAGCGGGTTTTGTTTCTGTTTGTCCTTGAAAGTGCCACTCACTTCCTAACTGCACCTAGCTGTTCAAATAAGCAGTACTGTCAGCGAGTGTCTGCGAGGAAAATGGGCGAAAAGCGCTGAGATGTAGGTTTTGTTTCCGCTGTACAGAGCGAGGGCAAGGCTCTTACAGGGACAAAAGATCCTGATGATAGAGCCACAAACGGGCTCTTACCTGGAAAGAAAAGTGCTGTGAGATGCAGTTAAATTACACTGCTGCTATAGGTAAAGGGTTTCCACCTCTTTAAAAAGAAATAGAATGTAAGTGACATGAATGAAAGCCATCTCTGGGTCCAATGAAATATTCAGCTGTCAGCTGTTACTTTCCATATGCAGCCTCATGCACTGTGTCCCCAAGCTATAGAAATATAAAACAAAGCCTAAGAAGCTTCCAGAAGGTTTTCTTGAATAAAATAAGCTTGTATTGTGAGTAAATAAAGTTTTGTTACTTACCTGGAGATTCTAATGTGGGACTGCATCTTAGGGAAAAAGTGGTCAAACAGGGGTCATTTCTATACACAGTAAAGGTTATGGGCAGTCCATAATACTGTCCAGGAAGCACAGCCATGACACCAGAGGACCGTTAAGTGATTAGCCTTCCAAAAATACTAAACCTAAGAGTTTCTGGGGATAAAAAGAAAGTGCATACAATGCCTAAGTATTTGTTTATGTTTTGGTCTTGCTGATCCCTAAATTTATGTGTTAGTATTGAGTTTATGCTGTTATTAGAATGGGGCAGATCAGTTGACCTTGTGACATCATCAGTTTCTAGTATATATTCTCCTTTGAAAGACCAGTGAGCAGATGAATCTCAGGTAGCTGTACAGTAGGGTCAAATACTGCAGAGATATAGACAGCACAGAAGATAGTGGACACACTGAGCTTTGAAGTGTAACCTGCCACTCTGTGGCAGCACAGCTAGAAAGAGAGCTGTGCTGAAGCTGAATAGCTTTAATTTTTAATTTATCTTGCTTTATTTTATTTGTTTTTTTAGTTAATCTTTTATTAAGGTATTCATAAAGATAACAGTCATCCCACAATACATAACTCCATATGAACAAAGAGAAAAGAGACAGAGCAGCATCATAGCTGGAACAGTGCTCGATAATGGACATGAAAACATGTACTGTGAAATCTGGACTAAATATTACAAACCATGAAGCTGGAGAAAGCTCAACATTATACAATCAAGGAACTGAGTGGGAGAAGTAAAATGAAAACTCCAATGTAAATGGTCATGGTTGTACATTATTATGATATAAATATACTGCAGTGCCGTAGAGTATATGTTAAGAAAGGAAGACATTACAGAAATAGTAAGGTATTGAAAAGTTAACAGGAGAGAAGAGGAGGAATAAATGGAAGAAAGGAAGGTACAATTGAAAAGGAAGAGAGCAAGCGTAGACCACAATGGGAAAGACATGTGAGGAATAATAACAGAAAAATGCAGTGTGTGACAATCCATACACCAACTGACAATAGTATTTGATGAATCCAAGTAATTAAAATAGTCCTGCCAACATCTATTATATATGCTGAGTCGATCAGAAGAGAAATATGTGTCATACAGTCAAGGAAGCATAATGAGATAATTGTTTGAGAATGTCAGAAAATTTAGGGATTATGTTAGATTTCCAGTGCATAAGTATAAGGGCTTAACTTGAAGGAACAGTATGGTCAACCATCTATTCTGAGCACAGGGAATGCTGTGGGAGCAAAATTAAAGATGCCATGTATACTACATTTAGAATCTAATGTAAAGGGAGACCAATCACCTTTATTGCAAAGAGATGAATATGACACCAAAGATTGTGTATGGGAGGACAATTCCATAAAATATGTAGTAAGTCTCCATTGAGAGAGTTACAGAACAACAATTGTTGATATTCATTAACCCCATTTTTGAAACACTGTTAGAGTTCTATATCACAAATGAAGAATTTTGGTCTGAATCGAGAACTATGGTTATCCTTAAAAGTTCTGTGGCATGAAAGCCAACACCTATGCCATTGTACATTGGTTATATTGTATTTTATAAGTGTACTCCATTTGTTTTTGCATTAATAGATTGACCTGGACGTGCATCTCTGATGTCTTTGTAGATAATACTATTTAGATTAGATGTTGTCTTGATCCATTTAGAAATATGTTGATCGTGTAGGGATTGTTTGCATAAGGGTGGAAAATAGGAGCTACATGCAGTATGAAGCTGTAAATATTTCCAAAACTCATGATGGGAACCTTCCATAGAGTGCGTAGTTCAGAAAAGGATTTAGGTTTTAGATCATGGGTTTCAAGTATATCCCCAGGAAGAGAACACCCTGTTTTCCAGTGCGCTAAAAATTGGGTGATTATCCAAGAGAGATACTGCAGTTTTTCAGACAGGAGCATAAGCAAGAGGAGTTGGATTCAATTTGAGATATCTGTGAGTTATTTTCCAATAGAATGAAGAATAGAATAGATGCAATAGTAGGGTGAGATTTTAGTTTGGGAGGGATTATAAATGAAGGAAGTAGCAATGTTACCACTGGTACCAGGACATAGGGAGGCTTCCATAGTAGCGATAACGGAGATTTAACATTGGGCTTACTAAACCATTTAATAGTTTGAGCTGTGCGGAAGGCCAGAAATAGGCCTGAAACCAAAAGAGCCTGAAACCACCTCTTGACGAATGTGAGTGAAGTTTGCTGTGGCTGAATCTGTGGATTTTACCTTCCCATATAACATTTCCAACAATTTTGTTGATTTTGATGAGAAAACTGGGTGGGAGAATTAAAGGAATGTTAGCAAACAGATGTAATATTTTAGGAGCTATTGACATTTTGATAGCGGATATTTTCACATTAAGAGAGGTTAAGAGTTTCCATCTGTCAAGTGTGAACTTAATAGTAGTTAACAGAGGGAAAGGTTAGCATCCATACTTTATCTAGTTTAGGAGTGATACAAATACCAAGATAAGAGAGACCTTGGGGTGCCCAGTGGAAGCCTAAATGAGTGTTCATAAAAGGTTTGCAGAGGTTATTCAATGGTAGCATTTCAGAATTATTCAGATTTAAAGCTAGTCCTGAGAGAGAGGTGAATTTGCTAAGTAATTTAACTAATGGTTCTCCTGATTCTTTGAGATTTTCTAGTAAAATGAGAAGGTCGTCTGCATAAGCGAGGTATAGTGAGAGTTACCGATAGGGATGCCTTTGATTATATGAGATTGATGAGGGATGCAGATAAGGGTTCCATGGCAAGGATAAACAATGAGGGTGATAAGGGGCAACCTTGTCTGGTACCTCTTGCAAGTTGAAGGAAAGGGACAGAATAGAATTGGTAAGGACTCGAGCAGAAGGTGAAGTATACAGTAATTGGATCCATGCACAAAATTGTTAGTTATACTGAAATGGGATAATACTTGGTATAAGTAATTCCAATTCAGGAGTCAAATGCTTTTCGAAATCAATAGCGATAGCTGCAGCTGGTGATTTAAGAATTTTTGCTTTATAAATTAAGTTGAATAAAGAACGAAGATGGTCAGAACCAGTTCTATTGTTAATAAATCCAGCTTGAGAGGAATGGATGAGTTTGGGAATAATGAGTTTAAATGAAGAGTTAACATTTTTGCAAAAATGTTACCGTCTGTATTAAGTAGAGAGATCAGCCTATAACTAGAGAGAGAGAGAGAGAGCGAGATAGATCTTTATCTTTTTGGTAAAACAGTAATAATGGCTTTGATCATTGTGGGGAAGTTTATGTTGTGAAGCTGCTTACATGAAAACATTAAAAGTAAAGGGCAGAGAGTATCACAAAGTGATTTATAGAAATCTAGGGAAACCATCACTCCGTGGTGATTTATCAGATTTTAAAGAAGATAGGGCAGCTTGGATCTCTTGAAGGGTAAAGGTCCATTCAACTTGCCATACCTTGTTGAGAGATGAGGTAGCTGCAATTTCTGCAGAAACTTTGTATTTGACTGATTTGCATAAAGTATTGCTGTGAGTATAACTGTTGGTAGAAGGATCACATGATGCAGTTAATCGAGGGGTTATCAGTGTAGATTTTGCCTGAATGTCTTTCAAGCCAGCAATATGTCTCTCCATCTGTTGAGTTTTAAGTTGTTAGGAAAGCAACTTCCCACATTTATCACCCTGTTCCCACTATCGATGCTTGAGCCTTAAAAAGGCAAGTTCCGCTTTCCTGGATATTAACTCATTCATTTTAGTCCTTAACTGTAGGATTTTAAGATGCAGTTGTGAATTAGGTTAGGTTTACTTGTTTTATAATATTGATTCTCTTTATCTTTGAGTCATTTTTCTAGATCAGCCAATTGCTGTTCTCTTAGCTTCTTTCTGTGGGTAGAAAACTAATAATTTTGCCTCAATTGTAGCTTTTAATGCTTCCCAGGTAATACCTTTAGATACATCAGGAGTGTTGTTTAGGGAAAGAAAGTCCTGGATCTGGTTTTAATCCAATATAAGAATTCTAGGTCTCTCAGTAAGAGTGGATCCAGATGCCAAGAGGAAGATTTAGAGGAGATGGGCCCCAAAGTAAATGTAGTTTTGTAGAGAATGATCTGATATTGTAATTGGGAGGATAGAAGTATCAATAGTTTTTTCAGTAATGGCAGGAAATGAGAACCAATAATCAATTCTGCTATATGACTTACGGAATGAGGCGTAGAAGGTATAGTCATGTTGTCTAGGATTGTATATCCTCCAAATGTTGGAAGGCCAACTCTTTCATTAACATTGAAAGCGCAGTGATAGTTCTGGGATGAGCATCACAGGAGGAATTATTTCTGTCTAACTGCACCTCCAGTGCTGAGTTAAAGTCCCCACCTATTAGAATAGGTGAGTTATTGTTGTTATGAATCATAATTTGTTGAGCCAAATTATGGAAAAATTCAGGAGTCAGAGTTAGGGCGTAGATGTTAACTAACATGAAGGGGCCTGTGGTAGTATTCAGATGGGCTATAACCCATCTACCATTCAAGTCAGTGATAGATTTAGTGGGGTACCATTTGAGGATTTTGTACTAGAATAGCCACCCATTTTTTTGAAGAAGAGGAAGATGCATATACTTGACCAACCCAATCCTTTTTGAGTTTGTCGACATCCTCAGCTAGAGGTTTAGTTTCTTGTAAGAAAGCAATGTGTGTTTTATGTTTCTTGAGATAAGTGAGGATTTGTTTACTCTTACATGGTGAGTTGAGTTCCTTAGCATTCCAAGAGTGTAAAATTAGATCACTCATGTTGGTAAGATATAAAGTGTAATATTGCAAATAGGAATGAGGACTCATTAATAAGTGGAGTAAGGGATGCCACAGGCTCAAAGGGAGATGTTTGAAATAAATAAAGGTATGCAGGACCATTAGGTTACATCGATTCAGGAGAGATGGATAAGAATAACTATTGTGTCTCACTACAGAACAGTGTAAAAGAGAGACTACAAAACACATTAACATTAACATTCTTAACAAGAACTTATATACTACTGTATATTAATTTTAAACACTTATGAAATGTAGAGAGATGAGTCGGTGTACGCATCAAGACTCTCTCGCTACACTACAAGGCGTGTAGGAAGTAAGAAAATCTTAAGAGAAGCCACATGCTATACACTTAAGATACAAACTGTATGCAGCAGTGTATTATAAATTGTAACTATGACTAGAACTAAGATAGTTGTAATGATTCCTAGGAAGGACCATAGTCAACATATCTGACTGAATAGAAAATGCACTAAACTAGTAACAAAACCCAGCTATAATAATATAATTTGAACTAGGAATACCTAAGTTCAGTATTAAAGAAAGTATGCCAACATATTGTAACAAAGTTCTGAAGTATAGTGTGAGCCAGAATCAGGCAATGTAGCTATGTCATTTCTCACATATCCATATTAATAGAATAAATTTAAATTACGTGTGAGGATGATCAAATAAATATGAGGAATCAAAAGGCTGCCGTAATATAGCTTAAGAAGGTGTCAGGATATTCTGAACCCAAATTAATAGTGGAATACTATGTTTTGTTAGAGGGGTTAGGTTGTAGGCAGGTATGCGTAGTAACCTTAGCAATGTTATCATTATAATAAAGTTTGATTGCATCAGGCTTCAAGGTTCCAGGTATATTTAATATAAGCACCAGGCGTTTTATAGTAGCACATAACTCGAACATAGCCAAAGAGGTATATATTTATAGTGGGGCAACGGGTCTAAGAAAAGGCCCAGCAAGCCCAATGATGACAATATTACAAGGCATAAGCAATCTTAAAGATAAGGCTTCGAGCATATATGTGCTTTAAATCATTATTTGTGGCAAGCAGATAGTAATAATAATGCATAGAAGCCTCAAAAATAGCCAGCTGACATACTAATATACTAATTGCCAGCAGATTAGGCCATATGGTCTATCGAGTCTGCTCGAACCTCAAATCCCTAGCTGGGTACCGAACTCTACCCCCTCGTGTTCCAGAATGCCCATCGTCCATCCCCACCCCCCTCAGACAGGTTTCCCTTGATACTTCCCTTTCTGTATCTGTCCCACCCTCTCTTAAAACCTTCCACCATGGAAGCCTGAACCAGCTCTCCAGGCAGCGCATTCCATGGTTCCACCACCATCTCAGTGAAGAACCTCATCCACATTTCCCCAATCCTTCCACCTTCCAACTTCAGATCATGTCCTTGGTGACACCTCCTCCTTTGGTCTAAACATCCCTCTGCATTAACTCTGTTTATCCTCTTGAGGTACTTTAAGACCTCGATCTCTGTCTCACCTCTCCTCCAGAAAAAACAGGTCAAGCTCCTCCAGTCTTCCCTCGTACATCAGATCCTCTGGTCCTGATGTCATCTTGGTAGCCCTCCTCTGGACTCTCTCCAGGAGCTGTATGTCCCTCTTTAAATGCAGCCTCCAATACTGCACAGTACTCTAGGTGTGGTCAAACCAGCCCATTATACAGGGGCAGAATCACTTCCCTGCTCCTTGAGGTGATGCCCTTGTGATGCATCCCAACATCCTGTTTGCTTTGGAAGCCGCTCTTCTGCACTGCTCAGAGTTATTCATACTTGCATCCACCATGACCCTAGGTCTTCCCCTTAAAGGCCTCTAGTGCCTCCCCAGGGTATACACGTGATTGGGGTTTCCCACCCTAGATGCAATACCTTGCACTTGGAGGAATTGAAATTTAATTTCCAGGTGTGAGCCCACATGACCAGGGTCTCTATATCCCCTGCAGGGACAACCTTCCTTCTTCCCCTCAACTACTGCTCTCATCTTAGAGTCATCAACAAAGAGACTCATTTCACTCCCTATTCCTTCCCTGATGTCAGATATGTATGCATTAAACAGGATTGGACCCAGGACCGAGCCTTGTGGTACCCGCTACTGATTCCTCTGGGGTTGAGAGCTCCCCTTCGACCATGACTCTCTAAGTGCGACCAGTTAGCCAGTTTCATATCCATCTTACCATCAATGGGCCTATCCTCAACCCCATCAGTTTCCCCACCAGGCCATAGTAGGGGACCGAGTCAAATGCCTTTCTGAAGTCTAAAAATAGTACATCCACCAGTGTTCCCTGTCTAGTTCAGATGTTACCCATTCATAGAATTCCACAAGGTTAGTTTGACATGATCCACCAGGCACAAAACCATGTTGCCTGCTAGCCTGCCTCCTCTTCTCCAGAACACACCCAATCTTTCATTCAGTATACTCTCATTAATTTCCTCACCACCGATGTCAAACTGATGGGTCTATAGTTTCCTGGCACTTCCCTCGACCCCTTTTGGATAGGCACCATGCACCTCTAGCCAATCCCTGGGTACCTTCCTGTCTGAGCAACCTGTTGAAGATCTCTGCCAGGGGTGCTGCCAGTACTCCACCAATCCCATAGTACTCCCAGATGTATGCCATCCAGCCCAGGAGATTTATCTTTCTTTAGGTCCTTTAGGTCTTTCCACACCCATTCAGTGGAGATAGCATCATCTGTCCCCCCACCTTACTGGCCTGTTTATCTGTGTCTGGATGTGACCCTCTGGGTTACCTCCCTCTCCCTCCTTCTCCTATTTGTTTCCCCGCTCTCCCCTCTCTACTCCTACCATCCCCTCTGTGTCTTGCTTTTTAGTATCCCTCCTCCTTGCCGGTGAACACAGGCGAAGTACTCATTTAATACCTCCGCCTGGTCCTTCGCCTCTTCCATCCACCCTCCTTCTGTTCTCAATCTGCCGAGCTGGACCTTGGTTTTCCTCTGCTGTCCTATATACATCAAGAACCCTTTTCCCTCCCGTATCCCTGTGGCAATCACTGCTCTTTACTGGAATTAGCCCCGCACCATCTGGGTGACTTTTCTAGATGAAAGATGGTAGCTTCCTTTTCCTTTTCCTTTTCCCTCTCATTGCTTTGTATTTTTGCAGGCAGCCTTCTTCTCCCTGACCACTAACTGAACCTCCCTAGATCACCAGTACGGTTTATGTATCCGAACTCTTATGCTTGACCTTACTGCAGATCCTGACTGCCTCATGAAGTCCTCGTTAACGACCTCCCATCTCTTTTCTACATCTGTCCTTTTGTAATCCCTTCAAGTGATCCTTGAGAATGGTGCTCATGCCCATAAAATCTGCCCCCTGAAGTCCACCATCAGCATCCTAGTGCTCTCCCTCTCCTGCCATGTTAATTTGAAACCAGACAGTGTTGTGGTCACTCCCAGTGAGAGGTTCCTCTACAACCAGGTCCCTTGCCAGATCCCCATCCACCAGAACCACATCCAGGACATGCCCCTCCCTTGTGGGCTCCACCACATGCTGTGTTGGAACACATCCTGGAAGCAGTCCAGCAGCCTCTGCTCCCTGGCTGCCTTCCAGGAAGTGGTTTCCCAATTTGTACCTGGCATATTAAGGTCCCCATCAACACCACCTTCTCCCTTTTGGTCTGCACTGGGCTATGATGTTGTCCAGCAAACCTTCCTCCAGTGCATCCCCAACCCGAAGAGGTCTGTATACTACTCCCATCTTGATCTTATCTCCTGCAGGGGTTCGTAAGGTGACCCATAAGGCCTCCACATTTCCTCCTGCCTCCTCTACCACAGCAATTTCTAAGCCATCTCTTATGTACATAGCCACTCCTCCCCACTGCCCTACTTTCTATTCTTCAAGAATGGTGTACCCCTCACCCCTCAGGTCCCAATCATGGTTTTTGTTGGCCCATGTTTCAGTGACCTCTGCAACCTCCACCCTCCCCCTTGAACAGCATGGCCTAGAACTCTGGCATCTTGTTTCCCAAGCTTCTGGCATTTACTAACACTACCCCCACCACTTGTCCTGATACCCTTTGCCGACCCTCCCAGGTTCCTTCTGCTTCCATCCTTCCCTGAATCTTCCCCCCATCTGGTACCCCCTCCCTTGGGTTAGGATGCTAATCCCTCATCTTGGGGAAGGGGATACTGCCCACCCTCCCTTGTCCCTCCCCTCACAAGTTTAAACCCCACTTTTTGAATAAAGTCCACCACCCCTGTTTAAGGACCTCCTTCCCTCATGGGGTAAGATGAAGCCTATCCTTGGCATACAGTCCCTTATCCTCTCAAACTCCCTCCCAGTTCCCTAGCACCTTGGTCCCACTTTCAGCTCCCCACTTCCTGAGCCAGTCATTTACCTCAATGATCTTCTTTTATTCTCCACTAAGGCCCTTGGTACTGGCAATATTTCTGAATAGGAAATGTTGCATCCATTATTCTGAAAGACTCTGGCAAGTTCTTGGAATCTTGCTTGGATTTCAAAGGCACTGTTTCCCTCCAAATCATTTGTCCCCAAATGCACCAGAAATCTGGTTTCCCTCCACAATCCCTAACCAGTTTGTACACCATGAACTTTGCCCTGCGTGCCATTAGACCAGAGATGCTCAATACCTTAACCTGTCTATGGGGTCCCCTCGTCCCTCCCAGTGAATATCTCTAATCATCGAGTCTCCCAGAATCAGTACCTTAACACCCCCATCGTCCTTAGGGTTATCTCTATTTTCCGCTCTCAACTCCCTTTATCCATAAACTCATCTCCATGGGAATCTTCCTGCCTTCTTAAGTGTAACCCCTTGTCACCCTCCCTTTCTGCCTCCCTTGTTATGCTCACTTACCTCAGACCTCCCTGTCTGGATGTCCCTTTTAACACTCTCTTATCTGAGTCATCTATCCTGGCCCTGATCGTATCCCTTCTTCCACACCGTCATCCCCCCTTGATAATAACCCCACCTCCAGTGGTCCCCTGTGGTCCCTACTACTAGGGCCCCATCCTTGTATGGACCTCCCTCCTGATGGGGGCCCTCCTTTTCCTCCATATCTTCCAGCTTCTCTCCCCCTTGAGCTCTCCTCCCTCATGTCTGCTATAAGTTGCATTTCCCTCATCTGCTTAACATTTAAATTTCCTCTTCTCCCTCTGGTGCTATTCCTATCCTTTCCATTTCTGGCCCTCTGATGCCGTTTGGGTGCCCGTCTCTGTCCCCCAGCCACTGCATCAGTTCCCTCAATTTCACCCACCTCTTCCTCCCCTTCTAGGTTGCTTAGCAGCTCAATTTATTGTAACACACTTTGCCAACCTCCATCAAAAGCCCTGGTTTCCCTCGACTGCTCTCCAGGCTGCTCCTCTTCCTTCCTCCTAACCCTGTCCTCCTTTGGAGCACCCTTCTCTTGTCTGTTCTTCTAGGCTTCCTCACATCAGCCCATCCTGACTCTACCCCCTCCGCTCTCTTTTTATTTGGTACATTTACCCCATTAGTTCTCCCAAGGTGTCAACATCCCTACCTGTAGGCCCTCTTTCCCTAATTACCCCCTCCTACTTGCTGAAAAGTAGCCTACTCTATTTTCTGGGCTGTGCCCCAGCCTCTCATCTATCCCACCCATCTGTCATGCATAAACACACCCTTGATCCTTAGATGCACTCTCTAACTCCCCCAGCTTACTCCTTAGCCAATGTACTTCACTCCTGAGCTGAGATAGCTGCCTGCAGAGTGGACAGCCTCCCTCTCCAGGCCCAGTTGAGAATTATAGCAGCCCCACATCCTGTGCAACCTATAACCCTTCTGAAAGATGCCTACCACGGTAGATTGAGGCCTGCCTGTTTTCCCTCTGCAGACAAATTTGGACTGTTCACCTTTTCCCAGTCCCTACACCCTGGGTTGCAATCCCCACCCCCGTGTAACCATATTGGGGTGTATTCAACCAGTCATAATCACTTTAAACAAATTTAGCACCCCTCCCGATTTGTAGTGAGCTAACAGATCTAGCAGTCTACACCGCTCCTGATCAAGGCTGCTATAAACCAGCCAGATCTGTGTGAGCTAGCAGATTTAGCAGTCTACACAGCTCTTGATCTAGGCTGTTTTAAACCAGCTCTAATATAGGTATTCAGCTATTTGCTAACAGATATAACAGTCTAATCAGTTAAAACATCTCCTAGTCAAGGTATTGCATTGTTTATACTCCTAATCAAGGTATTTAGTAGTTTGCCTAACAGATCTAACAGTCCAATCAGTTAAAACTGTTCCCTAAACAAGGTCTACATAGCTCCTGATCAGGTTGTTATAGCCAGCTCCTAATCAAGATATTCAGCTATTTGGTAACAGTTCTACAGACTAATCAGTTAAAACAGTTCTCCTGATGTGGTAAAATGTCACAGAAAAGTTTTAAGTTTTTAGAATGTCCTGTAAGTCCTCCCCTTCCAGGGTTTCCTCTCTCCCCAATCAGGAAGCTAGGGTGGAGCCAGATGACCATTTAATAAGGGAGGGGGAGGGGAGGGTGGGGAGGGTGGGCGGCAAATGTCTGCAGCTGCCATGCACTCCCTCAGATACGAGGGAAGAGGTGATCCCCTACCCCCGTCACTGCAGCTCCCTTACAGAAATGAGGCGCAAGGCTCTGTCCTCTTTTAAAGTTGGCACCTCCTCCGTAGACAAATTTTACTGGCGCTCCCCCCGCTTTTACCTCTGTTTTACCTCGCTCTGTTGCAGCCCACAATCCAGCTCTTTGGGCCACTCCCAAGCCTCTGACTTTGAAAATGTCCTGCAGCTGCATGTACTCCTTCAAATGTGAGGATGAGGTGATCCCCTACCCCTGTTGCCACAGCTCCCTGGTAAATAATGCATTGATAAATTGATGCAAGATGCCAGCATACCTGACGAAAGGGAGGGTGGAGGAGGAGAGAGGATGTCTGAAATGATATGTAACTGTATAACAGGTATGGAGTTGTTCAAATAATAGGAATGTTGAAGGAATTGTCAAAATACCAAAATTTCAACATATAAAGTTGACAAAATACCACTGATACCTATACTTATTATAGTATCTATAATAATATCTGTATTTAAACATCTTCACACATAAGTACTAATGGTCATGTGGATAAATATGTGGTAATAACAGGGATGACTGCCCCTTTAGATATGAATTTGGGAATCGATGTACAGCCAGTTACTTCAACTCTTAACAGTATAATGGTGAGATGACTATAAAATTGTTATACATCATGATTCTGGAAAAGTCTAGTTTTCTGGCAGCACACAAAGTTAACAAAATGAGACCTTCAAAGTATGATCTCTAAATGATATGCATAAGTAGAGATCTGATAAAAAGAAAACTGAAAGGTTATAAACTCAGCTGTGCTATATCAAATCTCTGAGGATCACTACCCTTATACCCACAACCGCGATGTACTGCAATAAACTTTTCAAACTGGTTGGGTGCGATAGTAATCGCATAAAGGAATTACGCTGTCTGATTACGAGAGAAAGTCAGAAAAGATACTGAACTAATGGGGTAGAGTTCCTATACAAAATATCACACTAAAGACTGTTATAACCACTAAGTAATCAATTATTATTTAACATGTGCACCAGAAGCAGCAGAGTTCGATTTATTCTTGAGCTTCCCTTTCCTTTTTGGGAGGCTCTGCAGATTTGAGTGGTGAGCTAGCCACCAGTTTGGCCATGAGTAGTCAGAGAGTTGTTGTCAGGCAGGACATTCTTAGAGCGGACATTCTTAGGGCGTTGGTGAGAAGGTCAAATTCAACTCCCTGAAGGTCTTCTTGGGAAGAGTGTGGATCCTCTTGTAGCAGAGTAAATTTATTAGAAAGGGTAAGGGGTGAAGAGAAGCTGATGTGACACTCTGTTTTTGAGGGAGGCATTGAGGAGCATCAGTTGCAAAGCATGTGTGCTTGGCAGAGTGTGACTTCGAGGCCTTATTTTCTTGTATGAGAACTGAAAGTCGAGCTGGTGGTGATACAGTGGTGCAGTTCAGAGAAAGCTGCTCGGCCTTGTGCAGCAAACCTCCATGGGAGAAGCAAGTCTACAAGGTTGAGGAGTATCAGAGCTGATGGCAGAGTGGGTCTCATTGCTACCACGGGGCAAGATATGTGGAGATTGGGTCACATTAAGCAACACAGTCAGGGCTTCAGGGGAACTGAAGTCTTTGGATGAAGTCTCCCAGAAATAGGCGCATGAGGCTGGGTATAGCAATGCAAATTTAATTCCTCTCTGATGCAGAGTGGTTTTATGGGGTTAAAGGTGTTGTGTTTAATGGAGAGCTCTCTTGAGAAGTCTCTAAAGATTGAAATTCCATGATCTTGCCATGTAAGTACCCCCACTTGTCTGGCTCTGTTAAGAATTAACTCTGTGTGAGCATAATTGGGAATATGGTGATGATGGGCCTAGATTTCTGGTCCAGGCCAGGCCTCGGGCTTAGGGTACAATGTGATCTCTCCATGGTAATGTCCTGGCTGGGAGGGAGTTTGCATAGAGTAGGAGTACATGAATTAGGAGCGCACTGGTGTCACCGAGCTCTGCACCTTCTGGAAAGCCTCATGGCGGACACTTACAATGTATGCTACAGTTGGGGTGCAGTTTGTTTGACCCAGCAGCTGCCTCATGAGTGGCCACTTATGATGTATGCTACAGGTGTGCTGCCATTTGTTTGACCTGCAACTACCTCATGAATAGCCATTTACAATGTACGCTACTGGTGTGGCTCAGTTTGTTTGAAAATGTGGCTACTTTATATGTGGCCACTTATGATGTATGCTACAGGTGTGGTGCAGTTTGTTTGACCCGCAGCCCCTCATGAGTGGCCAGTAATGATCTATGCTATGGATCTGGTGCAGTTTGTTTGACCCTGCAGCTGCATCATGAGTGGCCAGTTACAGTGTATGCTACAGGTGTGGTGCAGTTTGATTGACCCTACAGCTGCCTCATGGGTGGCCAGTTACGATGTATGCAATGGGTCTGGAACAGTTTGATGAACCCTGCCAGTACCTCATGGGAGTACACTTACAATGTGTGCTTCAGGTCTGGAATAGGTTGTTTGAACATGCAGATGCTTTGTGAATGGATCAGAAGGCCACGATGTCCACCACAGCTCTGGTACAGTTTGCTTCACCCTGTAGCTGCCTCATGAGTGTCCACTTATGATGTGTACTATAGGTGCTGCACAGTTTGTTTGACCCTGCAGCTGCTTGTCAAGTGGCCACTTATGATGTATGTCTACAAGTGTAGTGCAGATTGTGACCTGCAGCTGCCTCATGAATGGCGATTTACAATATATGCTACAGGTGTGGCACAGTATGACCTTGCAGCTACCTCATGAGTGGCCACTTACAATGTATGCTACAGGTGTGGTGCTGTTTGTTTGACCCTGCAGCTGCCTCATGGTGGCCACTTATGATGTATGCTTCAGCCCTGGTGCAATTTGACCATGCAGATGCTTCATCAGTGGCCACTACAATGTATGCTACAGGTATGGCATGGTGTGTTTGTCCCTGCAGCTACCATATGACTGGCCACTTATGATGTATGCTACAGTTGTGGTGCAATTTGTTTGATCCTTCAGCTACTTTATGAGTGGTGATTTACAATGTATGCTACAGGCCTGGCACCTTTGGTTTGACACTGCAGCTTCTTGATGAGTGGCCACTTACAATATGTTCCACAGATGAGGTGTAGTTTGTCCCTGTAGCTGCCTCATGAGTGGTCACTTACAATGTATTCTACAGGTGTGGCACATTTTGTTTTACCTGCAGTTACCTCATGAGTTTCCACTTACAGTGTATGCTTCAGATGTGGCACAGTTTGTTTGACCCTATGGCTACTTCATGAGTGGCCACTTACAATGTACAATACAGGTGTTGTGCAGTTTGTTGACCTTGCACCTACCTTATGATTGGCCACGTACAACATATGCAATGGGTGCGATGTAGTTTGTTTGAACATGCAGCTCCTTTTGAGTTGCTCAGAAAGTTAACACAAAGTCCACTACAGGGTGTGGCACAGTTTGTTTGACCTGAAGCCCCTCATGAGGGGATACTTGCAATGTATGCATCAGGTGCGGCACAGTTTGTTTGACCCTGCAGCTACCTCATGAGTGGTCACTTACAATGTATGGTACAGGTGTGGCACAGTTTGTTTGACTCTGCAGTGACCTCATGAAAAGCCACTTACAATGTATGCTACAGGTGTTGCACAGTTTGACCCTGCAGCTACCTTATGATTGGTCACTTACAATGTATGCTAGGTGTGGCTCAGTTTGTCTTACCCTGAAGCTACCTCACGAATGGCTATTTAGAATGTATGCTAGAGGTGTGGCACAGTTTGACCCTGCATCTACTTCAAAGAGTGGCCACTTTACAATGTATGCCACAGGTGAGGTGCACTTTGCTTGACCTTGAAGCTACCTTATGAGTGGCCTCTTATAATGAATGCATAGAGTGTGGTGTAGTTTTTGAACATGCAGCTGCTTTGTGAGTGGCTGAGATGGCCACACTCAAAGTCCACTACAGGTCTGGTGCAGTTTGTATGACCCTGCAGCTGCCTCATGAGTGGCCACTTATGATGTATGCTGCAATTATGGTGCAGTTTGACCCTGCAGCTTCTTCATGAGGAACTACTTACAATGCATGCAGTGGGTGTGGCACAGCTTGTTTGACCCTGCAGCTACCACATGAGTGGCCACTTATGATGTAGGCTTCATGTGTGGCACAGTTTGTCTGACCCTGCAGTAACCTCATCAGTGGCCACGTACATTATTTGCAACAGGTGTGGTGCAGTTTGTTTGACCCTGCAGCTGCCTCATGAGTGGCCACTTACAATGAATGCTACAGGTCTGGCACCATTTCTTTGATCCAGCAACTACCTCATGAGTGGCCTCTTATAATATTTGCTACAGGTCTGAAACAATTTGTTTGATCCTGCAGCTACATGATCAGTGGCCACCACAATGTATGCTGGAGGTATGGCACAGTTTGCTTGACCCCTGCAGCTACCACATCAGTTTCCACTTACAATGCTTGCTACAGGTGTGGCTCAATTTGTTTGACCCTGCAGCTGCTAATGATTGACCACTTACGATGTTTGCTACAGGTCTGGTGCAGTTTGTTTGACCCTGCACCTGCCTCATGAGTGGCCACCTATAATGTATACTACAGGTGTGGTGTAGTTTGTTAACCCTGCAGCTAGGTCATGGTGGCTACTTGCAATTTATGCTGTAGGTGTGGCACAGTTTATTTGTCCTGCATCTACCTCATGGTGAGCACCTATGATGTTTGCGACAGGTGTGATGCAGTTTGTTTGATTCTACAGCAGCTTTGCGTGGCTATGTACAATGTATGCTACAGGTGTGGCACAGTTTGTTTGACCCTGCAGTTACCTCATGAGTGGCCAGTTCTAGTGTATACTACAGATGTGGCACAGTTTGTTTGACCCTTTGGTTCTTCATAAGTGGCCACTTTCAATGTATGCTACAGATGTGGTGCAGTTTGCTTTACCTTGCAGCTGTCTTATGAGTGGCCACTCAGAATGTATGCTAAGGATCTGGTGCAGTTTATTTGAACATGCAGCTGCTTTGTGAATAGCTCATCTTATAAGGGGTGCTGCTAGATGGTAACAAATAACAAACAAAGCAAAGGACTATAGACACCCTCCCCCACATAGCATAACATTTAAACTTTCAAATGCCAAAATTGTTTGTTATTTGTTACCATCTAGCAGCACCCCTTATAAGAAATGTGAATGCCAGTGTGTAGTAATTTAAAGGTTTGAGCAGCTATTTTTTGTTTTATGGTTCTACCTTATGAGTGGCCTTTTGTAATGAATGCATAGAGTGTGGTGTTTTTGAACATGCAACTGCTTTATGAGTGGCTGAGATGGCCACACTCAAAGTCCACTACAGGTCTGGTGCAGTTTGTATGACCCTGCAGCTGCCTCATAAGTGGCCACTTATGATGTATACTACAATTACCATGCAATTTGACCTACAGCTACTCATGAGGGGCAACTTACAATGTATGCAGGAAGTGTGGCATAGCTTATTTGACCCTGCAGCTACCTCATGTGTGTGGCCACTTATGATGTATGCTTCATGTGTGGCACAGTTTATTTGACCCTGCAGCTGCCTCATGAGTGGCCACTTATAATGTATGCTACAGGTCTGGCACCATTTCTTTGATGCAGCAACTACCTCATGAGTGGCCACTTATAATATTTGCTACAGGTCTGAAGCAATTTGTTTGATCCTGCAGCTACATGATCAGTGGCCACTTACAATGTATGCTGGAGGTGTGGCACAGTTTGCTTGATCCCTGCAACAACCACACTCATTTTCCACTTACAATGCATGCCATGTGTGTGGCTCAATTTGTTTGATCCCTGCAGCTGCTAACGATTGGTCATTTGTGGTGTATGCTTCAGGTGTGGCACAGTTTGTTTGACCCTGTGGCTACCGCATGGTGGCCACCACAATGTATGCTACAGGTGTGGTGTAGTTTGCTAACCCTACAGCTAGGTCATGAGTGGCTATTTGCAATGTATGCTATAGGTGTGGCACAGTTTATTTGACCCTGCAGCTGCCTCATGAGTGGCCAAGTACAGTGTATGCTAAAGGTGGGGCACACTTTGTTTGACCCTGCAGTTACCTCATGAGTGACCAGTTACGGTGTATACTACAGATGTGGCATAGTTTGTTTGACCCTGTGGGTTCTTCATAAGTGGCCAATTTCAATGTATGCTACAGGTGTGGTGCAGTTTGCTTTACTTTACAGCTATCTTATGAGTGGCCACTTAGAATGTATGCTAAGGATCTGGTGCAGTTTATTTGAACATGCAGCTGCTTTGTGAATGCTCATTTATAATGTATGCACAGGTGTGACACAGTTTGACCTGTATCTTCTTCATGAGTGGTAGCTTATAATGTCGCTACAGGTGTGGTGCAGTTTGCTTGACCTTGCAGCTACCTTATGAGTGGCCACTTATAATGTATGCTTAGGGTGGCTCAGAAGGCCACACATGAAGTCCACTACAGGTCTGGTGCAGTTTGTTCGACCCTGCAGCTGCCTCATGAGTGGCCAGTTATGATGTATCCTGCAATTGTGGTGCAGTTTGACCCTGCAGCATCTTTGTTAGTGGATACTACAATGTATGCATCAGGTGTGGTAATTTGTTTGATCCTGCAGCTGCCTCATGATTGGCTACTTTCAATGTATGGTACAGGTGTGGCTCAGTTTGTCTGACCCTGCAGCTACCTCATGATTGGCCACTTACAATGTATGCTACAGGTGTGTCTCAGTTTGACCCTGTATCTTCTTCATAAGTGGTGACTTACAATGTATGCAACAGGTGTGGCACAGTTTGACCTTGCAGCTATCTCTTGAGTAGCCACTTACAAAGTATGCTATATGGTGTGTCTCAAGTTTGACCCTGTATCTTCTTCAGGAGTGGCCACTTACAATGTATGCTACAGGTGTGTCTCAGGTTGACCCTGTATATTCTTCATGAGTGGCCACTTACAATGTATGTTACCAGTGTGGCACAGTTTGACCCTGTAGCTATCTCATGAGTGGCCACTTACAATGTATGCTACAGCTGTGGCACAGTTTGACCCTGCAGCTTCGATAAGTGGACAGCTATGATGTATGCTATGGGTCTGGTATTGTTTGTTGAACCCTGAAGCTGCTTTTATAGTGGCTCAGAAGGCCACACACAAAGTCTACTACAGGTCTGGTGCAATGTGTGTGATGACACAGCTACTCTGCAAATGAAGGACACATATACACACGTTGAACGTCCGTGTCTCAAAATATACCAATGCAGTGTTTGGCATGAGTTTAACTGTATTCATACTATGCTGTTTTTTATATGGTTAAAATATTATGTTTGAAACATGGATTGCACTTTGGCATTGAAATCAGTGGGGTTCATGGGGTGTTGCTTTGGGGTTGATGGAGTTAGGGTTCAAAGTTTTGTTGCTTTAATTATAAACCCTAACTTGTGCAATAACATATTTCTCTGCAATGAATAAAATACGTAACAGTTACGTTTTAAACAAATTCTTGTCAGATCCACAGCGACTGCATAACAAAGTTTGTGAAGAAAATGGACAGACTAGGATGGCCCCTGTGGTCTTTATCTAGTGTCAAATTGTATGTTTATGAGGGTAATGTAGTCAGTTGTTGTGGAAAATATGGAGCTATCTTTTCTGTGTCATATTGCCAATTCTGATGGTAAATTCTGTTTAAATTACACCAAAACTAGATGTAATTAAATATATTGTTACAAAACTAGGGCACTTAACATCACCTGCTGAAAGCCAGGAGATTAGCTGGGGATAAATAATGGTGTGCTAAAGACTCATATTCAGTCCATTGTGTGATCCCTAACATTGTACTGCTAGGTGCAAGATCTTAAGGAGCCTTTACTCACACCTGGGCTAAGTCCCCAACAGGTACAAACATAGTTTTTAATTTACCAAGAGGAAAAAACTAGACAAAATTAAAACTCTACATATATGTCAACAAGTCACCAACAGTTACAAACATAAAAGACAGCATCATTCTATTCGGCTCCGTTTACAAAAGCTGTTTGTTTTTCTGAATCTTTGCCCTCGCTTTCCCTTTCATCTAAGCCACCTGCAAAGAGTCAGGCTCTCAGGATTAAAAGCTAGAGCCGTGGGTTTGGGGCTCGGGGCTAATTCTGCTGAAGGGTCTGGTATAGGGCTGGGAACACAGTCGTTACTGGAGTTCTGTACACAACACCTATAAAAACGGGGTGGGCTTTCTTCCACCACATTCTAGAACTGGGATCGGAGGAGGGTTTTTCAAGATTTGGGGAGAATGTCACGGGGAAATGGCACATTCCAAATCAAACTCCACGATACCTTCTGACACAACATGGAGACAGAGGAGCATCCCTCTCGGCTCCGAGGCGAATCGCTGGCAGTACAGGCTGGGGAGGCAGGCCCCAATGAATGGAAGGCCAAGCCGGCAGGAGCGAGAATTTAGACTACTGCCCCCAGCAATGGGAACCTGCCAAAGTGCTGCACAGACTGGATGAGTCATCCAAACAGTCTGGCTGCCAGACATCTGTGTGTTGGAGCCTTGAAACCAGAGGGCCAGTGTTACTAAACTGTTCGTATCTTAATGTCATTTTAAAAGTTTACAAAACAACTCTGAATTAGTCCTCCCCTTTCCCAAGAGCATACCAGAACCCCAGGACAGGAATTCAGTAGTTTCTGAACTGCCCGTTCCGCTTCACTCTCAGGTGAGCCCTCGGAGGGCAGCGGCACTACGCCAAGTAGTTTCTACTTAGCGAGGTGAACAAGTCACTCATTTTAAAATTAAATGCAGAAATACTTGCCAATCACTCACCAAGCAGAAGTAATTTCAGCTCCCTGAGCTTGATTCTTGTCTCTTTTGAGCTGTCTGTCAATTTCTGCATTTATCCTTTTACATTTCTTCTCTTCTGGAGACAGGCAGCACCCGCCATGGTATTTACGTGTGTCTTTTCCTTTGTGTAAGAGGTCTGTATTTGATGTAATCTGTTTGTTTGTGCCAGTCTGTTTCTAACAAAATTTGAACTGTGCCTCCCAGGAAGTAGCACGCACCTTCCTCCCAACTCCAGGATTTCCTTCTGCCTGAAACTTGTGGCAGCAGCAGCTCACAACATGGGCAACCATGGGAGAACCCCACCACCGCTGTGTCTCTCTTCTCTCACAGCAGGCTAAGATCGCTGCCTGCTGCTGCTGACCAGCGGCTTCACTTCAGCTCCCTCAGACTTTGCTGCTGAACCCGTGCCGAGAGGCTACTACTTGGCTCTGAGCGGCCGCCACAGTCACTGAAGTTTTTCTCCTGTCAGGCATCGCATGAGACAAGAGGGCACGGAGGGGTGGAGTCTCACCTTCATTTACACTGTGGATGGGTTTGCACTGGGGAAGGAGAGAGACGAACAATGGTGCCTTCCTGACCCTCACATTCCAGCAAGCCGATTCTGAAATTACTGCTGCTGCCTGCCGTTTCTCGTTTCACACATTGAACTGGGTTGATCTATGAGCTGCTACCCCACACGTTGGTGTGCTGCACACCATGGCATGCCAGATGTATCAGTAGCTACACCCTTGCTGTTAAGGGAGGGACAGAAATTGCAGGGATTCAGAAATGTACAAAAACACCCACTGTGATATAGTGCAGTGCTGCAGTCCCTAGGGACAACATGGGCGGATTGCTTCTTGGGGAGGGTCAGGCAGAGGAAAAACAGTTCCACAGATGGAAAGCATGACGTCAGCCCTTTTCTACATGCAAAACATCTGCAGGGCCCCACCCATAAAAAGAAGGGACATGCCCAGCTGAGGTTGAGTAACCTACAGAGAATAAAATGGCACATTTTTTGTGGATGGGCAACAGGGCTGATGACTTTTACACAGTTGGAAACCTTGAAAGAGTGTGCTCACAGTGTTCAGACTTTTCTGAAAAAAAGTGGTGCAAACAAGAGCAATGATGAACACAGAACTAGAGTCATTAAAGCTTTAGCTATAGCTTGCCATGTTCAGAGCAAGGGCGAGTGAGATTCTGCCTATTTAATCAATCAAAATTTATTTATAAAGCGCTTTTCAAAAATCAAAGCGCTAATACAAAACAGAGATAAAACATCAACACTAATAAATAAAGACATAAAACAATAAAATATCCATAAAATAAACTAACCAAATGCCAGCAGAAATAAATAACTTTTCAGGGATCTCTTAAATGCTTCCACGGACTTTAAACTTTGTTTCTCCTGGTGCTTTGCTACATGTAGCTTGATTTAACTCCAATCAGCCAGTGAGCACAGGGTGTTGGGATCAAGTAACACGGCTCTAGTTTTGAAATCGCTGCAGCCCAGAGGGTTAGTGCTGGCACATACGGATCAGTACAGGAGGGCCTATTGCAGGAACCCACTGGATGAGCAGGGGACTGGGGATTGAAACCAGCAGAAGGGCTATCCACACAGACGGTGTCACATTCGGAGCTCCCTTCCTTTGAGTCCTTCAAATGTGGGATAGGATATCAGGGCTTGACTGAGCTGAGACCGTGCACACCAGGCTGCCAAGACCTCCTGTGCTACTTCAGATCGTTTGTCCTGGCTGAGCCAGGGTGTGAGCTTGCATCAAACCCAAACTACCATGACATTACTGCAGGAGGGGATACCATGGCCACCTTGACAGGCAAGCTGTGGCCAAGCAGGCTGGGGCGCCAGGCTGCTGCTGCCGACCCACCAAGTCCGTGGTCATGAAAGAGATCCCTGACGTGCTCATGGACCCTGGTACCAAAAACACTACCTGTGAGGCCACTTCCTGGGCAAGGGAGCTTCACCAAGGGCTACAAGATCACCGACATGGAACGAAGGAGGTGTTCGCCGCAAGATCGTGCCCAAGTCTATGCTGCTGAAGCCGCACCAGAAGAAGAAGATGTCCAGGTGTCAACGTGGCTCAGTTGGTAGCACATCCGCCTCTGGACCAGAAGGTCATGGATTCTTGTCCCACACTGGGATTGGACTTGCACCTAAAAATTGCTGGCATCCGAGTGCAGTATTGGGGTGCTCTACTGCTGGAGTGTGCCATCCTTGGATGAGATGTTAAACCGAGGTCCCTTCTGCCCATCCTGGTGTTGTCCTGGTGGGTGTCCAGGTGAAAGTAAAGAACCCAGGGCACTCTTCGCAAAGAGCAGGGAACATTACCAGTATCCTGGCCAACATTCCCTTCCCATAAACGGTTCTTGCAATTATCCAGGCTGTGTGTGGGTGATGATGTGTGATATGGCCACCACCACACATTCAGTCACTTCACTACCAGTCTAGCATTGCTTGTAAAGCGCTTTGGGATACTGTGTATGAAAAGCGCTATATAAATGCTGATTCTTCTTCTTCTTCCATGGAGACTTCGATCCACAAGATCCTCAGCCACTCTCATGTAGTCGGTTCCACTTTTTCGAGGATAACGACTTTGTGTTTGTGGTGCTTGAACTGTGCCCAGACGGTAAACCTAACCTATTTTTGTCTAACTCCTAAAATGTGCACCAGATCTGTGTAACTGTTTTTTTTCAGGTTTAACAATCTGCAGCCTACGCTTCAATGCTGCTAAAATGCAGAAAAGCTTTCAAAGGGAAAGGACTTTTCAGCTTTTTTTTTTTTTTTGCAAATATTGCATTTTTTTCTGTTTGCTGATCTAACATGCCCCCACTTTTGTGTGTGTGTGTGTGTGGGGGGATTGTATGGCATGTCCTGCACGGTTTGTCAGTTTCTTAAATGCTCAGAGCTTTAAACGGATCCCTTGAAATTGCCAAACATAGCAACAGTAGCCTAGGAGGGCGGACCGCAGTGCCTCCTGCAGTCGGTTCTGCGCTGTAACCATTTGTAGTTCGGGCTGTTCGGAAATGTCACAATGTTCACAGGGATTAAAGGGACAGGGGCCAGCCAGTTACTGGCTAGTGCCAAACAATGCGTCACGCAGGCAGTTATAACCCTACTGGTAAGCTTTAATTATGAAGGCCTGAGGCCTACCTCTTGACTGTCCCTTTTTCCTTCCAGATGTGACCATTTAAACCACACCATACAACGATGCTACTCCAGTTACTAATAAGCTGTGTGATTTGTGTGTAATGTTTACTGTATGTTTTTTGTTTACAGTATGTTTTTTTTGTTTTGTTGTATGTTTGCACAGTTTAACGTTAAATACTATTCCACATTAAGCGACATAGTATTGTTACCGCCCAGGCTTCTTCAGCAGATATTAGCGTATGTGTTCCTGATTTGGCAATTAGTCTCAAGATTTGAGTCAGGATATGCGACTAGACGTATCGGTAGCTAAGCCCTTGTTGTTAAGGGAGGGGACAGAAATGGCAGGGATGCAGAAATGTACAAAAAACTCCATAAAAAAAATGCCCACTGTGATATACTGCAGTGCTGCAGTCCATAGGGACAACATGGGTGGATTGCTTCTTGGGGAGGTTCAGACAGAGGAAAACAGTTCCACAAACAGAAAACATGATGTCAGCCTTTTCTACATGCAAAGCGACTGCAGGGCTTCGCCCATGCAGCCGTAATAAAAAGGAAAGGATAGAATTTTGTTATACAGTACATAGCAACTTTTTATACAGTCTGGTTCCCAAAGTGCATTAGGGTCCCGGAAGGGAGAGATAATTTTTCCTGTCGTTCTCAGTGTACAGCAGGCCTGGTGGCGCTTGAGGGTTGAGGCACGGACATGCTAACATATGAAGAAGCCAGCTGAAGAAGGCCATTTGGTCTATCTAGTCTGCTTATATTGCAGGGTATACAGTTTGAGCTACTGTCTCTACCCTCCCCTCCACCTCCCATCCTCCCTACCCACGATCCTTATCTTCCCCATGCCTATCCCAGCCTCACTTAAAGCTGCCCACTGTCTTCAACGAGATCACCTCTTCCAGCAGCACATTGGAAGTGTCCACCAATCTCTCTGTGAAGAAGTGCTTCCTGACCTCCTCCTAAACCTACCACCCTCCAGCTTAAGACTGTGCCCCTCGTGTTATAATTGCCACTCAGCTTAAAGAGATGCTGCATCGTTGTGCAGCACCAGCAACCTGGGTTCTGGAACGGACTTTTGTCATCGGGGTCAGCTGGGGGACAAGGCTGATTGAGCCATCGATTAACAGCTCTCATCCTAGGGAGGATTTGAGAGGCTCCTCACAGTTCAGCTGCCCCTGTTGGATGCCGGGTGACAGTGTCACATACAAGGAGCCCTGGGGTAGGCCAGGAGGACAGATGAGGCTGTGGACCAGAGCTGCAGTTTGCATGTGCACCTCCACACACATGTGCTACTGCTTCTAGGGCCTTGGGTTAACGGGCAAGTAGAAAACCCATGGTAGACCAGGGAGCAACGATTACACAAGGGACCTAGCCCACCTCCCTGATGCTGGACCATCTCTCCTCTGGGGATCACAACCAGGACTGACCCTCTAATAAAAGATTGGCTGCCAGATGGGTGGGAGTGATCTGAGGGGCTGCAAGTTCTTGGGGGTCCTGGGGAGTGGAGGTCTCAGGCGGGGTAGAGGAAGGTGTCGAGCTGGCATCTCCGAGAGATGCTCTGGCCAGCCAAGTGAACAAAATAGAGTTAAAGAAAATAATAATTCTCAGTGTGCAGAGTGAGATTTATAGATCCCAAAGATAGATTAGACAAAAATAAGAGAAGGTAAGCACAGGGAGGTTAAAGATCAAATGCCAATATATTTTAAAAATCAATACGTTTTCCTGATACAAAGACAACCAGGCCTTATACAGTAATACACAAACTGCAGGAATTGCAATTTCTTATGTATAAATGCTGTTTTAGTGCCTCTCTAATTTGATGACTGCACAGAAAGATCTTCAGACTTTTCAGACTAGCTGGCAGAATCTTGGGTGGGTGGTGATGTCATTTAAGCATGAATTACATCATTTTCCTCATGGGTCTTCTCCCAGAGTTTGTACTGCTGCCTTAACCCTTCCAAGATATTTACATATTGCCTGCACCTCTTCCTAATTTGTAATTCTGCCATGTCCTCTGCTAATGTTAGACTTTATTCATCTTTCCCAAACTGTGTATCATTTAGCCCCTCACAATGGTGGCTATGCACTAATGACTGCCGTGTCTGTGGCTTTGTCCCCAGTGTGCAGGACCACACAGGGTGGCTGAGTGTGGAGTAGCAGACCCATGTGGGCATCCAATTGGATGCCCGTGTTGGAGTCCAGGAGTGGATCCCTTGTGTGGGAAGGCAAGGGTCCAGGTGCGTGTACAGCACCTGCAGGCACCCGGACCTGCGCGTCATGCCCCGCTGTCCAGTAGTCCCCCAGATTGATTCCAGCCCCGTGGCACATCTTGCCCACAGTGGCAGCCCCTGCACACACACATGCACAGAACAGTTCAGCCCCGTGTGGCCAGATACGCCCCACACTCATTGAAGCCACATCCCTGTAAGTGGAGAAACCCCCATCGATGAGCATCCACCCCAGTACTGTATGCTAGCCACCCCAGACCACAGCAGACACCGTCCCCCAACCTGTGCCCCTTCCCGCTAGTATGCAGGCATCCAGGGCTGCTACCTCTTACTGCAGCACTGCTGGCAGTCACTGAATATCCAACCCCATAGACGGCACCGCCACAGACCTCTGCGCACCACAGGCAGACACCGACCGTGTGGGACAAGCAACAGTCATTGACCATGTGGGACGAGCAACAGTCCATGATGGGAGCCTGGCATACATCAGGGACTGTGGTACCATTCCCTGGCTGAGGGCTGTGAGGGATGCCACATGTGCAGCGGGACCTTACAGCAGGTGGGCGGTGGGGCACCATGCCTGCCCAGATATACTCCAGTATATGCAGGGGGTGCACAGCATGGTTACTGGGTCTGTGACTGTGTCAGTGGCCAAATGACTGGAAGGAGCACTGGCCACACAGCCTGCTGTAACTACAGTGCCCAAGGGATTTGCCCAGTTCCATGGTTGCCCCAAAGCTCTAGGGACTGAAGTATGGTCCAGTAACCACTGGTTGGAGGGTGTACCAGATGGGGGTGTGCTCTGGTCTGTACAGACACACTGTCACCATGATCCCTCACTGACTCTCCTCCACTCCAGATGGCCTATTGGATTCCCTGTAAGGCTTACTGGGTTATGCCCTGTATGTCACTCAGATGCCTCTCAGCCTCAGACTGTCTGGGTGTTCTCTGGACATGATATTGTCATCATGGCACAGGTTGTGTAGGATGGGGAAACCAGGGGTGGTGGATGGCTGGTGTATGTGGAGGTAGGTGGGGGCTGAGCCACTGGCTGTCCATAGCCATGGCCCAGCTGTCAGGTAAAGGGCTGGGTTGGAGGCACACTTACAGGGGACACCGTGTGTGGGGATAATGGGTTGGGATCAGGATACTGATGCAGGGGACCTCTGTGTGTGTGTGTGGGGGTGTCTTGTACAATTCCAGGCACTGGGGCCCCAGTGTGTGGAGGGGACACATGTTCAACACCAGAGACCAGGGGCTGACCTGTGTTAGGGGCAGGGGATGCTTCCACATCATGGTACAAGGGCACCATGTGTCAGGGTGGGGGATGCAGTTGCTACATTGGGCTGGGGCTTCCATGTGTGTGGGGACCAGGGGCTGCTGTTCACATGTTGGGAGGGGGCAGCCGTGTGCATGTGGGGAGCTGCTTGACAGCTGCTTGGTCTGATTTGTGGGCAGGCCTGGGCATGTAGTGCAGTTATGGCAGGGGTCCCCTGGCACAACCTGCACCCTCCTATGCCTCCTGTGTACAGCACTCACGTGCCTTAGCAAATGGCACGCGAGTGCTGGTATGCCTCAGACTTCCCCAGCATATTGCTGTCTCTCTCAGTTGGGCGATCCGGTGAATTGTCCAGTTGTGCCTCATTTGTGAATGCCACTGCTCCCTGCTTCATGGCATTCATGCATTGCGATGGCTATGCGCCCGTGTCCATAGCACGAGGCATCACGTATAGGGCCCAATATTTGTATCTTTAACCATCCTTTCAAAATTTGCACTTTACACCTGCACCCATCCAAATATAAATCCCATCTTCTGCACCCTCTTTCAAAGTGTGTACTATAGCCCATACCACCATATATACATGCATTTACCCCTGTACTGCTCCCAAAATGTGCACCACTCACATTCCTCTCCAAATTAGTGCTTACGCCTCCCAAAGCTGCAATTGTAGTACTGCAAATGTCCTGAGATTTGAAGTAGCACCACTAAAATTTATACTTGTACCCCTGCACCCATCCTGGAATTTGTATTTATACCACTGCATCCCTCCCCAAACTATATTTGCCTATAGTATCTCTCCCAAAATGTGTGCTTGTATCCCTACACCCTGCCCAAAATATTAACTTGCACCTGTACACTTCCCAAAATTTGTACTTTGAGTTTGTACTTGTACCTCTGCATCTTTCCCAAAATTTGTACATTTACCCTGCACCACTCCTAAAATTTGTACTTGCACCCATGCACCTCTCCCAGAATTTGTACTTTATCCTTGTATGCTTCCCAAAATGTTACTTGCACCCCTACACCCCTCCCAAAATTTGCACTTGCACCCCTGCACCTTTCCAAAATTTGTACTTGCACCCCTGCACGCCACCCAAAATGTATACTTGCACCCCTGCACCCACCCAAAATATGTACTTGTGCCCTCTCAAAATTTATACTTGTACCTCTGCACACCTCCCAAAATCTGTTCTTGAGCTCCTGAATACCTCCCAAAATTTGAACTTGTACCTTGCATGCCTCCCAAAATTTGCACTTGCACCTTGCACCCACACACAATTGTGCATGTACCCTGAACACTCCCTAAATCTGCTCTTATATCCCTGCACCCTCAAAAATTTGTACTTGTACCCTCACATGCCTCCCAATTGGTACTCATACCCCTGCATCCCTCCCCTCAAAAAAATACATGTACCCCTGCACTGCTCCCAAAATTTATACTTACATCCATGCACATTCCCAAAATTTGTACTTACACCCTGCACCCTCCCAAAATGTTTACTAGTATCCTTGCATGCCTCCCAGAATTTGAACTTGTATCCCTGCACCCCTTCACAAAATTTGTACTTGTACCTTGCATGCCTCCCAAAACTTGTTCTTGTACCCCTGCAGCCCTCCCAAAATGTGTACTTGTACCCTTGCATGCCTCACAAAATTTGTACTTGTATCATACATCCCTCCCAAAAATTTGTACATGTACCCTAGCAGAGATACACATTTTAGTAGGTGGTCTAGTGGAAGTATCCATTTCAGATGGTGTGTGAGAGAAAGGTATAGGTTATATGAGTGGTGCAAGGTAGAGTTGGAACATTGAGAGAGGTGTGGGGTGTGTTTTGGAACAATTTCAAGGGAGGGGAGGGCAGAGGTGCACATTTTGTGTGATTACTTGTTTGGGGTGAGGCATTGAGGTAGTAGTACAAGCTTTATGAGTGCTGTGGAACCCAGTAAAGGAGTGAACCTGAAAAATAAATGAGGTAGCTGTGGTGCATTCAGGGCTGGAAAGGGAACACAGGAAACCAAAATGTATATTTTAACAGAATCATTTTTGGGGTGGGGGTTGAGAATATGCTCAAAGGGTTGGTGATCAACCTAGAGAACTTGCCAAATATTTACCATTTTGTTCTACCACTATACAGTAAATCCATTAATAAAAGCCCCAACAGCAAAATGGTAAGTACTGATTTTTACCATTTCACTATGTGCTGTACTGTGTGTACTAAGTTGGCAGGACCCTAGAGGAAAATTATGCCACTGTTGCTTGAATTACATCAGCACTCACCCAAGATTATGTTGGCTGGTTTAAAAAGTCTGAGTGATGTTTTGTAAGACCACCAAATAAGAGAGGCAAACAAAATAGCATTTATATATGCGTAATTGCAATTTCTTAACTTTATTTTTAGCAAATGGTGACTGCTTGTCCTCATTGTGGGCAAATAGTACATTTTAAAGCATTGCATTGGACTTTTAAGTGAGTGGCTCTGGCTTACACAGTGAGTGACAAAATGATAGTTGTGGATCAGAATCCAGGTCTCTAGGTTCACAGCTCTGTGCAGTAACCACTAGATCAAACTAACCAAACTACTGTCACAAAACTAGGCCAGCTGAATACAGATCTGAACACAGTCTTGTACTCCCAGTCTTCTTATTGATTTTATTTATTTATAAATTGAGGCACACTGAGCCAATGCTCATATCCAGGTGGGACTTGCAGAAAGAATACATTAGAGAATCTACAATGCAGGCAAAACAAATACCAGTATAACTATAGTACAGGTGATTCAGAGTCATGCAAATGGGAAATAGTACAAAACCATATATGTACATCAACAGGGGTACCATGTTGAGTAATAACTCCCAGGTTGTGCCTGAAAATAAGCATTTATTTGTCTGGTGTGACTACCTGGTTAATAAAAGCTAAATAACTAAATAAATGTTAAATGACATGAATACTATATACAAATGGAATGCAAAATAAGCAGGGTGCAAAATAGTGACATGGACAAAATGGATTAAACAAAGAGTCTGATAATATTTTTCATCGATGTTGCTTTTCTCATAAATGAGTTGCGCCTCTATTAGAAGTCATAGATGATAACAGACCTTGACGTATGAAGGGTGAATTTGAGGTTCACATTCATATAAGGCAATGTTTGCTACCTTCAAGTTTTATTGGTTCTTACAAATGAGAGCAAATAAACTGAATCGCAGATCTTCTGACTTGATGCCTTAAAAGGTTGCTTTCTTAACTATTGGATGGCATCTTGTCTTAACTGACTTTGACGTAAACCATATTTTGTTCAAACAGGTGTTTCTACTTCATATCTGACAGCAGCAATCTGTAAGAAGTAGACGCCAGCGTAAAGCATCAAGGAGCAGTTGCAGCTGGAAGGCTCAATGAGAACACTGTGTGGAAAAGATCTAAAGATGCAGCAGTTTTGTAGAGTCATCCTCCTTAATGTAATCATTTGTAAGTACTATTGGAAAATCAGATATGTGCATTATCTTACTTTAAGTCCATTATCTAACAGTTGCTCAAGGGTACTGTGTACTTGTTATAGCATCGGTACTAAGCAAATGGTTTTAGTTTTGTGGTCTTGTAAAATGAATAATTTAGTTTTGTATGGTTTAAATTCCCAGATAATTTGTGAAATAATTTGACAGTGAGGTACTTCTCAGTTGTTGGTACTTAGTCACTTAGATACCATACAGTAGATAATGGTCTTCAGTTTAGTCTTCGTAGTAATTGGTTAGTTGTTGATACTATATATTTTTTAAAATTGGTGACCAGGAAAGGCACATTGAGACATGGCTCATTTCAGGTGTGACTAGGGAAGGAGGTAACTGGGGGTAAGAACAGGTACAGTCAGGAGTGAGGTGTCTTAATATCAAGCAAGCATAATAATAGCACCAATACTGCAAAGTAATATTTAAAGTTATGGATATGCCCCACATATTGGGGATATATAGTAGTTAAAATAAGACAGCTGGACAACAATAATTAGAAAATTAACATCTCCTGATTGCACTAGGAGAAAAAGTGCACAGAGAATGAGCGAGTTCAAGGGTATCAGAGTAAGAACAGGAGCAGAAGAAAAATTGGACTGTAGAAGAGGTTTGAGAGAGAGATAAGGGGCAAGGTGAAGAGAGGATGGGATAGACTTCCAAATTGATGGCAGGCATACAGAGAAGGAGGATAAGCCAACAGACTTAGATCAATGGCAGAACAGAGAAGGAATGGGTGATGGAGCAGTGAAAGGAACAGAGGAGGAACAAAGAGTGAGAGCAAGTCAGAAAGATGGGTGGAAGGGATGCAAACATTAATTTTGAGAGAAGGATTCACCTTTAAAAAGATGCTAAGAAGACAGAGGAAGGGAATGATTTTGGTAGAGGGAACAGTGAAGGAGAAAAGAAGCAGAGTGACAAAAGAGTGAAAGAAGGATCCAGTCTGGTAGTTGTAGATTTGGGGCATCTCCATAGACCACATCTACATAATCAAACAGTGGTAATATCATAATAAAAGGATCTCATACTAGACTGGGAGAGGAAGGCAGATTTATTCCTGAAAAGTGCATCAGTCTTGGGGCTTAATTTCTTAAGAATGGCATCAATATGGGTGAAAAGTCAATATTACTGTCAAACTACATGCCGAGGTACTTAAAAACATCAATGCAATTCAATATATAATGGTCTTCAGTTATGTCTTTGTAGTAACTGATTAGTTATTAATAAATACTTAAATGCCATACAACAGATAATGGTCTTCAGTTGAAACCTTACCGTAATGGGTTCAAACATTTAGTTCATATAACCACATCAACAGAAGAATTACCTTTTCTAATTATGTATTCTCATGTTGTTTTATAGACAAGTAATTTAAAAGAGAGGCAAAGAAATCTTTGCACTGCTTCTTAAAATTGAAAATTTAAACTTGGGATTTATATGTAGTAGTTACTGACTTATTAGAATAATGACCTTATACAGTAGAGCTTTGATTTGCTCTCATCAGTGTTTTACAACACGTAGATGTCTGGATCTCACTTGTAAAAT